>JAJMDQ010000001.1:513967-896855 GCA_030573815.1 Kurtzmaniella cleridarum | reverse complement strand
GGGGGCTTATCTCTTATCATAAGATTCAATTACGACTAAGTTTGAAATGCTTGACTAAGTTGCCTTAAACATATTTTCCGCTTTTTATTTTTCGTTTTTTAACCTTTTTATAGTTAATGTGAAGAAATCAATCGAATAATTCTTGGCACTTAAATGATTTTTAAAGAACGCCGTTCCATTTTCGCGGCTCGCTCATAGTTTTTGTTTCATATTTTTTAACTTTCTTCCCTTTTTCTATATTATTTTTGGTAACAAGACACATCAATGATTTATGCCCGTACTTTAGCGGGGTATCATTGGTCTCATCGCCCACTAAATCACTGTTTTTTATTTGATTATGGGATTAATCTAAAATTTAATGCCATTTGCTTTTGTATTTTTGTTTTTTTGTATTTTTTTTTATTTTTTTTTTGCATTTTTTAAAGTCATACTCTTTTTTTTCTTGGACCTACCTTATCAATTTCTATGATTGATTTTCCTATTAATACCCATCGTCTGACACTAATTGTTAATATTTGCTTAATTTTAAACAAGTTTGATACAAAGTCGATTTTCACTTTATTTATTTGATTTCTGAGGTTCATTCAACAATTACCTATTACACTTCAGTTAAATACATTCATTATTAGTTGAATATTGATTATTGGTTAAATATATTAATTAGAAGTTGATATTGATTATTCTCCAATAAGCTATATTTTTCTGTTGTACACTGCATTTGTTTTCTGATATTTGATATTTAGCGAAACCCCCATATCAAGGAAGGAAAAAAAAAATATATATATATATATATTATGTTCGATCTAGAAAAATCAGGACTGAAAATCCTGCAGCAAGATGGTCATCTGATACTTCTGCGTCATACAGAAGAATATCATCTTTATGTTTCCAAATCTAATCCTCTGGCTACAAATTTGGCTCGTCAAAATGGTCATGAATTAAAGAAAGGTTTACATGCGAGACATGTGACCATGATCGCAATTGGTGGTGCCTTAGGTACCGGTTTACTTATTGGTACTGGTTCTGCGTTAGCTAAAGCAGGCCCGGCTTCCATTTTAATTTCTTATAGTGCAATTGGTTTTGTTGTTTATATGGTTATGTGTGGTTTAGGAGAAGTTGCAACTTTTATCCCATTACCTGACGGATTTGCTGGTTATTGTAATCGATACGTTGACCCCGCTTTAGGTTTTGGTTGTGGTTATGTTTATCTTTTCAAATATCTTATTTTACCTGCAAATCAATTGGTTGCAGGTTCATTAACGGTACAATATTGGGTCTCAAAGGAAACATTAAATCCTGGGGTATGGATTACGATTTTTTTGATTATTATCGTTGCAATTAATGTTTTAGGAATTAAATTTTTCGGAGAAATCGAATTTTGGTTATCTGTTTTAAAAGTTTGTACTTGTCTTGGTCTTATTTTAGTGTTATGGGTTATTGCCTTAGGTGGTGGTCCAACTCATGATAGATTAGGTTTTAGATATTGGAAATCTCCTGGGGCTTTTAAACATTATACTGATAAAAGTAAAAATGTCGAAATTACTGGTGATAAAGGTAGATTTGTTGCTTTCGTTTCCGTTTTAGTCACCGCTGTCTTTGCATTTTTAGGTACCGAATTATGTGGTATTACTTTTGCTGAATGTTCACGTCCAAGGAAAGCTATCCCAAAGGCCATCCGTTTAACTTTTTATCGTATCGTTATTTTTTACATTTTATCCATCTTATTCCTTGGTATGTGTGTTCCTTACAATGATCCTTTACTTATTTCCGCTAAGGGTAACACTGCTGCTGCTTCTCCATTTGTTATTGCCATCAAGAACGCTAAAATCCCAGCATTAGATCACATTATTAATGCTTGTATCTTACTTTTCGTTCTTTCAGCTGCAAACTCCGATATGTACATTTGTTCTCGTACCATTTATGGTTTGGCTGTTTCCGGTTATGCTCCAAAGTTTTTCTCGAAAACTAACAGATTAGGTGTCCCATATTTTGGTGTTGCATTATCCTTTTTGTTCTGTCTCTTGGGTTATATGACTGTTTCCACTGGTGCTGCAGAAGTTTTCAATTACCTTGTTAATGTGGTTTCCCTTACTGGTTTGATTGCCTGGGCTTGTATCCTTGTAATTCACATTAGATTTATGCAAGCTTGTAAAGCTCAAGGCATTGATAGGAAAAAAGATTTGGCATACCGTGCTCCTTTCCAACCTTTCGGCTCATATTTTGCTCTTGGAATTTGCTGTCTTGTGATATTAATCAAAAATTTTACCGTTTTCATCGGTAAACCGTTCACTTATAAAGATTTCATCACTGGTTACATTGTTCTCCCAGTTTTCATTATTATGTACATAGGTTACAAAGTCTATTTTAAAACTAAATTAATTCCTTCTTCTGAAGTTGATTTAGATACTTACCGTGATGTTATTGACGCTGAAGAAGCCGGTTTTGCAGCTGAAGCGGCTGAAAGAAAAGCTATTCGTGAAGCTCTGGGTAATCCAAGAGATAAAGAATGGTACTACGAACATTTTCTTGGTTGGTTATTCTAAAATGTATTCCAGTTCCAATATAGATATAGTTATACGATGTATGGGTAATATATATTATAATAATTTACTATTACTTGTAAATCGTCTTGCTGCTTATCACGATCTACAATCGCCAGATGCGCGATGCTCATCGCAAATTTTAAATGCACGTTGCCCTGTCATTTCCTAATTGAGAAGTTTTGACAGATCAAATCTTCTATATTAAAGTTTAATTTGTTCTATTAATTATTATTTTTTTTTCTCATTGACTTATTTTTTAACTGACCAATTTTATTTTTTCAAACAAGATTTAGTTTCATATCATCTCCATAATTAATGATACTATCTCCACTGTTTGACGTCAAGGAAACTTCCTACGGTGGGAGAGGATGCTTTGCAAAAGAAAAAATACTTGCTGGTACAAAAGTGTTTGAAACTAATTCACCTTTATCTCTGACGATAGCACGGCCATTTAAAAAAGAAGTATGCTCTTGGTGTTTTACCTATAAAAATGGTCTAAATTTAAAGTTTAGGATTGATAATTTGGCCCATTTTTATTTTTGTTCATCTAGTTGTATCGAACAGTTTGAAGAATGGGATCTGGATAAAGTATATAGGACCAATATTGTTTTAATTGAAGATAACTATATGAAAGCTTTGAAAAAACCAATGATAGAACTTTCAGAGCCAGAAATTTCTCAACAAGTTATAAATGACCATTGGTCTGAAATTAATCAATGGGAACTTAAATTACCTCACAAGCATACTCAAAGAATAAATCAAATTCCTAGAATTGATGAAAATGAACTTATGGAAATCAAATACGTAGTAGGGATACTTTTTGAGCTTTATAAATCTAATCATCCAGAACTTGAAGTATTCCATGAACTCCAATCTGATGAGTTGCTTAAATTATCGAAATACCCTGCTTTATTAGAAAGCTATAGTAGAGCCTATAAATTTATGAAAATAGTTTTAGATGATTCATTGCAGAAATATCTTACTACCGATAGTTTCCGAGAATTTGTTGGTAAAAATTTTAGTAATGCTTTTGGTATTTGGTCTCTTGATAATGAAGAAGACAGAGAATTTTTTGGTTTCACAGTTTTCCCTTCTGCATCATTTTTCAATCATTCTTGTGCTTCAAATTTGAAAAAAATACCTTATGGAAGATCTATGGCGTTCATTGCAAAATCAGACATTGATGTAGGACAAGAATTGTGTATAAATTATGGGAATACTCAACATGAAGATGTTGAAAGCCGTCAAAAGGATTTACAAGAATGGCATTTCAAGTGTCAATGCATAAAATGCGTAATTGATCTACAAACTACATAAAACTTATTTGCTTTTTATTTTCTTTTTTCCTTTTCATAAGCAGCACTCTTCCTTTGCAATATTATTTTTTTAACATCGCCCAGTTATGTATATCATTGTATAATATAAAATATTTATTAAAGCGTAAAATCATAATCTTTGTAAAAATTCTTAAAATTTTGACATTCTAACATTTCTATTTTCATTGGTTGTTTGCATTTTTCCCAGTAAACTCGTTTCTTGATATGAAGTAAATTGGCTAAAACTCGTCTAGGGAATTGTAAATCTATTCTTCCTTCACTCAATTTGGCTATATACCAAGTCTTGGCTCCTCCGTGACATATTGTGAATGAAATGTTATCGTAACGATTTAAAAGATCTTTCAATTCTTGATTCATTTCATCAAATTTTTGAAATTCTATTTTCTGGTTTCGAACGTATTTTTCATTATTCAATATAACCGTTTCTTCAAGAGCAGATTCAAAATTTTCTAAACTTGACACTGGAACTGGAAGAAATTGCCAATGAGCATGAACATTCTCGGCTCTATCTATGGAAAAAAAGATCAATCTGAGATCTGGCGCTCCAACGGAATAAGCCTCTACTAAAGAATCTTGATATTTAATCATTTCCCCATATGAATCAGTTTCAGTTATGTCTTTCCCATCTTCGCGAAGAGTTGCAACATGTGCAATTGGTATAATAATCGCATGGCCAGAAAATGGTATAGATTTGTTAGGTTTAGTCAATGGACCTTTTGCAACTGCTATATAGCAATATTTACCTACTGATGCTATCATATGAAGCTCGACTTTGGAGTTTGAAAGGCAGAAAAAGCAATTCTGTGGTGATACAACCTTGGCAATTTTAGGCTTGATATCTTCTCTTTTATTTTCATAGTGCGGCTCTACTTCAGCTTTCCTTTTATTACTCTGATTCGCATCATTATTCCACAGTAAAATAGAATTATCAACATTAGTTTCGAATGGATTTTTCCCAAGCATCACGTTGGCATTGTTATCAATTTCTTTTTCAATAGAGAATGCATAAAACCATTTTTCTCCACTACCAAATTGGCCTAAACTAATGAATCGTGTAATCAGTTCTGGTGCTTCTTTCCAGGAAAATGCATCGGACTCATAGAATTTACCCACTTCACTACCTACAGCAAAGTGATATCTAGGTTTTGTTTCTTTAACTATATGGTCTACAATCGAGCTCCCTACTAACATTAATTTTTCTTGAGCAGCAATGGTCTCTGCCCAATAAAAAGTGATTAATATATCGCATTTACTCAATTGTATGTTTTTGATTGTCTCATGAGTGGCATTTTCTGATACAAACATCACTTTAAATCCGTTGACAATTATTGAATAAACGGTTTCCGTTTGTATGGCTTTAAAATTGTCTTCTATAGATACTACAGTATTCTCTATAGTATTAGAGTCTTCATCCTTGACCTCCAGTATCTTTCTTGGATTTTGGTGGAAATACGTCAAAGGTTCAACTTTTTTGGCTGGTTTGAACCCATGAGGTACTCCATCTCCCAACAATATAACACTGTCAAAGGGACCGTTCTTCTCGTTCTGAAAAGAGGCTTTTTCTAAAACTTGATCAATACATGATATTTTTGGATGCAAAATGAGAAACTTCCCCATGATTCCAGTAATCTATAGCTCAAGATGACTTAAATATACATAAAAGAATCAAGCTCAGTCGATGATACAAATGAAAAATTGAGATGCAATGATGTAAATAAGCAGAACTAAGAAAAACAAATTAAAATATTAAATAAAAATAAAAATAAAAATAAAAATAAAAAAAGTTAAATTCATGTATATTACATGGAAAGAAAATCTTCATTCAATTGAAACTTGGGGGAAATTGCTTATTATATATTCATACAAAAGGAAGATATGTGGATCTGACAAAGTGAGTAAATATATGCATATATTTCAAAACGGAAAAAAAAATTATCAATTGGGTTTTGCGGGGAAATTATTAGAAACGTATTGTACGAGAAAAGTTTCTAGCATAAGATACCACCCAGATCAATTCTAACACAGCTCAACACATTAAAAAATATATATATATACTTAAATCAACTCACACACGCTTACTTCACCAATAATAATCAGAAATTGATGATTACTTTGTTAGATCAGAGCTCTGAAACTCACAGAGATAAGCTAAATTTTAAATCGATTTAGTTGGTCTCTTTAATTGGTTCTTAAAACTGTACGAATATGTTTAAGCCGCTATATTTTAAAATTAACACTTATCAGTTTTATTTGTCTGCATATCATTGCGGAATTGTCAACCTCTAATGTATAGTTTCTTTTCTTTTTCTTTTTTCCTTTTTTTATTTTTTTCCCAGTAGCCCTAGCGCCTATCCTTTTTCATATCCGTTTCCATTTTTTATTGTTAAGCTCAACTATAATATAATGACCGCAGTTCCTCATTTGGTGTCCTGTATAAGTACTTCAATCTATTATTGCAGTAAAGGCTTATCGCTTATCAAGAATATAGTTCCCTAAACTGGTAGCTTAAATACTATATTGCTTCATGCGCTAAGCTATGAAGTTCTAACAAAGTGTATTAATCAAAGAAAAGCATCATTTGAAATAAATAACTTGGCGATTCGATATTTTCCAGCTTTTCTTTGGTATAGCCTACCACCCTATATTTATTTGTAATAATGTCAATGCAACCTTATTCTAATGATATTCACGTTCTACATTTCCATTTGATTACATGATTGCATAAAGACAAAATGTAATTTACCGATCAAAATTGCATTAAACAATACTGATAGCAATGTAAAAAAAAAAAAAAAGAAAAGGCTTTTTTTTTTGCTTTGCAACTTTAAATGGAATAAATCAAAATTCCAAAAACTATTCCTATCTTAGATAGGTTGATTGTGATCAGTAACCCCAATTTATTCATAGTTAGTAGATGCGATACAGATTAAGTATATATAAATATAGATATGGGATATTTGCTTTTAACATTTTTAACATTTTTAGAAATTTTTCTTAATTATCATATTGTTACATAATGGGTTCCATAGACAAAGATAAATCAAACAACGTATTTGAAGAAAAGGAGGTTGGATCTATTGATAAAGTTGTCAGGCAGTTTAACGATTTTGACGAGCAGCATAATTTTGAGAAGTATGGCACGGTCAAACGTAAACTTAATCTGAGACATGTATCCCTAATGATAATCGGTCAGTCTATCGGGACAGGATTATTCATTGGGTTATCTGGGCCCTTGAAAACCTCAGGGTCACTTTCTCTTTTCACCGGATTTATAGCATGGGCCTGTTTAGTTATTTGGCCATTAATGCAATGTGTTGCTGAGATGTGCTCTTACTTACCTATAAAGGGCACTTTCCTTCATTATGCCGCTCGTTGGGTTGATCCTGCTTTAGGCTTTGCTGCAACTTTGATATATTTGTACACTTCACTTATGTTTGTTTGTGTAGAAATTGTTGCTTTCGCTTCCGTGATATCATTTTGGACTGACGTTAATCCTGGTGTATTTATTGCTGTAGGTATAGTGAGTATTTTCCTTTTCAATATCTTTGGAGTGAATTGGTATGGTGAAATCGAATTTGTATCTTCCATCTTAAAAGTTATTTTGGTGGTAGGTTTAATGTTTTTCGGGTTGATCACAATGTGTGGTGCTAATCCTAAAAATGATGCCTATGGGTTTCGTAACTGGTCTCAAGGTGGTTTGGTGAAACCTTACCTTGTCGAAGGATCTACTGGGAAATTTTTGGGTTGGTGGAATGTTCTTATCTATGCTGCATTTTCGTGTGGTGGGCCAGATTTGCTTGCCATGGTTGCAGGTGAAGTTTCTCAACCAAGGAAAGCTATCCCCTTAGCAGGTAGAAGAGCTTATATTCGGATTTACCTTTTTTATTTTGGTGGAATCTTTTTCATGAATTCATTATGTGCATCTAATGATCCAGCTTTAGTAGCTGCTGGTGCTTCAGGCGCCACAGGTGCTGCAGCTTCTCCATGGGTTATTGGTGTGAAGAATGTAGGGGTACATGGTTTAGACTCTTTAGTCAATGC
Organism: Kurtzmaniella cleridarum; assembly: GCA_030573815.1. Lineage (NCBI taxonomy): Eukaryota > Fungi > Ascomycota > Pichiomycetes > Serinales > Debaryomycetaceae > Kurtzmaniella > Kurtzmaniella cleridarum. The sequence goes on along the minus strand of JAJMDQ010000001.1, from coordinate 888,934 downwards.
AGTAATAATGACTTCAGCTTGGTCTTGCGGTAACGGGTTTATGTATGGAGCCACCAGAACTTTATACTCTGCTGCTTTGGCCGGTTATGCTCCAAGATTTTTCGCTAAATGTTTAAAGAATGGTGCTCCAATCTATAGTGTTAGCTTCTCCATGGCTATTGCCTTATTATCATTTTTATCGATAAAAAGTTCAACTGCCACTGTTTTCAATTGGTTCATCAATTTATCCACCACAGGTATTCTTTCCACCTATTTATGTATATGGTGGTGTTATTTTAAATACAGAAAAGCTTTAAGTGCGCAAGGCATTTCATATCAAAACGATACTCCTTTCCAAGCCCCAAGGTTTGTTCATCCATACATGACATATTTCGGGTGTTTTATTAATATTTTGGTTCTTTTCTTTAATGGATTTTGGATCTTCTTCCCGGGCCAATTCTCTGTTGCCAATTTATTCACTTCTTATTTTGCTCCAGTGTTTTTTGTTGCTTGTTTCATCTTCTGGAAGTTTTTCAAGAAAACTCATTTCAGATCTGATATGGAAGCAGATATTATTTCAGGGAAAGAAGAAATAGATCAGGAAGAGTCCATGGAAAAGGAATATCTTGACAGTTTACCTAAAAGGGATGGATTATTTTTCAAAGTATGGTATAAATTTTGTGATATTTGCTTCAATTAGAGAGCTTCCATAATTAATCGGTAATGATTTGATAATTCATTAATCGATATCTTATTATTGATTATTTTTGTATTCATATTCAATTTGCAACCGTTTCTTATCATTAATATTTTTTTTTATTTTTTATAATTTTTCGCTACTGGAAGCGGACCATAATCAATTATTTAAGCTTTCATCGTGTAAGGATTTGACTATTCTGTAATAATGTACAGAAACCTATAGGAATGCAGAAATAAGTTTCTACCGGAGAAAGTATTAAGGTTCAACATTACAAAGAACTGGTACCTATTGATTGACGCAGGCGTCAACGAGGCCTAAATTACAGTAGAATATAGCCGACAGGGAGTGGGAATCTTTTGGAAATATCACGCGTGTCATAAAATGAAATATTTAACATATTCTTATATAGCTCATAGTTTAACTCCAGAGTGCATTAGCATCAAGGATGCAATAACAAAATAATTCTACTACTTGCTCAACTTTCCAGTATTTTTGTTGAATCTAGATCAGTTAGACACATTATTAATATACGGATTGATTAAAGCAATATATCTGTTTATAGTACTGAGAGGGCCTAAAAAGCTTCATAATTTAAACGGTCATTTGTAAACAAATTAGTTTGCAGCCAAATAGCGACCCCTGAGGTACTATATTTATATACAGTTTCATATAGCTGTGCACAATACGTCTACTTCAGATCTGCTGTATTCGCACCCTAAAGGATATTACGCAAATAGAAAGATAATTTGAGAAACAATTAACGAATTGAAGGAGCTCATTAACTGATTGGATAAATAAATCAATTTTATAGCAATTTAAGGACAATTGATAAAAAGTTATACTATTCTTCAAAGTTGAGAAATTTATGGTCTCATAAACCAACAAAATGAACGCCCATACTTGAATTTGGTTAAACAAAAAACAATTTTATGTTATATTGGGCATTCAAGGGAAACGTTTACAATAAAAGTGCGCTAAAGTGATACAGCTGATATCGCAAGAGACACCCAGAGTGTGAGTGGTATTCTACACATTTGTGCACACCAAGGATGCGAGAAACCTGAAAACTGAAAAATAAAAATTAAAAATAAAATTAAAATTAAAAAAAAAAAAACAGGATGTCTACCGTTAATCGCTTAGGGCTCGGCCCTCTGGATCACGCTCTCAACTTTTGCTCTCAACCACCAATTCTCAAAATTTTCATTTTTCAAATCACATTCATCAAACTATACCAAGTGAAAAATGGGTAAATCGTATGTAAATTAATAGACCAGGTGATGGTTTTAAGGGCTATTTGGGGTGATTTTGGCAATTCATATTGCATGAACAGTCAAATCGACTTTTGGGACCGTTGAAGGCAGCTGTACTCTACGGAAATGTCATTAAGCAGATTTAAGGCCTTCAATGCGGACTCAAAATTGGTGGAAATTGCCTTTCAAAAAGTACGCAAATGCATTGCAAGTGATACTAACATTCTAGTCACGGTTACAGATCCCGTACTCGTTACGCTTTCCAGCGTGATTTCAAGAACCATGGTGCTCTTCCATTATCCACCTACTTGAAGACTTACAAGGTTGGTGACATCGTTGACATTAAGGCCAATGGTTCTATCCAAAAGGGTATGCCACACAAGTACTACCACGGTAAGACTGGTATCGTTTACAACGTCACCAAGTCTGCTGTTGGTGTTATCATTAACAAGGTTGTTGGTCACAGATATCTTGAAAAGAGAGTAAACTTGAGAATCGAACACGTTAAGCACTCTGCTTGTCGTCAAGAATTCTTGAACAGAGTCAAGACCAATGCTGCTTTAAAGAGAGAAGCCAAGGCTAAGGGTGAAACCGTTCAATTAAAGAGACAACCAGCCAAGCCAAGAGGTGCTACCGTAGTTTCTACTGAAGGTAACGTCCCACAAACTTTGGCTCCAGTTCCATATGAAACTTTCATTTAGTGGAGTGTGTGTACGTGTATATTTAGAATTGAGGGATACGAATACTTTACTTGTTTAAGATGAGTTGTAGTAGGGTAGAATCTGCGTGTGTTTTTTTTTTTTGTTTTGTTTTAATTTTCTTTCTGTTTTTTTCTATCAATTACTATTTTCTGTGTCAGCTAAATGGGCATGTAACGAGTTGTATAAGCCTTAATTTTCACCAAATTATCAAATTATGGTTACGACATCTCTACAATAAGACTCAGACGTAATTGAATGTCTCAATGAGTGCAAATGGAACCTTAACATAACGTAAACAAATTGGTTGGCTCAACTGCAAACGTATATTTTTTTAAGAAAATACAAAAAAAAAATCCTGTTTGAAAAAAACTACAATTATTTCTACAAAAGTTAAAACTAACCTTCAAGTTATGGGGGTCAGAAGCTCTCAAAGTGTCTGTTGTAAATGTAACAAGAATTGTTGCGCCAAACACCTTCTCCAATCAAACCCAGCCTTGGAAAGACATCAAGGGAATCTCCGAAGAGACTCAACCCCGGGGAATGGTCAGTAAATACGCGAGATTTCATCATGAGTATAAAACTTGGAAGGTCATATGGAGTTTTAAAAGAAAGGAAATGAGTCTTATTTATAGGGCCGTTTGAGAAAAAAATTATTATCCGGGTAAGTTACTGTATAGGTGTAGATGCTGATTTATATATACAGGACGGATTATTGGGTATATTGGGCACATTTGTATATATTTGTATATACAAAAAAAAAAGATGAATTGTAAGTTATCTGCAGGCCCCGATGAGCTAGGCCATATCTCATCAATAAATTCATTCGCACTCGAGACATCCAACCTTAAGCATAAACTATTTCAGTGAAACCCACCTAGACCGTTGGTACTAACATATTTCCCAGATGGCCAAGAGAAAAGCAGCAGCATCAAAGGGCCTTGCGCTGAAAAAGGTCAAATCTACAGCCTCGGTGCCCCAATTATTAAGCGTTGAATCCATTGATGATCTTGCAATGAAAATTCAAAATGATCGAAATTATAACGCCATTGTTGAGCTTTTAGGCCAATACCCTGAGATTAAACAACGATTAATTGATTCTAAAGATGAAGAATTGGAAGAAGTTGCTAGACATTTGACTTTGGTTCTTGCAAAGCAGTTTCAGCTTTTATTTGAGACTAATATGTTGGTGGTGAAGAAATCATTTGATGAGAAAAAGGCTCTTGTAGTCAAGTGGCTTTTAGACAAGTACAATCTGTTTAAAAATTATATTTTGGAATTCTTGGCCACTAATTTGGCTTGGGAAACTTCTTTGCAACTTGATATGCTTGATATTTATCAAGTTTTCCTTACTTATGAAAGTAAATTTTTCAGTAGTGATGATGCTTTTTTCCCCAATGTTACTTATCAAAAATTGGTGTTTACCATATTAAACAATGAAGTCGAATCAGATTTCATTGTGGTGGAATTCCAAGAGAAATTCCATCAATTTTGGGATCTTAGATTCTATTTTTACCTCAATCTCTCTGAAAAATTTATGGAATGGAAGCAACTGGCCGACTATTCTGATTTAAAGCTTCGCAAAATCTTTGATAACTATATTACCATCACTTTATCTCAAGAGATTCAATTCGATCCTGAATCCTTACTGGAAATCCCAAGTTTAATTGAGAAACTCCCATCAATTGCATATAAACCTCATACATTTAAAACCCAATTCCAAAAGGCTATGATTGCAATTCTTAGTTTCCCCTTGACTACCGCTCAATATAAGCATGTCTTACTCTATTTGCACAAGAGAATCATCCCATTTATGGCACAACCTCAAAGCTTAATGGATTTCTTGACTGCAGCTTATGATGTGGCAGATGACGATGTAGTCCCAATTTTGGCACTTAATTCTTTATATGAACTTATGAAAAGATACAATTTGGAATACCCGGATTTTTATACCAAATTATACTCTCTTTTAACTCCAAACTTGTTATATACCAGGTACCGTTCAAGATTCTTTAGATTATGTGATCTTTTCTTATCGTCCACTCATCTTTCGCTGGCTCTTGTGGCCTCCTTTATTAAAAGACTTGCTAGGTTATCACTTCGTGCAACTGCTGCTGGAACAGTTATTGTGATCCCATTCATTTATAATTTGATGAAAAGACATCCAACTTGTATGGTTTTGATTCATTGCCCAGAATTCCAAGCTCAAGATTTTAAGCAAGATCCTTTCGATGAACAAGAAATCGATCCTCTCAAGACTAATGCGATTAAATCCTCCTTATGGGAAGTTGATGCCTTAATGAATCATTACCACCCAAATATCGCCACTTTAGCTAAAATCTTTGCTGAGCCCTTTAGGAAACCTAGTTATAAAATGGAAGATTTCTTGGATTGGAGTTATACTACATTATTACAAAGTGAACGTACCAGGAAGTATAAAAACGCTGCAGCCTTGGAATATCAAGAACGCGACGGCATATTTGATGGAGAAGATACTTATTTAAGTGGATGGGCTATTTAGGGTAAATATTAATGATCTTGTTTATATATATAATATAAATTGTATTATGCTTTAACATTTATTTCGCAACCACCGCTGCACAGTGTAATACAATTGGTGTCTTGTTGTATTTTGTCTTATACATTCTGTCTTGTTCAACTTTATGCACCTAGTATTTATTTCACCTCTAAATTCCTTTCCAGGGTTTTTCCCTAGTCGATACTATTATATATTTTATCCAGCTTTTAAGTAATCAGCTGCCCGTTGAGACCAGGATGCAACCTATAACACGAAAAGGGTAATTATTCCCAATTGGGAAACTTTCGCATCTATCCATCTCTGCTTGTCTCAACTCTGTCAACGCATCAAACTGCATATGGGATGTATATCATCATCAGCAATCACCAGTGTTTCTGGTCAAATAGTTCAGTTAAGTCTAGTTCAGTTGAGCTCAGCTTAGTCCAGTTCAGTCCAGTTCAGTTCAGTTTAGTCCAGTTTAGTCTATTCCAGATTAGTTTGATTCAGTTCAGTAGAGTCCAGTTTAGTTCAGTCCAGTCCGTTATATACAGGGACAATTACTTTACCATTTTCGTCGCGTATTTGATTTAATTACCACAATTTATTAAATTTAAATTTTCCTTCACTGCGTTGCCAAAAATTTCCCGGTAAAAAGCCATGGAAGAAGTAGACCAATCGATCGACGTGGTGTTTGGGGACCGTGTTAGGCGGTTCCAAGAATATTTGGATCGCCCTCAACAGGATAACACCCTTATATCCCCCCGAACTCAAATTAGAGACATGCTCATCAAGGGACAAAACAGACTCCCAGTGTCCTTGGACGATTTACGAGAATTTGATCGTGAATTTTGGTATGGGATCCTTAATAAACCTTCTGAATTCTTACCTGCGTTTGAAAAAGCGCTCAGAGACACTGTGCTTACCATTTATGACCCCAACGATACCCGGTTCGAAGATGTTGATGAATCAAAACCTTTCTATTTGAGTTTCAAAGGAGCCTTTGGTAGTCACCTGGTTTCTCCTCGTTCCATCACTTCAAATCATCTCCTGAAAATGGTTCTGATTGAAGGGATCGTTACTAGGGCATCATTGGTTCGTCCAAAAGTGGTAAGATCGGTCCATTACGCTGAGAAAACTTCGAGATTTTATGCCAGAGAGTATAAAGATCAAACTACTCTGTTTGATCCTATTGCCACTGCTCCAATATACCCTACTGAAGATCCTGATGGTAATAAACTTACCACTGAATACGGTTATTCAACATATAGAGATCATCAAAAGGTCTCCGTTCAAGAAATGCCCGAATTGGCTCCTGCTGGTCAACTTCCTCGATCAGTAGACGTTATCTTGGATGATGACCTTGTAGATTTGACTAAGCCAGGTGATAGAATCCAAATTGTAGGTGTTTATCGTGCTCTTGGTGCCGCAAACAATAACTCTGCTTCTTTCAGAACCGTCATTTTGGCAAACTCAGTTTACCCTCTTCATGCTAGATCTACCGGTGTAGCTGCAAATGAGAAATTAACCGATCAAGATATTAGAAATATTAATAAGTTACTGAAAGAGCGTCACATCTTTGACATTTTGTCCAACTCTTTGGCTCCATCTATTTATGGGTTTGAACATATTAAAAAGGCAGTACTACTAATGATGATGGGTGGGGTCGAGAAAAATTTGGATAATGGGACCCATCTTCGTGGTGATATCAATATCTTGATGGTTGGTGATCCTTCCACTGCTAAATCACAAATTTTACGGTTCGTTTTAAATACTGCTTCTTTGGCCATCGCCACTACTGGTAGAGGTTCTTCTGGTGTTGGTTTAACAGCTGCTGTTACCTCCGATAAGGAAACTGGTGAAAGAAGATTAGAAGCTGGTGCTATGGTTCTTGCCGATAGAGGTATAGTATGTATCGATGAATTTGATAAAATGAGTGACGTCGATAGAGTTGCTATCCATGAAGTTATGGAACAACAAACGGTAACAATTGCCAAAGCTGGTATTCATACCAGTTTAAATGCTCGTTGCTCCGTTATTGCAGCGGCAAACCCGGTATTTGGTCAATATGATGTCCATAAAGACCCTCATAAAAATATCGCCCTCCCAGATTCTCTTTTATCTCGTTTTGATTTACTTTTCGTCGTCACCGATGACGTTCAACCTACAAAAGATAGAATCATTAGTGAACATGTTCTTAGGATGCATCGATTTTTACCTCCAGGTATGCTTGAAGGTGAACCTATCAGAGAGAAAATTAACTTATCCCTCGCAGTTGGTGAAGATGATAATAAGGAAGAACTTGAACAACCTATGTTTGAAAAATTTAATGCTTTATTACATTCAGGGGTGAAAACTTCAAAGAAAACTCCTCAAATTCTCTCTATCCCATTCCTCAAAAAATACGTTCAATATGCCAAGCAAAGAATAAAACCAGTTCTCACTCAAAGATCAAGTGACTATATTGTTGGTACTTATGCAGCTTTAAGAAATGATTTAATTGATTCCAATCAACGCAATACTGCTCCAATCACTGCTAGAACTTTGGAAACTTTAATCAGATTGGCTACTGCTCACGCGAAAGTAAGATTACTGAAAACAATTGAAGTGAAAGATGCTAAAGTTGCAGAAGAATTACTAAGATACGCTTTATTTAAAGAAGTTTCCAAGAAAAACAATAAAAAGCAAAAACTTAATGAAAGTTTCCAAGGCGCTGGTGATAATGAAGACGACGAAGAAGATCAAGATCAGGATCAGGATCAAGATCAAGATGACTTTGAACAACATGAACCATATGGACAAACTCAAACAACTTCTTCAAATGCCGCTATAAGTGCTACAAGTGGTAATAATCCACAGCTCAGACAAGTACAAGATGATGATCTCGTTGATCGAGAGGCAGCACAACTCAATCAACTTCATATAAGTAATGCTCTGGCATTGGCTGAAAGTAGTAGTAAAGCAAATCAAGTTAATGTCAGTATATCTAATGAAAGGTATGCAGTTTTAGTAAGTAACATGGCGAAAGTCATGCAACTGGAAATCTTTGATAACGAACTGAGTGCAGCACCAATAGAACAAGTTATAGATGCCATCAATGGTGGATTACAACAAGAAGAAGTATTTGGACCAGATGAATTCAATGCTGCATTTGAAAGAATGGAAAATGAAAATAAAATTATGACATCTGAAGGTAAGATATGGAAAATTTAGTAACGAATTAGTGAAATGGTTCTATTGTATTATAACGTGAAAGCAGAAAATAAAAAAAATAATAAAAAAACTGAAATTTATACATATATATAAATTTAAATAAGTGTAGTAATATTATATCGACAATAATACCACTTGTTTTTAGGCGTTAAAGTATACATAAATCTTGCTTGGATCAAATTCTAATCATGAATATGGTTACGCATGGTAAATGAAACACGCACAAAAGCTGGTTCAAGGTCACGGGCTACAAACTTATTAGCCACACAACAAATCCCATTACAACGAAACCCCATACTCTATGGTATGCTACTCTGTTACTCTAGTGGATAGAATTGTCTTTGTTCTCATATATATATATAGATATAGATAGATACATATATCTATCTATATCTATACATGGGTGTGTATATCTACTTACGTAAAATAAGAGGAATCAAGGCAAGCTTATTTATATGTACTATCTTTAAAAGGAACTAAAAAATAAAGTTTATTCGTTCAATTTTATACGGTATGATAGCATAATATCGATTGAATATTGTGAGTAAATATTTTTTTCATAACGTTCTTTGAGTGTTTAATCTCTTATTGCAAGAGAAATAATAATAAATAAAGGGAAGAATTCTAGTTTGTTTTAATTGCAAATTTATCTATCGATTGCGTTGACTCCCTAAAACCTTATTCCGATATGCCTGTTTCATTGTTTCAGTGGTATCCAGGCTAACCCGAGAATATTGAAATTGAGTCACGATTTTAATTCAGTTAAAAAAAAAAAACTTTTAATTCTATATATTTTTATAAATATATATATATATATATATATATTGTAATAGTGCACTTATTAATCATTGTACCTTGATTTTCCCTATATTTCTTGCACCGTTCTCAGTGAGTGAGTGTGTGTGTTTTTTCGCTTGTTTTTTTTTTTAATTTTTTCCAATTTATTCATTAAAGTATCAAAGCACATTAGTTTTTAAACGATTTGGTGGGAATTTCTCATAAATATAAAAAATTGGAAGCAGTCAAGAAATAATTCAAAGAAACTAATTTGTTTATCACATAAAAGTAGTACAAAAAAGTGAGTTTGATCGTTGCAGCAATTGAGATATACCATGATTTCTATAGATGATGAATTTACCATTGATGAGGCAGATGAACTTCTTATGCACACCTACGAAACATTACCTGAAAATTGTAAGAAGTACTGGAAAAGACGTTATGAAATATTTTCCAAATTCGATGAGGGTGTATACATGACTTCGGAGCTTTGGTTTTCAGTTACTCCGGAGGATATAGCTGTATTTACAGCTAAATTGGCTAGAAATTTTTTACGTGAAAATGCCAACATTCTCGATGTGTGTTGTGGAGGAGGAGGTAACCTGATTCAATTTGCTAAGCAATTTAAAAGTGTGGGTGCCATAGATATTAATGGTAATAATTTATTATGTACTAAAAGGAACGCGGAAATTTATGGGGTTGCAGACAAAATATGGACTTATAAAGGAGATTGGAAAGAAATGGCACCAATTAGTGGGGATTTAAATACTGATTGGATACCTAAAGAGGTTTTAAACTCTTGCCAAATGGCTGGATCCAATGGAAAAGTTTTTGACTGTGTATTTCTGTCTCCTCCATGGGGTGGTCCTCTGTATATTAATTGTGATACTTTCGATGTCAATGAAATGAAACCGTTTTCAGTATCTTTTTTAGCGCGCCAATTCATTAGATATAGTGATAATTACATCATGTTTCTCCCTAAGAATCTGGATCTCGATCAATTGAGACAGATAACCAAAGAAATTAACGGCGAGTCGGCCAAGTGTAGAATCTTATACCTTGAACAGTGGGGTAGAAGAGTAGCCTTATTGGCTCTTTGGGGTGAACAGTTAACTACTGGTGAAGTTGACTACAATGCTATTTTTTCTGAAGAGTCTTTGAAAGTTATTGTACCTTAGGTGCTTTTACCGGTGATATTATTTAGTTTTGAAATATATATAAATCTATTTGTCCCCTAGAATAAATGCTTTTGTCGTATTGTTGTAATTTTTTTTTTTATATATATCTATATAAATATTAATATATATATAGATATATATATATATTTTTTTTTTCCTGCTCCTTTGTTTGGGGCTTTGTACCTTTTTGTTCGCTTTCGTTGTCGTTGATTCTTTATTTTTCTTCTCCGCCATCTTCAATCTCACCATCCTCACGACATCATCGAACGACATTGTTGCAACCATCTTAAAATGGAACAAGAAAAGGATGTGAAATACTTAAATGATCGTATAAACACATTAAATAATGAAGTTTTATTTCTTAGACAATTAGTTAATTTCCAGTCCACTAAAATCGACAAATTGGTCAATGTCATCACTGAATTTATGCAATCCAAACAAGAACATGCTCTTGTTGAACAAATCACGGGGATTCAACTGCACAACTTGATGGATCTGGAAGTAGGGGAACAAAATTTGGAAACTCCCATAGCTAATATGGATCCTCAATTACAAAGAGTAGCTGAGGCGGCTGTAGGTACCGCAAACATACCTGAAACAAACACATCAGATATACCCAATACAGACCCATCCCCTACCACTAGTAATACCACGTCAGAACCATTGAAAGAGCTTGAAGATCAAAGGTCATATTCATTGAAGAGGCATAAACCAAATGATGATGGGAACAAGAACCATAAAGTCAATGTAGTCTTTCTTCATAATCCAGTGACGGTTAAGGAAATTTTCGACGAGTTTACTAAAGGTTTCCATGGACAAATACCGCTATGTGAAATGGATGCTCGGTTTGGGAAATTCAATTGGAGAGGGGATTCTCGCAGTAAAGAGCTGAAACGGTATCAAAGAAGGAAAAAATTATGTGATGCAATAGAAAGGGGAATGAAAAAATATAATAAGTCTGCAGATGAGATAATTAGCTATATAGAAGAGTTCAAAGGTGATCGACTGTTGACATGGGTGATGAATGGTCATTTACCGGAGGATTTGATGGCATAGATATGTAATAGTACAAGTTTATATAATATTAAATTTATATCACTCACTTAAATGCTTGCAATACTTCTGATTGTTGTATATATTATCTCTATTCCATAATATGAATAATTGTACCAGATTATTTAATAATGATCCTTCCCGCATTCACTAAAAAACAAAATATATAATTATCGCTAATTTTATCAGTTGCAGGATTAATTGAATATAACTGTATTTTAATAGTAATTTAAACTACACTTAAAATAATTTAATTTTGAGCTTTAAATCAATGAGCAAGTATTATCGCCTAACCTGCCATTTATGATTCCTATATCTATGCATGAAGCATTAAAGTTATGGTGGCATTCGATTAAAACAGCCTCTCACCCTTTACGTTACCCCTTACTCATATACACTGTAAACTTGAGATCTATAAATGAGAATCAAGAAAAAAAAAATTAAAATTAATAATAATAGTAATAATGATGTAAAAGTTAAGGTAAATTGCAAAGGAAAAAATTAAAAATTAAATAAATGACTCTTCAACCGTTGAACGCCACCCACCAAAAATTAGTGCACTGTGTGTGGAAATTTTTACCCCTCCAATGACTTATTAAACTTTAAATTAGATATATCATTTTGATTGATTCATCCTGAAGCTTAATTGATATTTACTTGTTTATGTAATTTCTTCTTTTCTTTTGCTCTTTTGCTTTTTTGCTTTTTTGCTTTTTTGCTTTTTTTTTTTGTTTTTTTGTTTTCTTTGCTTTATATAACTAACCACCAAATTCAAGACGAATGCCCCTGCACACAATGTATCCGGAACTCATTCATGTCGAACTTTCTAGAATCCGCACTACCCAATATATATAAACCTTGGAAAAAAAAATCTTTTTCATCACCAAAATGCTTTCCAGAAATTTCAAAGCTGTCCAAAGAATATCTACCCGTTTCCAATCATCGGGTCCTTCCGGTCCTGTTATTGGTATCGATCTTGGTACTACCAACTCTGCCGTAGCCATCATGGAAGGTAAGGTTCCAAAAATCTTGGAAAACTCTGAAGGTGGAAGAACTACTCCTTCCATTGTTGCCTTCACCAAGGATGGTGAACGTCTTGTTGGTATCCCAGCCAAGAGACAAGCTGTTGTTAACCCAGAAAACACCTTGTTTGCCACCAAGAGATTGATTGGTCGTCGTTTCGAAGACAAGGAAGTCCAAAGAGATTTAAACCAAGTTCCTTACAAGATTGTCAAGCACTCAAATGGTGACGCTTGGGTTGAAGCTCGTGGTGAAAGATACTCCCCACAACAAATTGGTGGGTTCGTCTTAAACAAGATGAAGGAAACCGCTGAAGGTGCTCTTTCCAAGACCATTAGCAATGCCGTTGTTACTTGTCCTGCTTATTTCAACGATGCTCAAAGACAAGCCACCAAGGATGCCGGTAAAATTGTTGGTTTAAACGTTTTAAGAGTTGTTAACGAACCTACTGCTGCTGCCTTAGCTTACGGTTTAGAAAAGAATGACGGTGAAGTTGTTGCCGTTTTCGATTTAGGTGGTGGTACTTTCGATGTCTCTATCTTAGATATCGGTGCCGGTGTCTTTGAAGTCAAGTCTACCAACGGTGACACTCACTTGGGTGGTGAAGATTTCGATATTGCTATTGTTAGAAACATTGTCGAAACTTTCAAGAAAGAATCTGGTATCGATTTAGAAAAGGATAGAATGGCTATCCAACGTATTAGAGAAGCTGCTGAAAAGGCCAAGATTGAATTGTCCTCCACCGTTTCCACTGAAATTAACTTACCATTTATCACTGCTGACGCTTCCGGTCCAAAACATATCAACCAAAAGATTACTAGAGCTCAATTCGAAGCTTTAGTTGAACCATTAATCAAGAGAACCGTTGATCCATGTAAGAAGGCTCTTAAGGATGCTAACTTATCAACTTCTGATGTTTCTGAAGTTATCTTGGTCGGTGGTATGTCTCGTATGCCAAAGGTTGTTGAAACTGTTAAGTCTATCTTTGGTAAGGAGCCATCCAAGGCTGTCAACCCTGATGAAGCTGTTGCCATGGGTGCTGCTATTCAAGGTGGTATCTTAGCTGGTGATGTCACTGATGTTGTTCTTTTGGATGTCACTCCACTTTCTCTTGGTATTGAAACCATGGGTGGTGTTTTCGCTCGTTTGATTTCCAGAAACACTACTATCCCAGCAAAGAAGTCCCAAATTTTCTCTACTGCAGCTGCTGGTCAAACTTCTGTTGAGATTCGTGTTTTCCAAGGTGAAAGAGAATTAACTCGTGACAACAAGTTGATTGGTAACTTCACTTTATCTGGTATCCCACCAGCTCCAAAGGGTGTCCCACAAATTGAAGTCACTTTCGACATTGATACCGATGGTATTATTAAGGTTTCTGCCAGAGATAAGGCTTCCAACAAGGATGCTTCCATCACTGTTGCTGGTTCTTCTGGTCTTTCTGATGCTGAAATTGAAAAGATGGTTAACGATGCTGAAAAATTCGCTGAATCTGATAAGGCTCGTAGAGAAGCTATTGAACTCGGTAACCGTGCTGATTCTCTTTGTAATGACACTGAAAACTCCTTGAATGAATTCAAGGACAAGATTGAAGCTGCTGATGCTGACAAACTTAAGGAACAAATTGCCGCCTTACGTGAAGTTGCTGTTAAGGCTCAATCCGGTGAAGAAGTTGAAGCTTCTGAATTGAAGACCAAGACTGAGGAACTTCAAAACGAATCTCTCAAGGTTTTCGAAAAATTATACAAGAATAACGAAAACAATGGTTCCTCTGAAGAACCAAAGAACTAATGAGTAAATACATGTATTTAGCTTGTAAATAAAATTTGTGAATAATAATGATGTAAAAAAGAGATTGTTACAACGATGATTATCTTCGAACTATCATTATATATAATGGAAATATATATATATATATGTAAATATGTGAAATTATTGTAAAGTAATCAACTAGAATGATGCTAAACTGCTTAAACCAAGGTTAATCCCAGGCGAGCGCCGTATAGATTGAACAGGGGACTTTGGTGCACATGGATCGGGAACAGTTGGATTGAAAAAAGTTGTATCAAATTGATTCTTTTTAGGAGATTGCAGTTTCCGTCTAATAATGGTTCCATACCTAGTATCTATATCTATACCCAAGTCTCTATCGGACACATGATTTGTACTAATAGTGGAGTCAGATGTAATTGAAGTGATATCGGAATTATAATCAAGCATTTCTCCAAGCATAGAATGTCTTACATTAGTTTCAAATTCTTTAGTTTCAGGATCAATAACGGTGATTTCACTAGCAGTATCGCTCCCACTGAATGTGGTTTGAACACTTTTCATCAGAATTGTGTGTAATAAATTGGATTGTACGAGATCTGGTGGAGGTTTGCGATAAAGCAGTGATTTTGTAGTAGTTTTCTTGGTGATCATTGAAGATGCTTCAGAGTTAGACTTTGCAAGTGAAACTGAAGGTCCAGTTCTACTAATAGCATCACTAATGGCATCACTAATGGCATCACTAATGGCATCACCGTTATCATCGTATACCCCCCATTTATAACTACGTTCTCGTTTCAACAGTTGGAAGAAATTTACCTCTTGACGAAGCTTGATTCTGGCGGCAACCACTCTATTCAAATAGTTTCTCCAGGCATCAACAGTTGCTGCTTCAATAGTATCATCATCTACTAACGACGCCTTCAATGACTGACGATTAGTCGATGACACCCCCAGTTTCGTCTTAAGAGATGATTTGCGGCGTACAGATGATTGTTCAAATCGTTTAATGGATTCTTCAAAGCTGTATTGGGAATCATGGATACTAGGTTGGACCAAATTTATGCTAGAATCTTCATCTTGCAAATAATTATCCAATTGAACCCCTGCTTCATTCTTTAACTTATTGGTTAATGCCACTTTATCCAATTTGAAGTTCTCGTTTGGATTTGCTTGTAAATGTGGGTTGGTGGAAGGTGCAGAAATTGCCATTTTAAATGGTTTCTTATTACTATTTTTCTTCGATGATGATGATGATGATCTATTTTTCCTACTGAAAGTTCTTGATTTCTGCCTTTTAAGATTACTAATAATCCTGGTGGATGAAATTCGGGTGCTCCCAGTAAATACTTTCTGTCTATTAACTTTCCTTGATTTTAAAAATTTCTTCAATTTCGCAGCCATTTGCCTAAGTTGGCGTTGCAACCTGTATAAGAGCCGGTTTTTACTCTTGATGGCTTTATTTCTTTTAAGAGAATGAGGCCGTGGATGAACTATATCATTGGCATCCATATCATCTTGCTTCCCTCTAGTAGAGAATATAGTAGCTTGAGACCCCATCGACTCAGAAATGTCTCGATTACTTGATTTATGGGTTGGATGAGAAGTGGTAACAGATGGTAAAGGATGATAAGCATTTTTTTTAGGTTCTGCATGAGGGTCCCCCAGATATAACGATAACGAATTCATGGAAATGCCATCAATTTTTTGCACCATATAAGGGTTTTGTTGATCCAAAATGAATTGAGAAAACCTACAAGGAACTTGGTTCATTAAGTCAGTTTCCAATGGTGGAGTAGCGGTACCTTGTACATAATTTTTCGTTGTCGGAGTTACCTTGTTATTAGCGGCCGGGGGTAATGAGCTTGTGGATTTCAGTGCAGGACCAGCAAGCACCGGTTTTCTATTCAATTGGCTCACGTTTATGTGCAGAGTATTGGAATACATGGGCTGGGATAATTCTGGTAACATGTGAACCGTGTCAAACGAATCAGAACGATTAGCACTATAATGATTTGGCCCTGATAAAGGTAATGAATGGGATGAATTTGAAGTTGATTCCTTATCCTGCATACCTTGTTGCAGCAGCATTGGTGGTTCAGTGGGGAAAGATAAAGGGTACGATGATGGATAAGCCATGGGCAGTGGTTTCATCAGTTTTGAAGCTGGGGAATGATTAGGCGCTCTAAGTTTTGACATTTATTATATGGAAACTCAATTTTTTTTAAAACATTTGTTCATTTTCCATGTCCCAAGTAATATATATGAAAAATGATCTTGCTTTTCAGATGACGCTCCTGCAGGATCTGCAGCTAGTTATAACTACACATGGCTGGTTGATGTGCAATTTATGCGCGTCCATACCAATAAATCATGAAAGTTTATAGTCTCAGGCTGGTTATATGTATTTGAGATAAACAAACAGGTTGCAGGACTAGGATCATGATTTGATAAATCAGATCCAGCAACACTAAACGAAAACCAAAACAAAACGAAAAACAAAACATCTCAAATCAAATCTAATCAAAAAATATTAAACTAAAAATTAAATAAATAGTTGTATAAATTAAAAATTCTAAAAGCTAAAATAGGTCTTTACATAAAAAAAAATATATAAATATATATAGATGTATAATAGTAATTGTAATATAGAAAAACCTTATTGAATAATTCTATCGTGTTTCCAATGATTATCTTCAGATTTAGGTAAGCCAAACGAGGTTTTAGTCCAAGTCCAGTTTTGGTGTAACTCTTTAAACATGGTAGCAATTGGTTCAGGGTACCACCGTTGACCTTTCCAATTGAACCATCCAAGGTGACCTCCACAGGTAGTTGTTACCATTGTAATATATGGATTTATTTTCACTTCATTATGTGGGAGACATTTCGCACCCACAATTGGATCATCTAAAGACAGAAGTACCAAAGTTGGGACCCTTACATTCCTCAATCTTTGTGCAGGCAGTGCATGCCTATAATAGTCACTTGAAGAATTAAACCCAAACATTTTCAGCGTGAAAGCGTCGTCAAATTCTCTTAGCAACCATAATTTCTCACCAGTTAAATCTGGCTTAATCATTGCATTACCGACAAGATTCTCCTTATGCAAAGCCGCCAAATTTTGAAGACTTTTCAGCATCGTAGGAGAATATACTCTATAACCTAAAAAGGAAGATTCCAATTCAATGCTACCTCCTACAAAATCCCATGGTGCTGCCACAATACACGCACCGCGAATATTTGCATTCACTTGATCTCCTTCTTGACCCAAAAAATTGCCAAGTATGGCACCTCCAAGAGAAAATCCAATCATGTAGATTTTCTTATGAGGGGCAATCTGAGGAAGGTATTCATTTACAACGTATCTAATATCATTAGTCCAAAGACCATTGAAAAGTTGAGGTGTTGTTGGTGTATGGCCTGCACAACCTCGAGAATTCACCACTAGAGCATCAAAACCGTGTTTTTCCGTAATTTCCGAGATAAGTGCTCTCAAGTACAGTTCATGAGATCCTCCAGATAATCCATGAAGAGCTACAAGAAGTGGTTTCTCCAGTGAAAGGATATCCTTCTCTTGTTGTTCCGAGATATATGAAGTATGAGGTGGAAGTTTCGACTTTTGCTGACTAATTGGAACCGGATTTTCGGTTTCGG
Source organism: Kurtzmaniella cleridarum (assembly GCA_030573815.1). Taxonomy (NCBI): domain Eukaryota; kingdom Fungi; phylum Ascomycota; class Pichiomycetes; order Serinales; family Debaryomycetaceae; genus Kurtzmaniella; species Kurtzmaniella cleridarum. Next base: position 871,130 of record JAJMDQ010000001.1, on the reverse strand, counting down.
TTGCTGGTTCTGGTTCTGCCTTAACATAATCAAGCGTGATGGTAGATTTCCCTTTAAATTTATCATATAAAAGGTTTTCTCCATCAACTTCATATCCGCGGTTATCTGGATCAATATTGATTAATCTTCTTCCATATGAAACGATGTCTCTATCTTCAAATTTTCTCAAGGCCGTGTACCAAGTTTGAGTGTGTCCATTCCATAAGCTAGGATTTACCGTGAAAGTTGCTCCTTCAACGAACTGGGGCACTTTCAGTTGAAATATTTGATGCAATGTCTTTTCCGATGTTTGGCCTTGGAATACCAATGGCTTCTCCGGGACTGTAACTGCAATTTTCGACCAAAACATCCTTTGCGGTGTGTATTTGAAAGCACTAGTTAAATTGGGTGCGCCAAGTGCGATGCAAGTGCTCAGTAAGTGCAGTGCAGTGATTGAATTGTTTTTCAGTGAGAAGATTAATATAATGTTATTCTTATTTATTTTTTTTTTTCATTTTTTTTTCATTTTTGTTTTTTTATTCCTTAGAATTTATTTGTTCTTTGGTAATTATACAGGAATGCGGGAATGCGAAGCAATTACTCAAGAGGAGGTACAATCCACATGTTTGGGTTGAAAGGTTTTATTACACCCTATAAGAACCTAAGAATAAGATGATTGGCCTAAGCAAACAATCAGCTAGTCACATAGGGGAGCCTCCACTTATATAAGCCTAATATATCCAAAATAGACTACTACAAATATGACCCGTCGGTATAAATATAGAATAAACTAAAACAACCACCGTTCCCAATAAAATTTCAACCCTTCTCTCCTTGCATAAACCTTTAGTGAATTGTGTCAGTTATATACTTATTTTCAAAATATATAAATTGAAATAAAGCAGTACTTTTATATAACTTACTGAAAAATTCTCCTTAAAAATTAGGTTTATACAGTCAGCATTCGTTGGCAAAGAAAAATGTTTGCAACCAACTAGTAACTTTAGAGTTACCACTTACAGTGTACCAACTACCGATCTGATCATCTGAATTCGCACAATCATCTGAATTCGCACACTAATTATTATTTGTTTTTTCTTTTTCTTTTTTTGATTTGTTTTCAAAAAAAAAAAAAAAAAAAAAAAGACACTCTTGTTGCTTTATGTAAAAATTATTTGTTTTTAGCCCATCTGACTACTAACCGATTATAATTGGTTTGATTGAAATCAATTGAATAACGATTTAATCCAAAATACTTAGGTTATAGTATCAAATAAGAGGTAATAATACAACTTTGTTACATCTCTATAACTATTAGGAAAGCTTTTCATGCATTATCAGACTTTTTAGTTTATAATCGCACATTACTAATATTTTAGTGCCGAAAACTATTCTCCACCACATCTTCACATGAATAGTATAATTTGATAATGCAGTGGTTTTGATTAAATAAGTTATTGGTGGTTTGACTAGTTTTAGTATATGATATTTGTTCTGTATCCTTTCTCAGTGCATACTTCCTCTTTTAAGGTCAAGATATATAAATTCACAAATGGTTCAAGTGCCTCTAATACTGTAGATTCACTAGCCTACTAGAATAATCACTAATCTTGAACCGCTTACCCGAGGAGATAAGGAAAAAAAAAGAAAAATAAAAGGAAATTAAAAGAGAAAAAAGGGAAAACAAAAAGAAAAAAGGGAAAAAAAAAGGGAAAAAAAAGGAAAAAATAGGCAAAAAAAGTTAATTAAACAATCATAAGAAAAAAATTAACCAAATCAGAAATTAAAATAAATTAAGCTAATTTAAAATGATTAATAGTTTAAAAAAAAAAAAAATTTAAGCACTATTTATATAAGTGATTAGAATATCAATTCAATCAATTGGAAACGGGATATCAAGCAGATATAGAATAGAACGAACCAAAAAATTCATATATTATAGACTCAACCATCTAATAGGTCTTTATTAAAAAAAAAAGCTGAATGAATTGAACATTGAATAAAATTAAAAAAAAAAAATAATAATAATAATAATAGTTAAAAAAAAATAAATTAAAAAACTTCAATATTAATGAAAAGAAATTTTATCAAATGAAATCATAGTTTCAAAAAGAAATAATCAGAAAAAAACAAAATTAAAAAAGTTTTTAAAAAAAAATAAAAAATTAAAAAAAAATGAGATAATTCAAAATAGGAGAACTAAATCCAAAATCACTTCATCTATCACAACCATGTCTAGTTCAAGCACCACCACAGCATTGAGCAACCCTGTCGAGGGCTTAAGTAGAAGAAGACGGTCTGTAGGATCCAAAAACTCAGATACCGTAACCACCGAAGAGATTTTAATTGAAAAATTGGACTGCTTTTTGCGGTCTGTGGAGCTGAGGTTAGAAAGTTTTGAAAGATATGTTAAATACGTTTCCAATGGAGAAACAGAAGAAGAACTGGATTCTGCAAAGTTGCCACCATCGAAAAGATCTCGAAGTGACAGCACATCCACCGTTACATCCGTGGGATCGATAAAGGCGTATTCCTTGGGCCATTTACAATCCATGTATAATAGGTTGGGGATGATTAAGGCTCTGGTGCTTCGTACTTCTGTGTCCAATTTAGAGAATTTATACACCAAGCTTGAAGAACATTACAAGTATTTCCTACTTGAAGAAGAAGATAAACAATTGGATTTCAATTTGCTTGATGATCAATCAACAACAACAACTACTACTACTACTACTACCACCACCACCACTACCGCTACTACCTCAAACGCCCCTAATTCATCTGCTGTAGCAGGGAAGGAACTATTACAAGAGAAAATCTTGAAAACTATTCAATTCTTTGATGATAAATTTATTCAAGTGGATAACTTGATTCAAGAAAGAAATTCCAAGGCTAAGCAAGAATACCCTGAAGAAACTTTCCGTCATTTCAAATATTTTAATTTTAATCGAGCCGTTAAATTAGCTCAACAAAGAGATTTACACTATTTTGAACTTCCTCTTAGTTGGAGAGAAAATCGTTATATTATTCAAGGTTATCGATTCACTTTCCATCATGGTTCAATCTTGAAATCCATGTTCCGTTTCAATCACAATGAACTGGCCAATATCTGGACCCATATGATTGGATTATTTATTATGTTTTATATTGCATTTATTCATTTCCCTGCATCCGATGTATATGCATCCAACCTGTGGAAAGATAATTTGGCCATGTATCTATTCATCTTTGCCGCCATTGAATGCTTTGCCCTGTCTGTGATTTGGCATACATACCTGCATTTCGCTCAATTGAAAACTAGAACCGTTTGCGCATGTATCGATTATACTGGGATCACCGTACTTATAACTGCTTCTATAGTGGCTGCTGAATACGCTGCGTTATACGATTATCCTAATTTATTGAAGTTTTATTTAATTTTCTCTTTGATATGTGGTGGCACTGGGTGCTTTATTAATTGGATGCCCAATTTTGATGGGCCCGATAGCAAATCAATTCGAATCTCATTTTTCATGGGGCTTGCCTTTTTAGGGGCTCTGACCATTATTTGTACTTGTTTCAATCGTGGTTTAATTTACCTGATCACTTTGTTTGCACCCATGGTGTATCAACTGTTCATATGGTATTGGATAGGCGTGGTGTTCTACGGAGGACTTATCCCAGAAAGATGGAGATACGATGTGGTTATACTGGAAGACGATGAAAAATACCACGCCCACTCTGCACTGGAAATTATTAAAGGTCAAGAGTGCCACTCCGGTAAAGAAGAATTGGAAGATATTAAAATGGAATTACTGGGCCACGATACTTATGATAAGATCATTGAAAAACATTTCCCCACTGAACCAAGGAAAACCCCTTACAGTAATGATTTCTTCCTGTTATGGTGGGTCGACTACGTGTTTGCCAGCCACAATATCTGGCATGTATGTGTTGTATTGGGTGTTTTGGGCCATTATGTCTCTGTGTTAGATATGTTTAGGTGTATCGAGCGTTAACCCGTATGCAAATAAATAAATGATGCCTCACCATTTTTGCCTGTTACACATTCTGTATATATTATATATTTACATATATATATACATTTAAATATATATAAATATAAATATATATAAATATAAATATATTTTCCTCCATTCTATTCTAATATGCGCGAGCCGTTGTCATTCTCTTTTGTTTCCCCTGTTTCCAAAGTGCGAATTTCTTGGTTCCCAGTACAAATTTCCGTTTGGTCTTCCTGTATCGTTTTCCTTCTATCTGACCCGCATTTTGTGTACCTGCGACGTAAATTATTGAAAAGTATTAATATTTTTTTTTTATTTTGTTTCCCCTTTCTCTTTGGGTTAAATACCAACTCAATTTTTTTTCTAATTTGAAAAACCTGGCGTTCTTTTTTTTTTTTCCCACCAACTGAAAAGATGCTGTTTGCTGAAAACTTCTGGACCCACGACTACAAACTGGGGCCAGCAGTGTTGTTTGACCAGTTATACGAAGGAATTGCCGAAAACAATGATTTCATCTCTCTTTTCCGGTCCAGATTGGATCTGGAACTACTTTACGGCACTCAATTAAGTTCAATTAAAAATTACAAACTGAGCAGTGGTCGTCAATTAAACGATGACTACGTGCTGTCAATTAAAAACCTGTACCAGAAAATCAATGATTCTTTTGTCCGAGAAGGTGATATTCATCTTGAAATTGCAGAAAGCATTAAACACTTGGTAGTGGACCCTTTTTCAAATTGGTGTCAAGAACATCAACAAAGAGTGGAATATCTGCAACAAACTATTACCGATAGTCAGAAAAATTATCGAAATGCCAAGCTTCTGTTGGAAAAACTTCAAAAAAAATATTTCAACCGTTGTAGATTACTTGAAGAGTTCAAATCTCATTTCTCTGAAGAAGAATTAAATGAAGTTACATCTGAAATTTCAGGTAATTCTGGAGAAAATCAACCAGAATCTCAATTTGAAGATATAATTTATACCTTGGGTGGGCAAGAATATGACTTGTCAGCAACGAAAAAATTACTTCAAGAAATGCTTGAAAATATACCTCTTCAATCGCACAAAGTTGCCATCTTAGGAACTTACAACAATGTAAGTACTGGTTCATCAATCACCCAATGGCTTATGGATAACTTGAAACTTAGCATTATTCAAGCGGAAGAATTTGGGCAATCTTTAATTGAAAATGGATTCTTGAGATTAATTGGGACAATGAATGGGAAAAATTTTATTAATTCTCTGCAATTTTGGTACCAATGGAAACCATTGGCTTTTGAAACGGCAGGTTTAACATCTAGTGAAAATCAAACTCTTGGTACAAATCCTTCAATTCTGACTTATTTTGAAGACGTTAAACAAGCTATTGGAGTTAACCTGGTTGATTTTAAAGATAAATCTCAACTCCCTAAACTTTCTAAAGAAGTTGATAAGTTAGATGAACAATATTATAATGCCACTGTAGCCTTGGATCAACAAAGATGTGCTCTTGAAGAACTTTTGATGGATCATTTAACTTTTATGCAAAAATGTGAATTGGATCGTTTAAGGGCAATTAAAAAGGCTACTTTCGATTTCTTAGCTTGCATTTCTAATAAAATTGGTGCCTTGAAAGGTCATACGGATGAATTACTCCTTTTAGAAGAAACTATTCACCCAACAGCTGATCTTAAAATCCTCATTGAAAATTATGCCACCGGTCATTTCCATCCTCAAGTTATACTTTATGACAATTATTATGATCTGAACGTTAAGCAAACATTTGGTGTTGACCTTGGTACTTTACTGAGATTAGGCCGAAGGGTTGTTCCTTTGGTTGTTCAAGGTATTTTATCTTATTTGGATCTGATTTACCCTGATCTAGAAAACGATGAAGAAAGAATTAAACTTTGGACTCAACCAGTACAACTTAATAAAGTGCATGCCCTTAGATTTGAATTGAATACATTGAACGATATCAATCAAATTATGGAAACTTTAGGTAAATATGAACCTATAATTGTTACCAATACTTTTAAACTTTATTTAATGGAATTACCAGACCCTGTTATCCCATACCTGAATTATGATCTAATTAAACTGCTTTATCAAAACTACCCTCCACTGAACAAAGATGACGATGAAGTGAATACTCAAAGAATTAATGGTATACAAAACGTGTTGTTGGAATTACCTAAATGTAATATTGCTACATTGGACGCTATATTAACTCATTTAACTCGTCTAATTCATATTATTGGTACTAAAAATAAAGAAATTGCTTTGGACCTTGAAAATAAACTTTCTAAAGAAATAGCTGGTTTAATATCAAGACCTAAAAGTGAAGCTTTGGAATTACTGGATAAACATAATATTCAATTTATTAATGATCTTTTCCAAAATAAAGATACAATTTTCACTGAATTGAGAAGAATGTCTTCTACCAGGGTCAATAAGCAACAAACCCACTCTAAAGTTAGTGCCTCGGAAACAAAGCAACAAACAGTGGAAGCTTCCAAAAATAGATTGGAACTGAAACTTCAAAGGGCCGTTTCCAATTCTCTGACCAAAAAAAATTCTGAATCTAAACCACAGGATGAAGTAGGGACTAAATCAGATAAAAAGAAGGAGAAAAAGAAGGATCTTAAAGTAATTAAAACTTCTCAAAGTAAAACAGACTTGAAAAATTCTTCTTCAAATAAACTGAGTAGAAGCAACAGCCTGGAAAGTATCGTGTCATCTAGACCAGCAAGGAAAGATATTCTCGTTGATAACACTTCTGAATTAGGACAAACAAAATTTAGTCCATCCGTTGGTCGTCGTACTTCAGTTAAAGACTTGGCGTCTCGATTCAATTCTCCGCTGCCCGAAAAAAAATAGTGTAAAGATTTGTATTTTTTATTATCATTACTTAAGATTTTCATTTACTCATACACATACATATATATATACATACATACCTACATACCTACATACATACATACACACATACAATATATTTATATATTTATATATTTATATCCATGAAAAAGAAAAGAAAAAAATATTTTCCATATCATTTTATAATCTATAACAATTTGGTTCGTTTGATGTCCTTGGTCAAGCGATAATATACAAATGAGATATAAATCACTAACGACAATGCTGCATAAGAAATGTATTTGATTTGAGAGATTAATGTATCAATTCTATCATGAGATGAATCTTCATCTTTGGCATATTTATATGATATTTCCTTATGATTTGACATAAGAAGATCCACTTTCCTAGTAATTTCGTCCATGCCTCCTTGTTGCTCACGAACTTCTCCAATGACTTTCTCATTGAGTTGTTTAACGCCAGCAAGGAGTTGAGCTAATTGAGTGGAAAAGACATTTTTCACTTCATCAAGCTCTCGATTAAGATGATCCATTAAGGTCTTGAGTTTATCGTTGCCCTTAAGATCTTCATTATTCTCAGCTCTTACCACTTTCAAATCATAATTCAATTTGTCCAACCGATCATTTAAACCATCGAGGTTGGCCAAAATTTCTGCCAACGCATGAGTGTTGTCATCATTATTACCAGAGTTTTTAGATGATGCAGCTTGATTTTGCATTTCTTGTTGATGAACTCTTGTTCTTTCCATCAACAGTTGCCTAATAGCTGCAGGGCTATGCTCCTTAGCTGAAGTGTCTACCGTGTCTACAATCTCCCCATCACCCATCAACAAATGATCATCTATGGCATCCTTAGTTAAATGACTCCAAACACTGAATTTCAACACCTCGAATACTTCATGACCTCCTTCTGCATTAGCAGTGACCCCAAATCTTAAATCACCTTCATTTGGAATGGAAATGACATCAGTTTTAAAGCAAAGACTATTATCAATTTGAATTTTGAACCAATTACGAGCTGCCAGGTAAGATACTCGAATTGAAAATGGGATATTCAGATCCAAATAATTGAAATTACAATTGCCAACTGAATCATCAAATACACCAAACTGGGCCTTCAGCCCATCATTGGCAAACACTTTTAACCCCTTTTGATTATCTTTATTATTAAGAACCAACAGTAACCCATCATACACTTGAGGACCGCCTAAATATTTGGCACCATCATTCACTGAATTTAATAACCAAAGAGCCAACCCATTGGTATCTGCATGTTGTAAATCAATATTTGAGTCCCCAGACAGCCTAACAACTATTTCCATTGTCCATTCTTTAGCTGAGTTTGCAAGTCCGGCAATCAGCCATATTCCTCCACTTCCTGGCCCAATAACTAGCCTCCCACTATCCAACTGAATGTTGTCTTCAAATAACCATTGAAGCTCTAAATCCGATTGAGAGCCAATATCTAAAAGTTTAGGCAACGACTGATGTTCAGGGTCATCGTGCGGGTCATGCGCCCAAGCAGCGCTGCTGAGCAAGGCCAACTTTAATAGTTGACTTGGTAAAACCATGTTCAAAGAGAATGATCTGTTAATTGATTTTGGGATCAAGTGATTTGTGCAGGCGTTTTTCGATGCATCGTTTTTTCAATTAGGCTGCGACTAGCGATTTCAACGGAAAAAAAACCCCCCAAATTAACGGTGAAAAATTACGCGTATGAGAATTTCCCATTTCCCATTTCCCATTTCCCACTTCCCTATTCCCATTTCCCAATTCTCATTTCCCATTTCCCATTTCTGTGCTGATTTACTTACAATGATACCGTCTATAAATATCTATTAAAGTCATATCTATCTTTGGTGCCCTCTTCTCATTACATTTCTTCGCACTTTCCATACTTTACCTACTCCATTATTACTACTACTACTCTCAAAACTAACAAATGGCATGCGTGCTGCTGTTTGTTGTTTACCTCTTCTCACTCGTTTGAGTGATTCTTGCTGTTGTTGAATTAGTTGAGGGTGAAGAATCTCTGGCGGCGCTAGTTCTCCTGTACCTCTGACAATGATCAATTTATATCCTTGCTTGATCAACTGCTTAGTTGACTCCATTTCTGGGTAATACATATTGAAATACCCGTCCCTTACATTCACGCTATGAACCATGGCAAGCCCACCAAATTTGGCTACATTTATAATGTCTTTATACCCGCCAAAATCTATAAACAATGGGCCTTGTGGGGTCCTTTTCTTGCATATTATACCATATTCTTCATGAGGTACAAGTAAAACTCCAACCATCATGGCTTCAAATAATAGGGCAACGTCTTGGCTTGAACCAATTTCATCTGCTTCAAAATTCAATACTATTACCGCATTTATCCCTTGGAAATTATATTGTTCTTCGTTCATTTGATATGATATTTTCATTGGTGGTGTTTCAAGTAAATGATGATTAAAATTGAATTTATAACCAGATTCTCGGTGGAAATATGCTAGTTTACTATAATTTCGAAGTTGGGCTGGTGAATATATCGAACTTTGATACGTTCCTGCTAGTAAAAACCGATCTTTGAATGTTAATCCTTGTAAAGTTTCTTCGCCTATTCCTAATAAGACAATATTTTCCGGTTTTATCAATTGACAAATTTGTTCCAATATTAATTTCCCAAATCCTTTAACCCACCCAGGGGTATTTATTACTAAATTGTAACCTTGAGGACGTAATTCGGTAGTATAATAATTCCAAAGAATTTCAACACATTTAACGTATAATGTAGGATTATTTTGAGGGGTATTAAACCCATAAAAAACCGAGTATAAAGGTTTTCCTATAAATAAGCCAGCTATTATACTCTGAGCTTTAGAAAGAGATAGGCAACATGGTGGAGAAAATTCCAGTTGCCCCGGATCCAAATCTAAATATATCAGATTCTCATAACTAAAACTAGTTAATGCCTTGGTAAATGTAGATTTCCCACTATTTTTGTTACCGATAACCATAGTTGTAAACGGATCTTTAGTTAAATCGGTATTTTGTTGTAAACTTTTTATAGTTTGGGTCCAGTTTGAATCAATCCAAAGACCGGACCCTTCACCCAGTAACTCAAATGTAAAGTTTTTAGGAAGGAAACTATACCCAGTATCTTCCTTTAATTCATTTTTATATATGAATCTTTTCAAAGGTGGATAATACATGCCGATATTTTCAAGCCCTGTCAGAAAACATTCCAATTTAATAAATGCATTGAACGATTCAGAATCGGATTCGGTGTTTCTGCTTAAAATTTCATCAACTTCTGATAATCGATGCAATTTTTTTATCCCACCATTGTTCGTCAGTGATTTCACCCCTGATATCACTGGTAATGATTGGCTTTGACTACCTATAATGGGGTAAGTTGTGTTTGTGGAAGCTTCAAGGTTAACGTAGTCATTAAGAGCTATTGTGCCTTCAAGCACGGTCAAAATACACTGTCCATTGATTAAAATATATTGGTTTTCCTTAAGACCCAATACCACGTAGTTGTCACGCATTGTATGATTGGAAGCGTTGATTTTAAACTTAAACTTCCATTGCCCATTCACGTTGATACAATCCCCAGTCTTCAGGTCACGTTCTGGACCACCTGGCACATCTGGCACGGTATTTATGTCCTCGTCAAATTCTTCCAGAGAATTTTCGTACGTGGGGATACTATCCTCATCAATTAGGCTAATAGTGGGCTCTTGTTGGAGCTTTGCAAAAGCACTCATCGAGTAAAGTCAACAATTGCAACTTGTTTGCATACAGGACATGAACTGGATGCTTTTGGATCGGATGTATTGTGTAGATGGGTGTGCGTGTACGTGGGTGCAGGACAAAATTGACCCCCCCTCCGATATTTTTGAAACTTAGCTGATTTCGCTGGTAAATGGATCAATGGAAATTTTGAGATGCCATTAACCTAGGAACCATTAGTCAAAATAAAAAAATTAAACATTACGGTGATCTACTAAACTGGGAGCTCACGTACGGTTCAATGCCTTTTAAGTAATTGGTTGTCATTATACACATCAACAAGGGGAAAACGGAAGGGGCAATAGGGCATAGGGCATAGGGTGAATACATGGGGAATTGTTAATTTACTTTATACTCGGTATTTAGGATATAAACCATAACAAATAAATTAGAGTATTCAAGCTTACTTGTTGTCTTTTCATTTTATTTTTTTTTCTTTCTTTTTTTATTTTTTGTTGCTGCTTTTTAAACTTTGTTCGGCCGCTTTGCATCAAACTTAAACGTGTAAAGGTATGTGTAATGGAATTTTAAAGTTGACCAATAGGTTTAGATGTGAAGAGATATCTAGTAGAACCTAATAATAATATATCTAGTAGAACCTAATAATTATATATCTAGTAGAACCTAATAATTATATATCTAGTAGAACCTAATAATATTACATTCAGTAGAACCTAATAATAATTTATGAGTAAATCATTGTCAAAGAAAATAATAAAGAAAGACACAAGACAGTTACTAAATGGCAAAGTTCACCTTTTACCTTCATCTTTTTTAAATCACTAAAGCAGTCAACGGGAACCAAGCAAATATTTAAATGGAAACACTGTTTTCTTTTTTTATTTTAATGTTTAATTTTTATTTGTTTTTGCTCTTGCATCATTTTCTTTATAATAGTCGGTTAAGCCGTTTGAAATGAAATTTAATATCGATAAATAAGTTTGTTTTGATTTATTAGTACAAGAGATTGTTTCACCTATAAAACGAACGAAAATCATTGAAATGAATATAAAATAAACAATAAAATAAACAATAAAACATCAACCATATTTCACAATTGCTTAGAACGTGCATGTTGCTTGTTTACAATTGACATCATATTCAATCAAATTTTCTACATCGGTCCCGTGTTTCTAAAGTGTGCTTCCTCTACTTGATTCTGTGGTGTTCATATGCAGTTTGTGGCTGTTTATCGCACCAATAATATCGCGCGATAGTAGATCATGACACGTCAAAACGACCTTCATCACTAAAATAGCGGTTGCTCTATTCCGGAGAAAATCAACAACAAATAAAATATAATTTGTGTTTCGAAACTTCTTCCAGTTTTTATCAAAAAAGCCTGACTTCAATAAAAATATTCTCTGGCCTAAAATGTTCAACTTTGGCGGTCATAGTGGCTAGTACCTTGGCGGTATATGTTTTTTGTTTCTGCCTTTTAGTTGAATTTTTTTTTTTTTATTTCTTCGCTATTACTCTATTCACTTCTTATCGCCCTCTCTTTATTCAACTTTTTTTTTTTAATTTTTTTTTTCACTGATATTTTGTTTGCAGTTGCAACTCCATCCTCTAAAGTGGACTCAAATGTTTCATGCATACTTTTTTTTTGTGTTCTCCAATCTTCAAACTTTGTTATAAGTTTTTAGACATCTATTAAATTTGAAAGTTGGATACTTTGCAGCGTGCTTACCAAGTAATAGTCGTTCCAATCCCATAGATTGATACGTTAGCTTGCTGCTTGTTACCCTTTGGTTGAAATACTAATCGCCCCTTCACTAGCCCCTTCCCCGGTAAATTATTATGAATAAAGGACGACTCACTAATCGGTTTCATTTCAATACCCAGGATAATACCCAGCTGCACACGTTGGCTGACCTAATGGCCGATGATCCAATATGTGCTGAAACCTTATGGAAAATGTACAACAAAGCCAGGGATTCGTTACCTTATAAGGCACGAATGGAGAACTTAACTTGGAGAATGATGTATATCAATATGCCGAAAAAAACAGCTCCAATGGAGCACAAATTGGATCCTACTGCTGAAGAATTTGATTATATTGAGCATATTCGTAGAATATCTCAAGAGACGCAAACCAAGAAACGTTCTGCCGAGTTTCTGCCCGTTTTACCTGCTCAGCAATATCATCTGAAGTTGTCTGCTCTGTTTCAGCAACACCTGCAACAATCACAATTAGATGACATTCCAGATCACCCTGCACAACTTCAGCAAAATCAATCAATACTAAATGAATCAGATTTTCTCCCCAATCCTGATCAGATGACTAACTCTTCGTTCCCACATCAAAATTTAAATTTGAGTGCTAATCAACAGTTTCCAAACCGAAATGATAACTATGAACTTAATATTAATCAGGATTCTAATCAATACCTGTTAGATCCATTGGAAACTGAAAGTTCCGTGGGACTGGCTCCTCCTCTATCAATTTTCCCAACCAATAGTTTCATGAATAGAGATCTGATCCATAGAGATTCATCTATAGTTCTGTTATCTGAATATAATCGACTGCAAACTAGTACCCCATTTACCTCAATAGGACACCATTTGTATTTAGAACTGTTCAGTTTGCCCAATAATTACCAACAAAAAGGTGGGTTCCTCAAGCTGTGTTCTCCTAAACACCAAGTTAATGAAGATCAATTGTATTTTGATACTTATAAAAGAAGATCCACTCATGGATCTACCTTAAACAATAATATGCAACTCCACCAACATAATCATCATACAAGTATTAGTTCCAATACTTTAAATGGTCTTAACAATGAAATAAACAGTACAAACTCAATTGATATTGAAAATAGCATTTTGCAAGATAACTCTTATATAAACCACTTATCTCTACCAAACAATTGGACTGAAGAAATGGTTCCCTCTGCAACGGCACCTATAGTAAGTACTGGTGGAACCAAAAAGACCAAATTGAAACATTCTAAAAAATTGAAGAATAATACACCTCCCAAGAAAGATGCAGTGGATGGACTGGTTCTGTGTACCAATTGCCATACTAAAACAACCCCCTTATGGAGAAGAAACCCAGATGGACAACCACTTTGTAATGCATGTGGATTGTTTTTAAAGTTACATGGTGTAGTTAGGCCGCTCAGTTTGAAAACAGACGTTATTAAAAAGAGACAAAGAGGTCTGAACACTGGTAAGAAAAAAAGCTTAGCGTCCAGTACATCAACTATTCCATCAAATCATATTTCTAAGAATACCGAAAGAGACGGAGATGATTTGAATCCACTCCCAATGAAAAAAGAACAAAAGCGGAAAGTAACTCAACTGCCCAAGAAATCTTCATCTTTGTCTTTTACAAATCAATCTTATGAAGAATACTATAATAAAGTAGGAGAAGGGAAAAATTTAAGAAATTTGAGTCCACATGATCAACGAAATTCAAATACAAATACAAATTCAAGTCTGGAACTTCAAAATGGCAACTCACAAAATTCCGACCCTCAAGCCAACCATCAAGTAAACGATTCTTGTGTAAATGATGATTACAATATGGATATGAATATTGATCAGCATTTGCATGATCAACCAGATGATGCCAATCAAAATTTGGATTGGTTAAGTATAACTTTATAGAAAAGAGAAAAATATATTAGTTCCCCTGGAGGGAAGCCTTGTACGAGGTTATTTATTTATGCAATTAATATAGATTAACAAAGAATGATATGATGAATAAACTTGAATTGTAGAGCAAATTTGTAAATACATCGGTTAATCAAAACACAGACGATCGTCTAAAAAGTGAGTTTTTTTTTTTTTTTTTTTTTTTTTTTTTTTTTTTTTTTTTTTTTTTTTTTTTTTTTTTTTTTTTTTTTTTTTTTTTTTTTTTTTTTTTTTTTTTTTTTTTTTTTTTTTTTTTTTTTTTTTTCTCTTAGTTATCACCGTTTTGTTATCGTTTTCGTGCCGTTTTCTTACCGTTTTCTTACCGTTTTCTTACCGTTTTTTACCCGTATTACCATTGATGAATTATCCTCGAGTTTCTATAGAGTACTGTGCTAAATGCAAGTGGGGCAACCGTGCCGTATGGTACTTACAAGAACTACTTCAAACATTCGATAAGAACGACTCCATATTGATGGAAGTTGCACTACAACCAGTATATGAAGAGCCAGGGCTTTTCCGGGTCACTTGTTACAAAAATGAACATGAAAAACAGATTGTATACCAGCGACAAATGAAAAAAGATTTGGTACATAAAGACTACATATATGAAGGGTTTCCAGACAGTAAATTTTTGAAGCAATTGGTACGCAATTATATATTTCCCGGTACAACTTTAGGACATGTGGATACCAAACCTGTGTCATTGAATGAAGGGTGTGTTGCATGTGAAAAGAGTTAAAAGAGGAGTTTTCATTAAATTCAATGGATGTTCAATGGATGGTGAGTAATGCAGGAATAGTTCAAATTGCAGATGCTACGTTAATTAAACTAAAAGATTTATTTTATTTAAACGATGTAGGGAACAGATTCAATTTAATTGTAGTGTAGTATATTGCTTTAAAATAGTGTATGTTTCTTAAAAAAAAATAATAATAATAGTAATTAGAAAAATGTATATAACCATAAATAAAATTAACTAAAGATAATGGTAACAATCAAAATTAATATAATATAAAATACTTCTCGAATGCTATTTTAATAGCTTGTTTATTTATTTTTTTATGCGATAGTTACCTATCTCTAGGGTTACTGGGTTAATATTCTATTTGACATAAACGGAATTTTTTGTAAACATTCAAATTTATGGTTTGCAAATCTTCAGCTTATACTTTGTGTCATCCAATAATGTATCCCCCTTTCAACGCCAATGTGCCCTCTCATCAAAAGCCCATTAGCTTGCCTAATTCAATACAATTCATCCATGTCCTGTATAATTGGAAATTCTCGCTTATTATTATTTATCTTTTTGGGTTTTTTTACTGCACAATTTAACAGTCTCGTAATCCTAGTTAGTAAGCTCATGAAAGATTTACCGTTCAAATTTACACGAGAATTTTAAACATTCGAAACCTTTCTTGCTCTCTCTCTATTTGCAAACTTTATAGCTAGCTATTTAAATCTCATCAATCTTGATACATATTTATATTTAATCAATAGTATCTACAATCACGAAATTTAAATATCAATTAAATATTGTACAATAGATTAAAGCACGTTCAAGAATATATCCAAAGATGTATGTAATGGCTCTGTTTCTGGAGGGGAGGGTTGCAGGATTCTTTATTCATATATAACCCCTTTGGCCGCTGCTACTGCTGATCTACTCAACGTCATTCAAAATATCGTCCCAGCCATTTTCACTCACCAAGTAAGGAAGCAGCAGCCCTACAGTTCCAAAATAAAGCGTATTGTTAGGGAGTCCCAAAAGCAGTTGGTACTGTTTTATCACAAACGTGGGCAGCACGTTCTTAGCGTTTCCAAATGCTTCCTCTACTTGGCCCTCTGCTGGAATAATCCCTCGACGAATTTGTGCCTGTTGATTGATATCTTTTGTTATATTCTTCCATTTATTTTTCTCCCCTGTCACTAATAACTGCTTTAATATTTGAATGTCATGATCTTCAAATTTACTAAGCACCAGCTGTCGTTCTCCTTCTACTGGTGAGACTTGTTGTGTTTGAGTAGGTTGTTGGAGTTGTTGTGTGTACATCTTGTCGACTATAGTAGAGAAGGATGTTTGAACCCGATTTATTTCAGAATATTTGCTCGAAAAAACAAAACTACTATAAACGACTCAAATTAAGGAATTTGATTAAAAAATATCGTAAAGGTTGGAGGTCTTAAAAGCACAGGCTAGGGTGCAGGATATCACTCTATCTAACAATAGCCTAGTTTGAGAAAAAATGATTGTGTCTGCAAGAGAAGAAATAGCTATAATAGTGGGTAGAGGGTATTTATTAATTAACAAAATATTAGATATACGGCGAAGAACTTGGTATTATACACTAATGTTAGAATTTAAAGATATAACGCTATTCTGTTTCCGTTTAGTCAGCGTGAACCTCCTATATTAATCCCATTTGGAAAAACTTTTTTGGCGAAGAATGCATTCTCTTATTATTTTTTTTTTTACTTTTCTTTTTTCTTTTCTTCTATTTTCCTTTGTTCTTATGTACGTGTATCCAATTTTTTTAATATTTGATTCATTATTCATCAATATTTATAATCAATACAATGTTATCTTTATGTTTCATTGATAACTTAAACTTTTATTTTAATAATTCTAATCAAATTACTTGGGGTTAAATTATATTTACATTGTTTAGCCATGTGTGCTCCTTTCTTTTAACTTATTTTACCCACTGCATATCTGCACTATAATTAAAGTTTTAAACCAAGCATTATTCACATTTTTTACACATATTTTTCAAGGTCGGTATACACCAAAAAATTCGGTCATAATCTCAGAGCGTTGTACACCTCTTTTTTCAAGCTCTTGGAATACCATGTCCATATATGATAAAGGTCCTAACAAATATGTGTCGTACAATTTAGTATCAGGGATCTCATCTGCGTTCAAACGACGCCCAACCACTAGTTCGTCGATCTTTTCGGCTTTAGTATGCGGGTTGGAAATAAACTCTTTTACTGTAAATTGTTCACTAAATTCATTTTTCATTTCCCTAAACCATTTCGCAAATGGTCTAGTATTATCATTGGAATAATACATCAATACTTTCCTTTTTTTATTCAATGCTTCTTCAACAATCAGAATTAATGGTGTAATACCAACCCCTGCAGTTAATACAAGCAATGGTTTATCATTGGTGTTTTCTTGGTAGGTAAATTTCCCACAAGGAGGTGATACCTTCAATATTTGCCCCACTTTCAAATGGTCCTGAACAAAATTAGAAATTTTCCCTCCATTTCTATCACGTTTAACCGATATTCGATATTCATTGTCAGTGGGGAATTCAGATAATGAATATTCTCTAGTAGTTTCTAATTTTTGGCCATTTGCATCGGGGATACTAAATCTGATTCCAATATATTGACCTCTTTTAGGAATTTGAATTTCTCCTTCCAATGGTTTCAAATAAATACTCTTAATATCATCTGTTTCACTTTCAATTCTGGTAACTTCAAACTGTTTAAATCCTTGCCATTTATTTTTTTCGTACAACGCATGCTCTGCATCAATCAAAATTTTTGCGAGGTTGCCATATGCTACACCCCAAGCTTCTAAAAGTTGTGGAGTTGCAACTTCTTCGCCCAAAAGCTCAGACATTGTAGCAAGTAAATTACTACCAACAATTTCATATTGCTCTGGTTGAACTTGTAATCCTACGTGTTTGACCACAATTTGTTCTACAAATGATAATAATGGTGTTAAATCATCAATGTTCTTTGCATATTGAAGGAGCGAAAAGGCTAAGATTTTAGGTTGCGCTTTGGTAATTTGGTGTGCAGCATTAAAGTATGGACGCACTTCTGGGTTTCTATCAAGCATTCTTTTATAAAAAGCAGAAGTTAAATCTACTCCTGAAGATTCAAGAATAGGAATAGTGGCTCTAATAAGTTCCTTTTGTTCTTTAGAAAGCTCTACAACTTTGTAGGTATCCATTGTAATTTTCTTTTTTTTCCTTTTTTTTTTACTTTATTTTCAAAAATAAAACAAAGTTTCAATACCTTTGGTTCTGCTAATTAACTACATATTCCTTTTTCATTTACTTTTATATCTATATCTACTCCGGATACTTGAAAAGAACTTGAGGGCTTTAACGGAGGTTTTTTCCTTTGAAGCGTTATTTTCGTGACTAAATAGCCTGACTTTATTGGGCAATATGCACGGGCTTTGATTACCGATTTTCATAGACAATAGTTTTAAGCACCTTGTGCATTCTTAGCACTTTTCAACATCGTACCATGGCAATATATTGCAGGTTCAATTGAAAAAATATTAGCATAATATCGTATAACGTTCTCGAGTGCTTTACCTGATTATTGATTGTATATCACGTATAAACTTGTTAGTGTGGTACTTTTGTGCATTTTAGTAATTTAAAGTTTACATAATAATTTTAAT
This sequence comes from Kurtzmaniella cleridarum, assembly GCA_030573815.1. Taxonomy (NCBI): domain Eukaryota; kingdom Fungi; phylum Ascomycota; class Pichiomycetes; order Serinales; family Debaryomycetaceae; genus Kurtzmaniella; species Kurtzmaniella cleridarum. Next base: position 852,444 of record JAJMDQ010000001.1, on the reverse strand, counting down.
AGCTTATTTATTTTTCGTAAAATTTCTTTTGTAAATGTAATCTTTTGTATATTTTTTATATTATTTTGGTTTTTTTTTTTATGTATTATTTTTTTTCATATCCCGAATCAATCAATCATCTTCTCGATATTCGTCATCACTATCATCATCATCTATATCCATTTGATCTTCTTCTTCTTCATCTTCGTCATCAATATACTCAATTTTATAATTCTTGGATTTCGCTTGAGTCCTCTTGTTCCTTGGAGCTGTATCTATGTTTTCAACCCCTAAATCTTCAAGCTCATGATCTAACATCTGTTTATTTTTATTAGGTTTATTTTTTGAGGAATACGTTTTTTTAACTGGTACTGCTGTTTCCTTAGTACTTTCTCCAGCATTTTCTTCCGAATCAGATTTACCAAATTGTTCACCTAAAAGCTCATCATCTTCACTATCACTAAACATGGATGGTGTTGATTTGGGCTTTTCATTTGGCTTTGGTAATGATTTTGGTGCTGCTTTTGGTGCTGCCTTTGGTGCTGACTCTGGTGCTGGCTTATTGGTAAGTGATGTCAGTTCCAGTGTTTCCTGTTTCACTTTAGAAGACGCGGCCTTCTTTGTTGCCGTGGCTTTTTTCTTTGCAGGCTCTGCTTGAGTTTCTTTACTAGTTAGAGCTCTCTTCTTGGTAACTTTTTTTCTTTTACCAGATGAACCTTTCATTTGTTTCATATTAGCTCGTTCTTGTCTGTCATCTTCTAAAAATTTTTCCCAATGAACCATAAACTCATCCAAGTCGTTAAGCCAAAGATCCTTGGCTGATATACTTAACAATCTAGTTAATTCATCTTCAATTTCACCTTTCTTCTGTAAAAGTTTCTCGTATCTTTCTTTGGTTAAAGTCCAAAGAGACATTCCTAACAAATAATCATACGAGGAATAAACTGTTTCTGGTTTGCTTTCTTCAACTGCTTCAACTGCTTCTTCATTTAAAAATAAACCTTCAGGTGGTTCTTCTTCCTCTTCGTCATCTTCCTTTTTAATTAATTGAGAATTATCTACAATTGGTTTACCTTTCTTATCGAAACGTACAAAATTGAACAGCTCTAAAGTTTTAACCAAGTCAGCTCTTTTCTTATTGGATAAAGAGATTTGCTTTTCAATGATCAATTTAATAAACCTTGCTTGTTCTGATAATTTTGTTAATTGATTTTGCAAATCGTCAGCCATAAAATCCTTACGGCGTTGATAAAATTCCATTCGAACATAATAGTAATCCTTCATTATATCCAATGGACTTTCATATCTTTTAATTCTACCAAGAGGATCAAAAGCAACCATATTATTCAAACTGATCGATTGAATCAATTTGAATTTCTCCAATAATCCATATTCTAAAGCTTTTTGCATTTCTTCGGGACTCATCTTAATGATAAAACTAATGTTCAGGCTATGATGTTCTTCAAAATCTTTAATCCAAGGCTTGACTTTTTCAGATCCCAAAGCCAGTAACAAAAATTCTTTCATATTATTTGTCCAGAGCTTGACGGGTAATTCAGTAATTTCAAGTGTAGTATCATCAATTTGTTGAATCTTACCAAGAACTTTAAATTTATCACTTCCATTTTGTTCTAAAGTGCCTTCCCATCCACGGAACCACGGAACCATTGGCTGCATTTCTTCACCTTTCATTAATCTTTTCAAATTATCTACAATATCGGAAGGATTATAAGGTGGAATATTTGTTGACCAACCAGTACCAATACCTTCTGCACCATTTACCAAGAGCATAGGAATTATAGGTAAATACCATTCAGGTTCGACGTATTTTTCATCATCTTGAACGTATGTCAATAAAGGATTGTCAAGAGGATTGAAAATTTTTCTGGTAATATCATTGACAGCAGTGAAAATATATCTTGCAGCAGATGCATCTTTACCACCTGCAGCTCTCGAACCAAAGGCACCTTGAGGCACTAAAACATTTAAGTTATTGGAACCTATAAAATTTTGAGCCAATCCAATTATTGTTTGAACCAACGATGCTTCACCATGATGATAACCAGAATTTTCTGAAACATAACCAGCCAAACTGGCTACTTTAATTTCACCTCTTAAATTTCTTTTAAAGCAACTGAATAAAACTTTACGTTGACCCGGTTTAAATCCATCCAAAATTGAAGGAATTGAACGTACGTTATCGTACATTGAGAATAAAATTAACTCTTTATTAATGAAATCACTAATTGGGATTTCATTGATTGAAGGGTCTAATCTGGTTCCAGGTACAAACAGTTGTAACCATTCTTTTCTATCATCGGCTTTCTTTTTGGAGAAAGCTAAATCAATAAGGCCACTATCATCGTTTTGCAAAGAGTGGAATTTTTTCAAATGTTTATCTAATGCAGTGAAATATTCGATGTATTCTTTAGGAGTCGAAGTACCCAAACCTTTGTAATATTTATGCGTCCAACGAAGAGTTACCCCTTCAGTGGATCTCCAATGCTCAAAATCGGGCAAATTATAAAAAGGTATTACTCTAGGATTTCTCCCTGCAATGGTAACTTTTACAATAGGAGTTATAAACTCAAGTAAAAACCCAGGAATTTCCAACAATCCAGGGAAACTACTTTCAAAAAAATTGATAAGTAAACCTTTAATATGAGAACCATCTGTATCTTGATCCGTCATAATCATTATATGACCATATCTAAGTGATTTAATATTTTCAGCTGTATAATGCTTTTTGTGCTGCAAACCAATAATTTTTTTGAGCGCTGAAATTTCAGCATTTTTAGAAACCTGATCTGTCAGAGCTTCTCTAACATTTAAAAGCTTACCTTTTAAAGGGAAACAACCATAGTAATCTCGTCCAACAACAGTCAAACCACCAGTTGCAAGACCCAAAGCAGAATCCCCTTCGGTTAAAATAAGGGTACATTTGTAACTCTCCCTTGTACCTGCTTTGTTAGCATCTACTAGCTTCACTTGACCTTTAACTCTTTGTTTGCGACTACCATCATCTTTTTGCAATGCCTTATCTTCATTTTTTTCGGAAATCTCCCGAATTTTTTCAGTAATACTGGTTTTCAAAATTTTAGCAATAAATTGATCAGTGATGACAAGTTTTTCAGAAGGTTTCCCACCAAATTGACTTACTTTAGTAGTAAGTTGCTCTTTAGTTTGAGAAGTGAAAGCAGGGTTTTCAATAAGACAATTAATGAAAAGAAACATATTATTACGAACATCTTGAGGCCTGAACCGAAGTTTAGATTTATCCTTTTCTTTTTTATTTAAGGTTTCCACGATTTTATTAATTATTTGATCTGAAACAAATTTGACGTGGGTTCCACCAGAAGTTGTCGCAATAGAATTAACAAAAGATACTTGGTTAAAAGTTCCATCACTAACTGCAAATGCAATTTCCCATCTTTCACCAAATTCTTGATGAACAAGGGTAACAAATTTTTTATCATCATCTTTTGGTTCATCTTGTTTTGATTTAATTGCTTTGACATACATATCCACGTAACTTTTAAAATTTTTAATATTTAATTTCTTCCCATTCAAATAAATGTTACAATCTTTAACGGTACCACATAAATCGAAGACTCGACGTGTCATAACTGATATTATTTGATCATCTAAAATATCCATATCAAAACGAGCTAAGTCAGGTTTAAAAGTAATTTTAGTAAATTCTTTTTTAGTTTTCAAAGTAGTTATCTTGGGTTTATTTACTTTCAGCATATTATTAGTCCAAGTTTGCTTATAGGACTTATTATTTTGGATATCAGCAGTTTCCACCGTAAATTCACTTGAAAAAATATTACATAATTTAGCACCATACCCATTTCTACCACCAGTAACTTTCTTCTCATCATCATCATAATTGGAAGATGTTAAAAGGTTACCAAAAATCAATTCAGGGATATAAATGTTTTCCGTTTTATGAATTTCTACTGGTATACCTCTCCCATCATTCATTACTTCAATAACATTATTCTCAGGATCAAGTTTAACTTTAATGTTTTTCATGGTTGGATCACGAATTTTATTATCAGCAGCATTCACAAGAATTTCATCGAAAATCTTGTAAAGACCAGGGACAATGGTGACTTCTTTGAAAACCATTTGTTCTGTTTCTACATCATAACACCACATTTCCACCGGGGTTTTCTCGATGGATCCAATATACGTATCAGGTCTGATAAGAATATGCTCCAATTGAGAAAGCTTTTTATACTGAGAAGAAGCATCTTTCCTTATGCTAAGCAGCGGTGGAGTAGTTGTCCCAGATGTGGGTGTCTCTATATTGCCCTGAAGCGACCCATCAGTATGGTAGGCGCTGTCAGATTCGCTCATGGGTTCAAATCGAAGATAATTAGTAGTTGATGTATTTTTTTTACTGCCAATATTTGTTTACATCTAAGCACGCGCGTCTCGTGCAGCTACAAAAATTGAAGATTAATATATATGTTGTAAATAAAATAATTTATATTATTTATAGTATTCATATAAGATCTTCTGAAACGAGAGAGCTAAAAAAAAAATAATAATAATAATGATAATAATTAATAAATAAAAAAATCAAATAAGAATGGCAGCAACAGAAACTAGCACGAACTGGACAATTTGTATTATGACATATATATCAATATATGTATATAGATACATTTGTATACGTGTAAGTATACGCATATAATTTCTATTTATATATACATATATAAGGGTTACCAGTTTCTATGCAATTATTTCTTTAACTTGGATTGAATCCGTTGAAATTCTTCCTCATCTATGTCGTCAATGCTCTTCTTTCTTTTTTTCCCCTTCTTATCCGCATACTTCAGTTCAAGTTTATTAACTAAATCATCAAGTCTTGCTGATTGTTTACTTTGGATTAAACTTCTTAAATCATTTACAGTTTTCAATTTTTTCCCAGCGATTTTTTTATCTAATTCAGCGGCTTCCTTTGCCTCTTTACTTAATTTCTTTAACATTTGTTTCACTTTAGTCTTTCTCAGTTTCTTATATTTGGCCCATGTTTTAAATGTTACTGAATCTGATGGGATCCCTAAATTTCGCATATTTTCTTCTATAATATTGTAGATTCGAACTTCTTCCGATTCAGTAAATTCTAAATGTGGTATAACTTCAAACAATTTTAAAAAATCCCCTTCATAATATGCAAAATTATTTAAAATATCATTCTTCTCCTCTTGCGAGTTTTGATATTTTTTCTTATCTTCTTCTATCATTTCCACTGATATCCCCTGGGATACAGTATCAAAATAAGATTTCCAATCAAAATACTCTTCTTCTCCATAGTCTTCAACCAGTCCAGTGTTATCATATCGAGATCTTTTATTGATATCTGATAAAATACTATAGGAAAATTGTATTTTTTGAAACATCTCTGATCCTGGATCCTCTTCTTCTCTTGATGCTTGACGAAGTTTATCTGGATGGTACTTAAGGCTTAGTTTTTTATACGCCTTTTTAATTTCTAAAGGCGTCGCATTTTTATCGACCCCTAGAACCTCATATGGATGTATATTTGGGTATGGAACCGGCATCAAATTAGTGCTTAATGGATTTAGAAAACCTCAAACAATGAAAAATATATAGTACTGAAAATGAGAAATAAGCACGAAGATCATAGAAATGGAAAAAAAAATTAAAATTAAAATTAAAATTAAAAACTGGAAATTGGAAACTGGAAATTGGAAACTGGAAATTGGAAACTGGAAACTGGAAACTGGAGACTAAAACTCAAGCAATATATTAGTAATATGAATAACTAAAAACATAAAAAGATTTTAAAGCAAAGCAAACAAAAAAAAGTTAAGGAAAGCTAAAAAGAACCAACAAATTCAAAAGATAATGTATGTAAACGGAGATGTTGGTTTAAATTAATATTTATTTGGTCCAAATATTAAATATCAGCACTTTTAATTTGATCTACACAGCTTTTTTTTTTTTTTTTCTTTTATTTTTCAGTTATAAACTTCAATATCTATAACGTAGCTACAGCTCATTTAAGTTCATTCAACGACTCTTCAATAGCCTTGGTGACTTGATCAACATGTCCTTCGTAAACTGAGTAACCCATGTGTCCAACACGGAAATACTTCCCAACTAAAGCCTTGTGAATACCTCCAGCAACTGTAAATCCCTTTTCAGCCAATTTGGCCAATAAATCGCCACCATTGATGCCTTCTGGGAAGTAGACAGCAGTTAATCCATTGGCTGCAACTTCACGATTTACCGGTAAGATTTTCAATCCGATTTTTTCTAAGTTGTCCTTAAATTCTTTGGACACTTGTTTATGTTTAGAGAAACGTTGATCTAAAGTTTCACTAAGAATTTCATCAAGAGATGTTTTTAAAGAAGTTATGGTTTGCACTGCAGGGGTGGCAAAATAAGCTGGTTTCCCAGATTCATAGGCTTGCATAATTGGAGTCCATTTCTTCAAAGAAGCAAAAAATGAAGAATCCTTCTTCCTATTTAAGGCAATTTCAACTGCTCTACCAGAGGCAAAGAAAATTGAAAGACCTGCTGGAACTCCAATGGCCTTTTGTGAAGCAGTTAAGGCAAAATCAATGCCCCATTTATCAAATTCCAAATCTTCGACACCAATGGAACAAACTCCATCAACGATAATTAAAGTTTCTGGTGATATTTTCTTTACTAATTCAGAAATAGCCTTAACGTCAGAAACAACCGAGGTCGATGTGTCAACATGAGTAATAGTAATGGCCTTATACTTAGTCGCCTTCAATTGCTCTTCAATCTTTGACATTGGAACAACGTCTCCAATCTCTGCAGTGATAACGTCCACATCTGCGTCATAAACTCTAAGGCAATCCGCAAATGAGTCCAGGAAAAACCCAGTAGATAATACAAGAACTTTATCTCCTGGCACAATAAGATTAGCCAGTGCAACATCCCATCCTAAAGTCCCACTTCCTGCTAAAACGTAAGGCTGAGCTTTGGAATCGGTTGACTTAAAAAGTTTACGAAGATTTTGCAACGATGATTGGAACGTCTTGACAAACTCAGGGGATGTATGTGCTTGAGAAGGAGTAGACATGGCTCCAAGGACTGGATCGGAAAACTCAATTGGTCCCGGGATCATGGTAAGCTTGTGGGCTGCTTGTTTGTAAGGAACAGACATGTTAGTAGACAATAATCGATTAAAACGAATATTCTTGAACATGTGTAAATTTATTATCGACAAAATTTCTGGGGTCGCACCCTCTGGGGGAGCAATCCCATTATAGGGACATTTAGTGCTGTTATTTTTTTTTAAAAAAAAAAAAGAAAAAAGACAAAAGAGTGGGGATGCAAATGAGGAGCTATAGGATGGAAAACAATTAGCAGCAGTAAACTTAGATAAAAAGAAGAAGAAGCTTGGTCAATTGTGGGTTAAGAAGGCATTTAATATTACTAAGATCTATTTTCCCCTCTTGCTTTCTTCTCATATCTTTCTTCCATACACCCTTTCACTTTTTTATTAGTATTTTTGTTATCTCTCTCAATCAATTATCACAGGCCAATCAGATCGATATTTAATTAGTAGTATTAAATGAAATGCACCTAAATCACTGATATACAATAACCGTATTGGCGTATAAATACCGCACTACTGTGAAATACTAAAAGTGAAGTAAAAAAGAGAAAAAAAAAAAAAAAGAAAAACATTTTAAATTATAAAACTTGTTCAAGGTAAGTCAAATTTAAAGTTTATCAAGTAAAACGAGACGTATACTAAGCTTACCAAGTTTAATAGCGCTCACTAATGCTAAATATGAATTCCTTTTACCATATGTCATTTTACTTTTTTTATTTTTGTTTGCTAAACTATATTATAAACATTAGTAATGTTAGAGAATAAAAAAAAAAATAAAATGATTGAAAAACATATTAATCAAAATTGTAAGCAAACAAAAATGGAAAATTTGAAATTTTTGAGATAGAAAAAAAAATAATGAAACCCGCGAGATTCGAACTCGCGCCTCCGAAGAGACCAGGACCTTACCCTGGCGCCTTAGACCAACTCGGCCAGAGTTCCTTATTGTTTGATGTCAATCTTATTGTGATTTCATGTAGTGGTCTTCTTGGCTGCTTTTCTAACATCTCTTTTGTAAACGGTTGCAAAAATAAAAAACTTTTAGATAACGTTTGGAGTTCTTATATTAAATTAGAAGTCAATGCAAAAGTGTTTATTTATTGGAGAGTCGTCTTCTTTATCATTCTTATTATCTAGAATTGCGTCATTTCAATGGTCAATAAGTTTAATAACTTTGGGCCCCGCCATAAGCAATAAAAAGCTTATTTTAAACTACCATTTTGATAACAATGTACAAAAATTGAACCTTGAATATAGATGTCATTCACTTGAGCAATTCAATAAAGAGGCTCCCAAAACAATTAGATTCTCTCTAGTTTTCATTTCCTCATCTGTAATTTTCAAATTGCAAGAGTATGCTCCATTGATTCAACCTTTTATCATGGGAAAAACAAGTTTCGTTTCAGATTCTTGTATATTTGGTGATCTTGTACTTAAAACTGTGTTCCCCAACAATACATGCGTTTGTTTATATTCGGAGGTAGAATGCTTTAAATTGGGAGAAACTTCCTATAAGGTCCTAAGTAAACAATTAGATTATTTATTGGGTTGTAGCACAACGGAACTATTTAGTCAATTACCTTTATCGGAAGATTCAAATACAAATTTATCTTCTTTAATTAACAGCTACAATTCCCAAAATCAAGGTCGTTTAGAAATTTCCTCTCCCAAATCTATCAAGACTGCTATTTGGAAAGGAATCATTGCTCAAGTTTGTATTGATTGTCTCTCAATTATTTTTGAAGAACCCAATGTAATTTTGCTTTCAGAAGATAATTCAACAATGTCTATAATGAAAGGCTTGTATAAAGAATTAATTGCTTTGTCAGATCAGCTCAAAATTGGCAACATTGCATCTCAAAAACTAACTGCTGCTAAGTGTCTTAGAGGTTTGATTCATAAAGAAGCTCATAAGCGGCATAACAGAATGGAGTCAATACAACCAAATCAGTTGGTTCCGCAGAACATCCATGCACCCAAACTATTCTACGATTATACCCAAAACCATCCTTTAGATATTATACCAGCGTTAAATTACTTATTACGAGAAGCAGATAAAGTCAAATTGAATATGCCTTTTTTAGAGTCTTTAAAAAGTTTCCTTCAAAGGTTTATTGATGTACGTAAAGATTCAAAAGCGGGAAAATGTTTATCTGATTCCAAACTTTTCAAATTTGAGAAAAAATATAATAGTTTTCCTCAATATGAGGAAGTTTGCGGCATACCACCTGAAAAAAATATGATGAACTATCCCCCATTTATAAGACTCCCCAATCCTACCCCCCCAAAATTTTACAATACAATCACTAAACTTTACATGTGCAGCCATTATAATGAAAATAATAATGATTCAAATGAAGTAGACCCAGAGTTGAAAGAACTAATTAGGGGGAGAGAAGAATTAACTTTTGGTCACGAATCAAATGCAAATTTGCAGCCTTCAGATCAAAACCAGCAATTTGTTCAGCAAAATCAACATCTAAATCATAATGCTTCACCTTTCTATCCGGGATTCGATCACAATTATGTGGGAACTCAAATGCAATTGAATGCAATGCAACAAAATTTAAATCCAAATAATCTCGCGTACCCTCAAAATTCTGAGACACATCACCAATGCTGCCCAAATGCAACAATTCCACAGACCCCATTTTTCAGCCCGCAGCAAAATTTACTTTTACCCGGTTCAGTTCCTATACAACTACCAAATGGGGGAACGTATTTTCCTCCTCCAGTAGTTCAAACTGTTAAGGAAAAACCCCAACAACGCTATAGAGGTAATATTTCTATCAACAGAAACACATCACTGAAACAACTATCTGAGAGCCATTCACAATTAATGGAGTCTGTGAATTTCAATAACTATACAAACCAAATTGTGTCTAATAGATATGGTGAATACGATACATCTTCCATTTTCTTGAGAAGCTCGGAAAATAGTAGTAAGGCAAGTAAAGCTAGCACTTCTGCTACAAGAAGCATAGATTCAAAACTCAATCATGAAACCTAAACTGGTTTTTTTTTGCAGCAGGGCAAAGAGGGCAAAGGGTAATCCAAATTCTAACTAAACTAAAGAGAGCAAAAATCAATAAAAAAAAAAAAAGAGAGAAAATAAAAAGGGAACCTAAAAAAGTAAAAAAAAAAAAGATTAGATTGAAAATTTAAATCATTTTCTGAAATTAATAAATCTGAATCCAACTTCAAATAATGATTTTAGACCAGGAAGAGATCAATAGTTCATGTTTCTCAGCAGTTAGAGATAATACATTGAAAGAAATTAGGGATATACCAGGGCTCGACAACGTTGAAGTTAGAATTGTATCTAAAAATGATAAAATGAATGAAATAATTGATGAAGTAATCAATACTATCATTGAGATGTCGCATCCAATTCTTTTATTGAGTACAAGTGCTGCTATTCAAAAATTGGTTTCAATAGTTGAAATCGCCAAAAATCAGATACAAAGCAAAACTGAAGTTTCACAATACAACAAAATCACTTATTCATTGGAAACAAAACTTAAACTCGGAGAAAAGGAAGAAATACTAAACGCATTGTCAAGTCAGAAGTCTGTACTCAAAAGACCGATTCTTAATATTTTGCTAATGAAAAAAAGTGATTGCAATGACTTGGTGGAAAAAGGGTGGAACTTAAATTGAAAACATAGTAAGTGACCCTATACCTATATTTAAATTAATTGAAACTGAACCGAATTTTTTTGTTTTAGAGTATTTTTTTTTTTTACGGAGACCTTAATTACATCAAGTTATGGGACGACTACAAACATATTAGCGTTATTATACTCCCGAACTTCAGAATGCGTTTTAGACTAATTAATAAGGTGATACCTATATATAGTAAAGCTAAAAAGCATTATACCAGTAAAAAAAAAAGAGATCACGTGATACACCAACTGGATTCCCACCAATAACCAACTGTCAATTAGCTTACACAAAATGATAAAATCGTAAGACAGTTTTCATTAATTTAAATCTCAAATTAACTAAACATATAATTAACATCCATTAACAATGTCTTTTGACCCAGCTACTTTCAAGTTCGAAACCCCACAATTCGACCCAAGATTCCCACACCAAAACCAATCCAAGCACTGTGCTCAACTGTATGTTGACTACCACAAGTGTATCAATGTTAAAGGTGAAGAATTTGAACCATGTAAAATTTTCTTCAAGACTTTTACTTCTTTATGTCCAGTTGATTGGGTTGAAAAATGGGATGATCAAAGGGAAGCCGGTAAGTTCCCAATTAAATTGGATTAGATAAGCATAATACACCAAAGATTAGAAATTTAATTGTAGGCTTTTAATGTTTGAAAATTGTAGAATTGGAATCACAAGATTGGAGGGAGTTTACTATAATCAATGATAGTGAAGTGATTGAGAGCATACTTTGCTAGTGAGAAAAAAAAAAAATAAATCAATAAGGACAATATCTTATTGCTATTGGCATAAAGACAAACATTGCAACCTTATCAATAAATTACTAGGAAGTCACTATTGATGAATAATTGGAGTATATTATCTACATAAAATCTTCTTCCCAATTGAACCCTTCTTGTCTGTATGCTGAATCTACATCGTCTTCATTGACTTGTTGAGCGTATGGTTGAGATGCTAATTTCTTCTCTATAGCCCATTGCTTTTTTTGTTCATCCTGTCTTCTTTTTTCCTCTTTCATTTGTCTCTCATATTGAACTTTGAGTTCACTTTGTTTCTCAATAAATTCTTGGGTTGTTCCTTCAGTTTTGGTTTTATTTAGTCTATTAATTACTGAATTATCTTTTTTAGCAACAAATACTTTCCTCACTTGCTTTTGATTCTTGAATGTGACTGTCCCATCGTCCATAGTACCATCTGTGTGCAAATTACTCACTGGAGTGTATATTATGGTAACATTATTAATTTTGTTTGCCTTTATAGAATTTGCTTTCGTCAATTGAGCAACATCGTTCAAAAGATATTCTGGAATAGTCAATTTCTCAAATGCAATTTTTTGCTCTTCTAAAGTAGTTTCAATGTAAACATGAGCCGAAGAGAAGTTATCCACATGAAACCATATGTAATTGGGCTGAGAGTATTTGATAAGAGGCACATTTTCATGTTTATCCTTTCCCATATAAATCTTACGAACTACAGCATCTGTAAAGTCGTACTCGTCCTTTGGTTCCACAGATTTGTAATAGTATACCATGATGACGAGGAACTAAAATGAAAATAATAATCGTAAAAACGTAGAAAAAGAAAGAAAGTAATAAAAAAAAAAAAAAATGTTGAGACTACATTTCTTCGGTTAGTAGAGAACATTGACTGCAGGCTTAAGAAATCGACTAATATAGCAGCAGCATACGGATGCCCAAGACGGATACAACTAGGTAAATAAACAACATTACATATATTATCGATGTGTTAATTATGAGATTATATAGTCTAAGCTAATGCCAATGCAATTTCAACTTTATTTTTACAACTGATCCAGTATTATATTATATTGTATTATATTATATCATCTTATATATCTATATACAAATATATGGCTACTGCTGCTATGTATTATTAAGTGCGTGACTCTGTTAAACTGGAATGAAATCGCAAATGGTGCGAAATGATATCACATAGCCAATTAATTTGCAATACATAGTTAGAGATTTAAAACCGGGCCAACAAACGTATTATATAATTAACTATTTATGACTTGATATATTTAGTTATACATACCAATTTAAGATATTTTTCAGACTTCCTCGTTGAAACTACTTGAATCTTTGAACAAAGAGAAATTTTAAAAAAAAAAGAAAGAAAAAATAGCAAAAAAAAATAGCAAAAAAAAAAACCAGAAGCCAACATATAGAAAAACAAAAACAATACTAATGAATACAAGATATTTTTTTTTTTTTTGAAAAAAAAGCAAGAAAAAAAACACACACACACAAAAATAAAAACAAACAATAGTTTAAATTAAAGCAAAGTTATATAGTGAAACTGTGATTTATTAATAATATTTCTTCAAAACAAACCAAATATTTTATATTATAGATTGTAGATCATTTATACACAAATATATATATTTGTATATATATATTCAAAGATTCAACACCATAAAGAGCATAGAAAAATAAAATCATTCATTCATTAATAAACATTTAAAAATAAGTATACATGAATAAGAATATACATTCATACATTTTAAGGATTAGCGATAAAACGGTTGATCAGATGTTAACTATTCAAGCAATTGATTTCACATCAAAATGTTGAAACCCATTTTGTTTTAGATCCAATTATGAACGCTTACCCTTTTCTTTTACACTCTGTTGTTAGTTAACACCGTCAACTGTAACCCCTGAGACTAAAACGCGCTCTTTGTTACTTCTCCTGCAGATTTATAGTAATGGCGTGTAAACAAAATTTATTTTTTACCTTTATATTCTTGATTTTACTTCCTGCACTCTCCCCCTTGAAGTTTTCGTAGCCCTTCAAAACTTACTTCTTAAATAGGCAGTTTTCCTGTAGTTCAAAAAAAATCAGTCCTTCCTTAACCTTTTACGTCCAGATAGTCTACTATCGTCCATTCATTTATTTCAAGGTCTGCCCTCATTTATAGACCAACTAAAACGGAACTGAAATCAAACAAACTTATCGTCACTCTTTAATTCATTCAGTTTCTACCGAGATTTCATAGTTTTACAACCAAGTCAAGCCTGCAAAACTTCTTAGTTGTCATTTCAAACAGTTGTTAAAACTTTTACTTTATTTAATTAAGATCTCAGGTCGCATTTATTACGTTAATTGCTTATACCGATTAGGAAGTTTCTCAATTAACTTGTTTCGATATATTATCAGTGGTTATCTTTGCTTATAATCAAGGGTCATTATCTAATATTTTCACAGTTGAATTTGCTAAATCAAACAATTTACTATTACCATGATTAATTGGGAATCCCTTCTTGAATTTGAAGCTGCTCTTGCTTCAACGGGAAGGCCAACTCCTTTATTACGCCAATCTCTTGATGCAAAACTTTCTGAACGAATCACTACAAAATCAAATACCGAGTTAAATTTCCAAGATTTAGATGATATTTTCAACGCTTATTCAGCGAAAGAAGATCAATTTTCTTCTTGCATAAAATGTGGTACTTCCCTTACTAATACTACTAAGTATAAGAAATGCTGTAACAACTATTTGGAATCTAACCTGTGCATTTCTCTGTCTTTAGAAAAACTGTACTGGCTCTCCTTTATCAATAATCCTTCTGGGACTATCAACACCTTACCTCAATATACCCAATTACTTTTACTCCAACAAGGCGTTCCTCGTCAACTTCGTCAAATAGTATGGAAGCGTCTCTTATTAGTTGGAGGGGATGAAATTCCTGTGACTCTGCAACATATATTTGATAATTTTCAACATAGTTATCATCCAGGTATTGCAAAACAAATTGAGAAAGATCTTACTAGAACTTTCCCTCTGATTGAATTCTTTCAACAAGAAGAAACAATTAAAAACTTACTGACTATTTTAAATGTTTATGCCAATTATAATGCTACATTGGGATATTGCCAAGGTCTCTTATTTTTAGTTGGTGTATTATATTATCATTTCCAAAACGAATCTCCCGCATTCACTTTCCATGCTCTTGTAGTTATCATGCAACTGGAACTGGAACTTCACGATATTTTCACTGCTTCAACTATGCTGAAAACTTTACAAAAATGGTTAGACCAATTTATGACGATCTTAAATCAAGTTGATCCTGAATTATTTAAACAATTAAACAAAATTGGTATTGAAAGTCAAGTGTTTTTATACCAATGGTGGTTAAGCTTTTCCGCTAGTCATATCCCAGATGTCCTGATTATTGATAGAGTTATGGATATTTGCTTAGTGCAAGGCTGGAAAGTCGGTCTTTTCAAAGTATCCTTAGGGTTATTGACTGCCAATAAACCACTTTTAATGACTATGAATGAAGGAGATGAAGAAGTTGTTTACCAACACCTTTTAAATGAACTGAGATGGGGTGTAGCTATTAAAGATTTGGATATGTTTTTCGGTTCAACTTTAATGGGTTGGGATGATGAATTATTCATGTTTGAAGATACCGAAGATACATCTTTGTTTGTTAAACCAAACATTGAAGTTCGCAAACAAACACCATCAGTTATTGATTGCTTTAAGCAACTTTCCATTGGGTTGAGTCGTCCAAGATCCAATTCTGGTGACTCTCCAACGGAAAGATGCCCTCAAAGTGCTTCTTCTTCATTAATTTCCGTATTCGATTCAACTAACAGCAACGCAAATGAACAAAACTCGATTTATCTGGATGTCACCAGTACTCATAGTAATGATGATTCACCAGGTGTTTCTTCAGTTTTCGGTATTAAATTTGGAGGAAGCAATTCAACAAATAATAAGAATTGCTGTTCAACTCCTACCAATGCTTCTTCAACTTCTTCTTCTACTTTAGATAATAAGGAGAGAGAGTATTTAAAAGACTTACTTGGTAAAGCTTTGGGAATGCTAGAAGGAGGGGAAAGAAATACGGATATTATTGAAGACATCAGGAAAGTGGTTGAAGAAGTTTAATTCTGGGAATAATTTAACGACACACAAATGAAAGAAGAAAAAAAAATTACAAGATAATATAATTAAGAGGCAGTTTAATCTAAGAGAAAAAAAAGGTACACAATAATTGGCATTTTACATAGGGTAAATAATATAACAAGGGAATTGTTTAAAATTAAATTGATTTGATATGTAGAAATTATGTTACAACATAATATTTTTAACATTTCAAATGGAAACATTATACATTTTTAAAACATAATTTATTGATAAAATTTCACTTGTTACTGAGCGTTTCTTAAAGCGTTACGTCATAAACATGGATCGCGTTTTAGTTTTAGTTTTATTTTTTAACTTTAATTGCCTATTTTTTATTTTCTTAAAATGTTTTTGGTGGTATTAGAGCGATTCACAATTCTATTTAGGGGAAGTTAAGACAATAGGATCCAGCGGAAAAATGATTGCAATTAATGCCACATAGCTTTAACGATATTCTTATTGAATATCTCAAGCCTCAAATCATTTCATTGTCAATTCCAGCCTCAATTCCAACCTCGGCTACAATCCTGAGATCTAAGATTCAATCTGTAGTTTCAACAGTTTATTTTTAAATCACATTGTTAATGAAATGCCCTTGATATTTACTAAGATCTGGAATGTGCGGCATCACTGCAGGAATAGTGAACGGTAAATTAAAAATAAGAGGGAGTTGGGAAAAAAAAGCTTCAGAGAAGGAAAATGAGAAAAAAGGAAAATATACCACAAAACAGCCGCAAAACTCGACAACATCATTCAAAAAAAAGTATCTACAGGATTACACACACACACACACACACATATATATATATATATATACATATATACAGGACTACATCTCCTTAAATGTGGTCATACGCTTGACATTCATTTAAGTGTAATTAATCCAAAACTAACAGCATGACTAGTTATTATTAGTAAAATTGGATTTAGACATCAATTCAAAATATCTAAAAATAATAATAATTAACCAGAAAATCAAATCAATAAAAAAAACAATAAAAACCTATAGCTTCTTGGGGGGGATTTGTAGTGTGTATTGTAACTATCCGTAACCTACTTCTTTTTTGTCGTTCGTTGCCTTGTTAATTTTTTTTTGCATCCTGCACACACACTTTCTTTTCCTTTTTGATTTGAGCAA
Organism: Kurtzmaniella cleridarum; assembly: GCA_030573815.1. Taxonomy (NCBI): domain Eukaryota; kingdom Fungi; phylum Ascomycota; class Pichiomycetes; order Serinales; family Debaryomycetaceae; genus Kurtzmaniella; species Kurtzmaniella cleridarum. The sequence goes on along the minus strand of JAJMDQ010000001.1, from coordinate 835,575 downwards.
AAGTTCTTCCAACGAATTTTACATTTAAGAAAAAACCACTCGTTGGAATATTACGATTTTTGCAAGACTCGGAACCAATCCACCGTGTCTGACTATCTGAATAGCCCCAAGGGCACGCACAAAATTATTTCCCCACCAAAGAGAAGTCTAGTTAGTCACCAATCAGAGTTTTGGAAAGTTCTTGCCACCCAATTAGCCTTACTCACACTTTCCATTACCGCCGATAATTGGGAATCCAAATACAAACAAATCAAATATATATTAGCAACCACTCCTAGTAGTATCCGTTGCTCATACATTCAACAGTTAGATACATACTTTGCGTCTTCCAATTCAATCGATACACCTGCTACATATATTGAATTGATTCTTAAAGACCAACTTGAAATTTACAAAAACAACCTCGATCAATTTGATAAAGTTTTCGAAAAAGTTTCATTCCGTTCCAATTGTGTTGAATTTGTTACTAAAACCTCTTGTCCAATAGTTTTAGCAACTCATATCGTTTTAAATTACCCAGGTTCTGCATCTCACACTCAAAGAGAAACTTGGCTTAAAGAAAATTCTTCTCAAGTTTTAATCGCTTTAAGAACCGAAAAACTTGAAACTTTACACACTGATTGGTATCGATTTTTCCATCAATTTCTTTCTTGGAATTCAATTTCGTTTGTAGATAAACTAGTTTTACTAGGTATTAGATCTGATTTCAATTTATCAAAAGATCCTGCTATAGATTTTTATCAACAAGTTATTAAAATGCTGTTCAAAGATTTAATCATTCAAATTGGGCCAGAACATATTTTACCCGATAAATTATTGCCTAATTTATTACAATTAAAAGCTAATGAATGTGACAATGCTTTAGCTTTAATTTTAGCTGAAGTTTTAATTCCTGGCCTGCAAGGTCTCACTCAACAACAAGGTGGAGTCACAGCATTAACTTTTGTAAATAATTTACCGGAAGCAACAGCTAAAGGTGCTCAATTACAAGCAGCTCTTAGAATTGTAGATGGTCAAGTCAATGATAATGGTCCTTTAGTTAACTGGTATAAAGTATTTTCTAAAGTTCATGAAAATCTTTTCGATTCTGCTAAAAGATCAATTCAACCACTGATTGCCTCAGTTCTGCAATTTCTTGCCGCTCTTGATTTTAAACAAGGGCTAATCGACATATTTCTTTCATATGATTGGTGGTTTTCCAAAACCCTTCTATATATACTTCATACAACTGATCCAGCTCAAGGAGGATATAATATTACTTTATCCAAAAATATAACTCTAGCATTTGAAGAAGATGACGTTGAAGTTCAAACTAAACGAAATATTCTTCGCTTTGTTAATGTTGGTAAGTTAGAATTACAAGTTTTAACTGGTATTCTGCAACAGCAACAACAACAACAACAAGTATCTGAACAAGAAAGAAAATTAAATGCTTATCTTTCTCAAGTTTTCGAACATGATTACCGTGTTTTCCCGGAATATTTGGTCGTTGCTGCATTATCAATGGAAAAGACTCCGTTCATTCTTGATTTAATAGATACTTTGTTTACATTGCTTATGGATGGAGGTGCACCTTTGAAAGTATTGGCCAAAATCAAAGAAATGGATGATAAACTTGCTATCAAAAAATTGATAGACTATTATTTAAAACGTCCTGCTGCCGAATCTATGAGTCGTATTGTCAAACTGACTACTCAGTTATCATTAACTTCTGATTTACTTGACGAAATATTTACTATTAATTATAAACTTGCTGTGACCTTCCTTCTTGAAAGTTCTTGCTGGGGCTTTGAAATTCAACCAATCGTGGAAGCCAAAATAAAAGAAGACAAAACTGCTTTCTTTCAAGCTTTATTGGACTCTCTTGAAATAAGAAGTGCCGAAGACTATGAAAGAGCCCAACGCCAGTTGCTGAACGATGACATTCATAGAGTATTAATGGTCCCCACTGTATCATACCTCTTAGACAAACTTAAGGGTGCTGGTGGAGTCGTAGACGCTGAAAGATTGAAAAATATTCAACTTCTTCTTTTAACTACTTATCCAAGATTAATCAACTATGGTACTGGCCATGATACTGCAATTTTAGCAAATGGTGATTCAAATTTTTTCCCACAAGATGTCGAACAAGAAATGAAGTCTTACTACTCAAAAATGTATAATAAGGATATGGAAATCAAAGAAATTGTTGATATGCTTACTCGAATGAAGCATTCAGATGTTCCTCATGATCAAGATGTTTTTGCATGTATGATTCATTCTCTTCTTGATGAGTACCGCTTTTTTGCTGAATATCCTTTAACAGCATTAGCAAGCACTTCTCTTTTGTTTGGTGCTTTATTGCAAAAAGATCTTATTCAAGGAACCACACTTACTGTTGCTCTTAACTTTATTTGGGAACTGTGCAACCAGCCTCAAGACCTGCATCTTTTCAAATTTGCCGTACAGCTGTTGTACAATTTTAAGCTGAGACTTCATGAGTATCCTATATATTGTAAACATTTATTGGAGTGCCAATCTTTACTGGCTCATGCAAAAATGTATCAGATTGTTAAAGATGCTGCTAATGGTATTCCAGCTGCACAACAAGCTTCTCAAAACAATACTTCTGTTCCAGAAGAATATCATTCATTTGCAGCACCTACAGAACTTTCTGGGCAACAACAACCACCAGATGAAATAAAAGATAGACTTCTTTTCCATTTAAATAACATCACCGGCGATAATTTAGAGTCGAAAACTCCAGAATTGCGTTCTTTATTAAAGGAATCAAACTATTTATGGTTTGCTAACTACTTGGTTGTGGATCGTGCAAAGGCTGAACCTAATAATCATGAGCTTTATTCCAAATTGGTAGATGGCTTAGAAAATTCATTTATGGAATTCGTCTTGAAAGTTTCTCTCATTGAGTCTCATAGATTAATCACTCATTCAAGAGATTCCCTGAATGAGAGAACTCAACTTAAGAATTTGGGTGCATGGTTAGGTCGTATAACTTTGGGTAAAAACTTACCATTGAAACGTCAACATATTGCTTTGAAATTCCTTCTTGTTGAAGCTTATGATAGACAAACTCTCCCACTTGTTATCCCATTTGTTTGTAAAATTCTTGATCAAGCCCAAAATTCTAAAGTTTTCTCACCTCCAAACCCATGGACTCTTGGCGTTTTGTCAGTTCTTGCTGAATTGTACGAATGTGCTGATTTGAAACTCAATTTGAAATTTGAAATTGAGGTCTTATGCAATGCCTTGAAAATCAAATTACAGGATATAATTCCTAGTAATATTGTACGTAATCATGATCCTAAGACTTTAGCAAGTTTATTTGGTGTTCACGAAGAACACTTGGCTAGTGATTTAGGAAGATTAGCTATAGAAAGAGAACGTCAATCTCAAATTGTACAACAACAACATCAACAACAACAGTATAGAGAAGAACATCCTGCTGACAATTTGTTTGGTAATTTGGTTGGTAACACTATTTTCACCCAAAATCCAAATCTTAGAAGAGCATTACAAGCTCTGTTATCACGAGCTGTCAGAGAATGTGCAGTACCAATTCTTTCTCGTGTTTCAGAAGCTGTGTTAACAACTACTGAGGCATTAGTTAGGAAAGATTTTGCCTGTGAGCCAGACATTGGTAAATTGCGTACTGCTTATCAACTGCTTGCTCAGAGATTGTCGCATCTGATGGTCATTTGCAGCGGGCGTAAGATCTTGAGTGAAACAGTTGAAGCCACTATGCTACAATTGTTAAGTACTCAAATCAATCCAAATGAGTTACCTCTTGCTGAATTGGAGCTTGCAGTGCAAGAAAACGTTGATCTTTGTGTTGAAATAGTTGATAGAATTGCTACTGGAAACATTTCAGACATGATAGATGAACGTATGAGACGCTACGTTCAAGCTAGAGAGCAACATCAAAAGACTAATCCTACTGAGCCTTATATTGAAGAAGGAGTTTCTGAATATGCTCTTAAATTGCCTGCTCCGTTAAGTGTACCTGTTGGCTTGAGTTCTCGTCAAATGCAAATATATGAAGCATTCGGAACTAAAGGCCCAGGATTGAATCCATCTGTGAATCCAGCCGCGGCACCTGTTCCTGTTGAGGCACCTATTGCAGCACCTATTGCAGCCCCTTCAGCACCAGTAATCCATGATTCAAGCCATATTGTTAATCCTGCACCAGTAAGTGTTGGAGCAACTCCAATGGCTTCCGTGCAAACCAATTTAAACAGTGCTCCTATCTCACAGATAGATGATAATGCATTTACTATATTCTCTCAATACTGTCAAAAAACATTGTCATTGGTTGCTGATGTCAAGCATACCAAGTTGGCAGATTTACCTCCTGATCACCCAATTATGAGCAGTCTTCAACAAACTCTTGCATTTGCCCAATCAAATGCTCTCAAAAACCCAGAATTGCTTCTTAGAGCAGCACAATACGCTGTTAATTGTCTTTTCACTCAAGGCAATGAAAATCCAATTCTGAATGAAATATACGTGGTTATTTTAGATAAACTTTGCGAATATCTGCCACTGACAGCTAAAGATGTGACATGGTGGCTTGTTCATTCACTGGATCAACGTAAATTCAACATGCCTGTCATTTACCTGTTAATGAAAGTTCAATTAGTTCAACCAGTTCGCTTAGATGAACTGATTGGACGTTTGATTCGTGAAACTGGTAACCCAGTGGTAGTAAAGTTTGCCGTTAATTTGATAATCAGTGTTTTCGGTGATGTTGGATTCCGCCCAATTGCATTGAGATCTGAATTTGGTTTCACTCTTGATGCTTTATCAAAATTTGTTCCACATGAGGATCAAAGAGAATTGAAAGTTCAAATTGATAAACTTTTGGAAATTTTGGCTTCAGGCGATTCTGGATTAACCAATTTATATGCACAAATGGCTTATATTTTCACTGAATGGGTTAAGCTTTTAAGTCATGGGGATGATACTAAAAAGTTAAGAACAAAATTTGTTCGTTCTTTGTACGACAATGACATTTTGACTAATCCTGAATTTTTCGAAGTTTTCTTTAAAGCAGCTACTGAAGTTCTGGTTAATATATTTTCAGCTGAACATGAAATAAGAACTAGAACTCAACGCGAAACTTATCTTAGTGTCGATTGCCTTGCATTTTTGGTGGTTGAAATAATTCTTTTATTTGAAAAGGATAAGACCACTGAAGCAATGGATTACTTGAAAAATATTATGGGAATAATTCTTTTAGTGTTGACCAATGACCATGAAAATAAGACTGGATGGAATGAAAGAGCCTATTTCAGAATTTTCCTGTCTATACTTTGTATTTGGGCTGATGCATCAGTGAGTGACTCTGAAGTGACAAATCATTTAGATAAGAAATTCTACCCATTTATTGGTGAAGTATTCCTTCTGTTACAACCTATAATTTTCCCAGGTTTTACATTTGGATGGATTTCGCTTATTTCCCATCGTATGTTCCTTCCAAAATTATTAGAAATGGGTGAAACTGGCTATCCAATCGTTACTAAGTTATTGAGTTGCTTACTTAAATTCGAGAAAGTTTATGGGAACGAAGATAATTCATCTCATGATGTTGTTAATGTAATTTTCAAGGCAATCACTCGTATATTTGTTGGAATTGCTCATGATTATCCTGATTATTTGGTTGCTTGTCACTATCAGTTAGTAACTTCACTTCCTCGAGGACTTGTTCAACTTCGAAATATTATTGTTGCATCTACTCCGAAATCGATTTCATATGTCAATCCATTTACACAAGGGTTAGATATGGAGAACATTCCAAGTATTAAAGAGGCACCACCTATTGCATACTACCCTGTAGATGATTTAATCAAAGTCGGTTTAAAGAAACCAGTGGAAAATTTCTTGAGGATTCCAGCACCAGGATTAATGAAGAATATATATGCAGCAGTAAAATTGAATGAACCTAAAAAAATCAATGATATTGGATTTCAAAAGGAAAACTTTAATACCAAGCTTATAAATGCCCTTGTGATGCACATTGGAATTTCAGCCATTAATGAATGGGGTGGTGGAAGTAAGTTTAATAGTAAACTGTCGCATGTATCGTTATTGGTTGATCTAGCAAATCACGGACTGGTAGAATTTAAATATCATTTGATTTCAGCCATTGCCAATCAACTTCGTTATCCAAATTCTCATACTCATTGGTTTATTGGAGTTATGCTTCATTTATTCCATGATAATAATATCTGGGGTACTGCAGCCAATAAGTTAATCGTACAAGAAATAATTATTCGAGTATTATTAGAACGTCACGTTGTTAACAAACCACATCCATGGGGATTGACTACAGTTTTCACTGAATTAGTTAAAAATGAAGAATACGAATTATTTGAATTACCATTTGTTAAATCTGCTCCAAATGAATTGAAAGTGGTATTTGAAGCATTAGCTAAAAATGTTAAAGCTCAAGATAAGAATAGTTGAATTAACTTAATGTTATATAGTTAATATATTTTATTTATAATATATTAGTAGCTTTATTATTTTTATCATGAATGATATTAATACCTATAAACTAATCCCTGTTGCCCTTTGTTCTACCCATTTCTTTATATTACCGAACTAATATATATATATTGAATCGTTTCGTTTATTGAAGATAAAATTTTTTTTTTTTCTTCTCTCTGTCTTGTCTCTTTTCTCTTTGTATTGGCGTGTGTACGACCTGCACTCAACTCACACTTTTCTTTTACGGTCCTCCCCCCCTCTCCCATAGAGGAAATCTAACTAACTTAAAATCTCAATTTTACAAAGCTAATTTAAACTTCCCAAATGTCGAGAGTTAAAAGAATTGCTAAAGAACTTGAAGAGTGTCGCACTGACACTAAACTGGGGGTGCGACTTGAACTTAATAATGAGAATGATCTCACACAACTCACAGGCTATTTAAGGGGCCCACCAGGGACACCATACGAAGGAGGGAATTTTGCCGTTGAAATCAAGATCCCCAGTGAATACCCATTCAAGCCCCCACAAATGAGATTTGCCACAAAGATTTATCATCCAAATGTGCTGTCAGTAACAGGAGCTATTTGTTTGGACATTTTGAAAGATGCTTGGACCCCAATTTTAACTTTGAAGCTGCTGTTGATTCTGCTTCAATTATTGTTGCAACTGCCAGAACCTAAAGATCCTCAAGACGCTGAAGTCGCCAAGCAATACCTTTCAGATAAACCTGGGTTTGAACGTACTGCTGCACAATGGACAAAGCTTTATGCTGAAGGTCTGAATGAAGTATCCACCGGGATCGATGAAGCGGTTATTGCCCAATTTGAAAATATGGGATTCCCAAGAGAGAAAACCATTCAAGTGTTACAAAGAATGGGGATCAAAAATTTCGAAGGAGGGAACCGTCAAGAAGTGGAAAATAAGGTATTAGAGGAGTTGCTCAAGTAAAGACGTACATAACATATTCTATATTTAGTGGAAAATAAAACGATCAAGAATTCATCCATCCATTTGCTAATTGTACTTTAGTAGGCGTTTTATTCTCAGCTTGCGCACTACAAATCACCAAAAATAATTTTTGAACTTTCATAAATTAGCGTCGTGCGCAAACTACATTTCCAACATCTTCTAACATCTTTTAACACCTCCTTTCAAATGACCACATCTGGTCCATCAACACCTCAACCTGGAGGAGCCCTTACTAGCGAAGTAGCTCAAAGCATTGGATGGTATTTCATTGAAAAATACTACGAGTTGTACAACAAAAATGTCGATAGTTTGCCCAAATTATACAGTGCCAACGCTCTGTTATTGCATCAGGCTTTCCCTGGCGAATTAGACCGTTTACATATGGCACAGGGAATTGAAGCAATCAAGGCTAGGTTCACTGAACTGTCCTTATCCAAATCAAATAGAATTGTAGTTACCAGCGCCGATATTCAGGTTTGCTTGGAAAACAAGATCCTTATTGTTGTGACTGGGGAATGGCTGAAGGAGAAGCTGAGATTCTTTATATTTCTGCAAACTTTCTTGTTGAACCCGGGAGGAAGAGAAAACTCTATGGATTTGGTCAATGATGTGTTAAGGTTCCCTGAATTTCAAAAATACGTCAATGCTAATGCTAATGCTAATGCTAATGCTAATGCTAATGCCAATGCTAATGCTAATGCTAATGCTAATGCTAATGCTAATGCTAATGCCAATGCTAATGCAAATGCCAATGCTAATCCAAATGCTAACGCTAATGCTAATTCAAATGCAAATGCTAACGCCAACACCAACACCAACGCCAATGCGAAAGCCGGTCTTGAAGAGAAAGTCCCAGAACCTGAACCCGTATTGGATAATAAAGAAAGTAAAATAGGCAATTCGAATGGCGCAACGAGCGAGGAATTACCCCAGGGCAAAGAAGTTAAGAAACCTGAAGTTGAAACTAATTCCAAGCCAGCTGATAAAACTGAAAAAGTTGCTAAAGCTCAAGAAATTATTCTGGAGGAAACTGAAACTCCTCACAAGAATTCTTGGGCTGCCAATCTTGCTAGCACTGTCAAGAAATCCAAAGATGTTTCATCAGGGGGTGGGTCTGAAAACAATACTCAATCTTCTTCTACCCTGTCACCTGCACCACTTCCAACCCAACCAGCGGTGGCCACTTCACAACAGCCAGAATCAACTACTTCAACACTGAAAACTCATCCAGGTGCATTGAATCAAGCTCAAGTGACACCCGCAGGTCAAACCCAGGCATTAAATTCCAATCCTAATAGTCACGGACAAACGCATACGCAAGCCCAAACGCAAACTCATACTCAAACTCATTCTCAAACTCATGGCCACACCCAAGGTGGTCATGGTCAAGGTGGATCAGTGCAACAAAAATACAAGAAAGATGAATGGTTCCCCATTTATATTCGAGGAATTGTAGAGCCCATCGGAGAAGAACTGTTGAGAAAGCATCTTAATGCCAAATTTGGTCCTATCAAGTATCTTAAAGTCAATGCGTTTATTGCTCTTTGTGATTTTGTAGACTACGAATCTCAGCAACGTGCTCTTAATGCTAAGGAAACTGTTTTGGATGGAGTCACCATTCTGTTGGAAGTCCGTGAACTGAAAAATGGTTACAAGGCAGGTAAAGGTACGGTAAAAGATAAGAAGATTTTGGATAAAAAATCCAGAGATAAAAAGCCCCTTCAAAAGAGAAATAAATAGGTGAATACATAGATTAATAAAACATTACTTGGTCAACTTTTAACTACTATATTTTAGTTTTATTTTAGTTTTAGTTTTAGTTTTAGTTTTATTTTATTGTTATTTTTATTTTATTTTTATTTTGATTTATGTGATTTATCGTCTACAAATTTCCCCTTCAAGTTTGAGGCTATGTATGCACACCACGATCAAAACAAATTTATTAACATCCACACTCACCTTTAATGAATTTCCTTCGTAGGCGTCGTTCTGCCTCTTTGGACCTGGATGATGAGGTCAATACCGCGTCCAACATTACCAAGTCACGTAAACCTCCTAATACCGCCTTTAGGCAACAGCGATTGAAAGCATGGCAGCCTATATTGACGCCCAAAAGTGTTATCCCATTCTTATTTTTATTGGCGGTGATTTTTGCACCTTTGGGGATAGCCATATTACATACTATTTATAACGTTCAATTACTAACAGTGGACTATTCGAAATGTTCAAATTTAGCTTCAACCCATTTAGAAGCCATACCGAGCAAATATACTAATTACCATTTCAACAAAGGCAGTGAACCTCATTTCAAATGGAGAATCAACAATGAAAGTGATACGACCATCTGTCAAATTCAATTCACTCTTTCCCATGATATTAAACCACCAATTTTCCTTTACTATAAACTTACCAATTTTTTCCAAAACCATCGTAAGTATGTGGAGCTGGTGGATTTACAACAATTGAAAGGAGAAGCAGTGGCCCTCGATGATCTTGACCTGAATTGTAAACCTTTACAACATATCGATAATAAGGTCATATACCCATGCGGATTAATTGCAAATTCTTATTTCAATGACACTTTCTCTCTGCCTGTATTATTAAATACGGAATCCGGTGAATCATCGGAGACCTACAATATGACACAAAAGGGGATTTCTTGGTCGCTGGATCGTAATACCAATTATAAGCCAACCAGTTATAATCATACCCAAATAGTTCCTCCTCCAAACTGGGCCAAAATGTTCCCAGACGGCTATAATGAAACCAACATCCCAAATGTTCAAGAATGGGAACACCTCCAAAATTGGATGAGAGTGGCCAGTTTACCCAGTTTTTATAAATTATATCTGAAAAATACTGACGATATTTTGAGACTGGGGGTATATCAAGTTGATATCGGTCTCAATTATCCTACTGAGATATATGGAGGAACCAAGACTCTTGTAATTACTACGAATCTGGTGTTTGGAGGTCGTGATCTCCTGTTGGGGGTCATTTATGTGATCGTGGCTGTTGTTTGTTTGGTTTTAGGAATCGCTTTCCTTTTACAACACATTGTAAAGCCTAGAAGAATCGGTGATCATAATTATTTGCATGGGAACAATGGAGGTATGAGAGAAGCTTTGTAGAAGAAAAGAATATAAAACCAATCAAGCTTGCAAGAAAATTTTAGTATATAAGGATATATTATTTCAATAAATAGAACAATTTGGGAAAAAAACAATATATATATATATATATATAAATTAAATCATCTCTAATAATTCTTAAAACAGAAAAACTGAGGCACACTTGTACCTGATATTAATGTCCAATAAATTTCTAACATATGCGCGCATTTTTCTCCACACTGAAATTTCAGATAAGCCTAAACTGGCAGTCAACATACACCTTGAATCAAGCAATTTTTCCAAGCTACAATGCTTACTTCGGCGCATATTTTAATTCTATGGTTTCATTTCTATAGTTTCTAGTCATATTTGTTTCTTCTGTAGCTTACTTTCTCCTTTTTGTTTTTTTTCTTTTTCTGATATTGATTTCCCAGGAAAAGCCAGTAAAGTTCACTTGTAATATATTCTCGCTTTCTTTCGCTAAACAATTAGTTCTTTACTGATCATCACTAATAAACACGGCGCTGCCAAATATTCTGACGCACTGGGGTTAAATTATAAATATACATACATATATATATATATACATATATTAATTTTTTTTTTTTTTTGGCTGCTTTTTCCATAGTCATAATCAACTTTCTGTCATCATTTAACAAACAACAATGATATCCAGCCCAGTGCCCACAGAAGATACGGCCGAGAGTGAGCAAACTCCAAGGGCAATGCATCCAGGTCTCAATAGAAGTGATACCAATACTGTTTGGACCATATTACCGCTGTATCATATGTACACTTCAGTGGTATCCCGACAATTAGACACGGCCGATGTTAATATTGGAGAACCCCCCAATTACACTGATTTGACGGCTTTGCGGTCAGAAGGGTCCAACAATAACGAAGCAATATCACAACCAGACCCACTGGTGCCCAATCACAATACGGAACCTTTAGTTATCGACCAATCATCAGAAAATTGGCAAAACACAATTCTTGCCAATGTTCATAAATTGGAAAATATCGATATGGATGGGATCAAGATTCAAATTTTTTTTACCAAAGAAATCGGAGAATTGGGGAAACCCCCTGAGATTATTGATAGCCTGTACTATGAATTCCAACAAGGGGATCAAGTGAATGGATATTTTTTGATTGAAAACACTACGGATGAACCCATCCCATTTGAAATGTTTTACGTTCTATTTGAAGGGAATTTCCATCAAAATTCCAATCTCATCGATGCTGGAGGGGAAAATCGAAATCTATATACCCAAAAATTTCTAGAAATGTTCGATTTCAGTTCTTCATGGCATTATGGACATATAGAGAGGTTGGTTACAAGTAGCCAAGGCAATTGCACTGTGGATGTAAATTTACGAGACCCTTTGGATAATACCAAAATGTATTTCGAATCAAGGGTAATAGAGCCTCATGTGATATATAAACGGTTTTTCACTTTCCAAGTTCCTCATAAATTATTGGATTCATCTTGTAAGCATAGTCTTAACTCTCACATAGAGATACCTCCATCTTTGGGGACAACGAAAGTTGAACAGCAACAAAACTTGAAAAAGAGAGGTGAGCTTGCTTCAAAAGGGGGGAAAATTAATAATACATTAGTTCTGATTACTCCAGAAGGTAAATTAAGAGATTTCACTTTTGCCAATTGCAGAATTACTTATAGTGTAGCTGCAAGGATAATTGGTAAACGATCCATGGCTCCAGGAATTGGCATGTCAAAGGATCAAATAACGAACCCTAAGGGAGATCAATTTATAATCACAAAGGAAAAAATTCATCCAATTAGAATTATTGGTAATTCGAAGATCTTGTCTACAAGCTCCATCACTCAGAATGAAGAAGATGTTGCTAAATGGTACAAAAATTTTATCTCTCGAATAGATGATACAATAGAAATAGGAGAAGTACTCTTGAAGCATATGAATGGTAACAATGACATACCATTGGAAACTGTGGTATCACCAAGTTCAAACATCCAACCCATAGTTTCTGCAACAAGACAAAATTCCACTAATACATTTAAAGTCATGGCTTCGGAAGTTGCTAAATGTAAACAATTATATAAACCAAAAACCAAAATTTCCCAAAAAGAACCCATTACAAAGACAGCACCTAAAAAATATCAGATTTTCTATCCCATGACCAAGAAAAGTTTAACAGGGAGATCGCAGTTTCTTGGGACTTTAGTGATTTCATCTCCGAAAAATCCAGTTCATGTAAAATATATCCCACCACCTGGATTTAATAGTAATATTGATTATAATAAAATAGATGATTCATCTTGGAAATTTAATATCCCATTAAAATTAGAATTTGTATTACCTCAAGACTCCAAAATTAAATCCAATGCATTGCCCACAATAAAACTGATAAGTACAGAATTTGTTAGTTTTACTTTTAAATCCAACAAAAATAACATACCTTTACCATTTACACATGACTTTATAATAGAAAACAATGCAGTAATAGAAAATCCACCTCGACTGTCAGTGGAATTTGATTCAAGTTTTGAAAAATTGGCTATGAAACCCATTTTGCAAAGGAAAAAAAAATTAAAGAAAATAGCAGAAAGTTTAGGCAATGAACGATTTTTAATTGATTCCCAGCTATGGGAAGATATCGAGTCAATGGATTTAAAACGCCAACATTTAAACCTATTACTTGATACCAACCCATTCATTGATAAATGGCAACTTGCGGAATCAAAGGAAACAAATATATATAAGTTAGATGTTGATTTGAAAATAGATTTAACGTCTGCGGAAGTTAAGGGAACTACGAAAAACAATTTAAAGCTGTATGAAAAATTCTGCCTAGTGCCAAGTTTCCAAACTTGTTGCTTAGCTCGTTTTTACTATGTAAAGATCATCATTACTACCCTGAAGCATGAAACAATCGTTATGAATTTACCGGTCGAAATTGTTAATTAAATTATGTAAATAGAGCACTTATACATACACTAATAGATATAAATTCTGGGATTAAGTATGACACAAATTATCTAAATTGTTTTTTTTTTTTTTTTCCTTTCCATATAATAAAAATGAAGAAGCTAAAGCGTGTTGTTGATAGTGGGAAATTTGTTTCCTACATACGCGCACGCTCATTAATTTTTTTCGTGATCCAACATTCTTAATCCAGTTGGAAACATTCACGATGAATAACCCCCATTTACAATATCTTCTGGCGGGGAACGTACAGCTGCCTCAGTTGGCAACGATGCAAACAGGGGCACCTCAACAAATGAATGGTATGAGACCTCAAGTGGCCATGCAACCAAATCCAAATAGACAAATCCATACAATGGGGGCACCAGTAGCCCCTCAAGGTGGGCCACCAGTGGCTGGACATCCTATGGCACCTCCTCAAATGGTTCCGATGTTACAGAATTTACCCTCTGGAGCGCAACAGGCTAGTCCACCTATAATCAAGGAGGTTTGGGCCCACAACTTAGAACAAGAATTTGCAGTGTTGCGATCTTTTATTGGAGAAAACCTGGGTCAAGTATTCATTTCTGTCCATGAAGAAATCCCTGGAATATTGGCCAGACCTATGGGGACTTTTAAACTGTCTCTGGATTATCATTTCCAAACACTCAGGTCTAACAGTGATCTTCTTAATCTAATCCAATTGAGTTTATGCGTAGTTAAAATGAAACAAACACCGGAAGGTTTATTGATACCAGAAATTCCTACAGTGATTTTCCAGTTTAATTTCCATTATGATTTACAAAATGAAATGTATAATGAAGATCATTTAGCAATGCTTGCTCAAACTGCTCAAATAAATTTTGCCATGCATCTTCAACAAGGTATTCAACATACTCAATTTGCAGAGTTGGCTATTGAGCTGGGTCTTTTGTTGGATCCTTCTATAAGCTGGGTTCTGTATCATGCTGGGTATGATTTAGGGTTCTTGATAAGATTATTGGTCAATGAAGCCTTACCAGCTGAGGAAAAAGATTTTTCGTGGTGGTGTGGTACTTATTTCCCTTCATTTTATGACCTAAAACAAATGGGTAACGCATTGATTAAACTGGAAGATAAAGGTGCTAAACCAAGTGTGGAGTACTTGGCAGAAGAACTTCATCTTTTACCAATTCTGCCTATGATAAGACAATTTTTCCTACAAGGTTATCCAGGGCAAACACAAATGACTCTGGCTCTCCATTCATATCTTGCCATGGAATGTTTTAAAGAGCTCTTAAATAAAACCGGCAGAGAATGGAAATCTGTTTTATCTACACTTAATGGAGTTGTGTGGGGTTTGGACAACTCCACAACTGAATCAACCAATGATATAGAACCTAGTAAGAGTGGTACTACTGGGAATATTCATTTTGGAAGACCTTCATGAATGACATTGAATAATACAATTCAATAATCCCTCTTCTCTCCCCTTAAGTTTTATATAATTGATCCATAAAATTCTACAAATTGGAATTGGAATTGGAACTGAATTGGAATTGGAATTGGAACTGAATTGGAATAGGAATGGATTTTGGAACTCGGTTTTAAGTTTTTTTTTTTATTTTCATTTTTTAACTGTTTAGCCAAGCAAACTTGGCGTATGACAATATGATCCTAATTAGAGAGTTCATGGCTTTGTATTGCGCACGAAATATATGAATAAACAAAAAAGAGAATTATGTACTATAGATGATAGCAACATTTGGTTTTTCCTATTTCAGTTTTTCGAAGTCTAAGAAATTCCAAAAATAAAAAGATTCAATTGCTGATAATAAACACAAGTAAATAATTTGTATAATTTAATGCATTAAATGATCAATTTAAATTAATTATTTTACAATACAGTATTTTTTGGCCAATGAGCTTATAATATATATCATTACTGTAATTTATTACATTAGATGGAAGGGTGTTTGCAATTGTTCATACGGCTATACATTATCATTCATCGATGTTACAAATTATGGGTTAAATCAAACCATCGAAACTCAATTGAAGACTTCAACCAAACTCTATTCAGTAGGGAGGGTATCAGGGGCAGCAACTTTCCTGTAGCGAAGCATCCCAATTTGGAAATTTCTAAATTTCAATTCGCAAACAATTGTATCAAATAGCTCGTTATGCATGGTAAACTGCGGCCTGACGTTCTACCCCAATACTTGGATTGCTATAACCTCACTTTTATGACAACCATAAGCGTGGCAAAACTCTCAGATCATTAATTCAAAACTATAAATACAGGTGGAAATCTCCAACATTTCGTTCTTCATCAGTTATTTTAACTAGCTTTTTATCTAACTAATTAACTAACTAACTAATCCTTATACTATAATCATGTCCGACGCTGGTAGACAATCCTTAGGTGACAAAGTTGCTTCCGCTGTTAAGCCAGACTCTGAAAAGTCCACTACTGAACACTTGGGTGACAAGGTTAAGGGTAACCTTGATGATGCTGCTGGTAAGGCCACCCCAGACAACGACAAGTCTGTCTTACAAAAGGCTTCCGATGCTGTCTTTGGTGAATCCAAGTAATTTACTTAGTTATATAAGTATTAATGAAACTTTAAGAAAATAATCATACTGTAGCTGCTTAACTCAAATATTTTCTACAAGTCTCGATAATCTGCACTCTAAACTTTCGTAAAGGAAGATCCTTTGAAAGATCACATTAGAAAATTTTAAAATGTTCGATAATTCCCAAACTTAAGTGCGCATTTGCATTTAAAGGAATTTTTTCTTCATTTTAAAATTATCTACCCAGTGTTGCTTTGGATCTTGTTTATGGTAACTTCAATTTAAACTCAATAATCTATAACCATTTAGCTACTTGTATGGATATACATACATACTTAGTTATAAGTACGTACGTCTGGACGTATGTGAACTTGTATATCTCAATGTGCATGTTGCAATATTGCCATACTGTCATACTGTTATATAACCATATTGCCGTATTGCCACATTGCCACATTGCCATACTGACACCTCCATCGTTAGACCATAGCCAGTTCCCAACCTGCAGTATCTTTGGCATGTTACATCTAAATGTGCTATCTGTATATAAACATCGTCAATTAGCTGAGATAGGAAATACCAGCACTTATATGCAAGAAATAATAAAATTAAGGAAAAACTCACATCTCGCCTTTTTAGCTTTATTTTATTAAATATAATCTATCAGCATCACTACCGTCTTTGAAAAATTTAGTTTGCCTTCACGCTGATCTATATATTGATAGAGTCTCATAATGGAACCTCAAACACCACCAAGACGAGAAATAACATCCGATTTGTATGGATTTTCCACTCCTCAAACAGAGCTGAAACATTCTACCCAGAAAGCTAAAACTCATATACCTTATACAAATAGGACTCCTAATAGTGGCCGAGTTCAAAAGCCAACTACTCCGCCAAGCTCTCATCATATCAAGGAAGATGCTTCTATAATCTTTGCAAAGCCAGGGTCTGCCAGGCGAACAAAATTAAAGTTAGACAACTTAGCTAAATTGATGGAACAAGAACAGCAGGAACTGCAGGCAGATTCTTGCGAAGAAGAATCACCTTCGACCCCAATATTACAATCACATATGGACTCTTATTCCAATGTCACAACACCATTGCCTTCAACATCTACTAAAAATGATTTGCATAGATACAATGAGCAACAGCCCACTACCACGGGACTTGGAATATGTGAACCCGTTTTAATATCAGATATGAACTTACACACCCCTAAATCACAAATAAAAACTCATAGTTCCATATCTCCTATAGCATTAAATGAGTATTCTGATGATGAAGAAGATAATGCAATTTGCATTAGAAGGGCCAAATTAGATAACCCATTTGTAGAAAAGCCAAAATCACACATCAAAAACCCATTTATAAGCCCTGAATTTTCACTTTCACAACTGCTGCTGCTGCTGCATAAAGGGAATTATAGTGAGAGGTCTAAAGTCGACTATGACCAAAAAGTGGAATTTTATAATAGCAAATCTGGTAAATATTTCGAACGGGATTTGACAGATGAAGAAAGAAAAATTAAACCTAAGAAATTGGATTTTGGTCAAGAAGATGTGGGGCAAAAATTTATTAGGAAAAATTTAAATGGGCTTATGATGGATTCCAAAAAGAAAAATGGTTTGGATTTCCATATTTTCGAAGATAAACATTAACAAACCAATTTTTAAAAATTGTTTATCACCTTTTGCATATATAATTTATTTTTACATTTAATGGGGGGGAGGGGTTAATGTTTGGGCTTGATCATAGGAATACTTCGGGAGTGCGGTTTAAAAAATAATTTAGGTTGTACAATACAGTTTATAAAAGGATGGTTTGTTGTAGACTAAATTCTAAATCTCTTTAAAACTTTTATTATGAATATTATTATTATTGTTATTGTCAGTTACTCTATAATATAAAAAATTGCTCACACTTATTTAAATATTTGGATTTACATTTGAGCTTGAGCTGATGTATATATGAAATGAATCTTGATATGAGTTTATTCATTTAGTGTGCGAATTCAGATCGGTATTTAGTATATGTTAATATTGCATATCACAATAGGCTTGAGATACTGTTTGGCTACAAACTAATTATTTGACAACGAATGTAGAGTATTACTAAAACCATCACTGGTCCTTATAGTGGTCGAACAATTCCACTTTGCTTCTATACTTTTATATTAATATGATTTACAGTATTTGTAGCTGATACAGTTTACTTGAGAGAGATCGGAAAGAAAAGCTTCCTAATTCCTTTTTGAAGGTTTTGTTTTTGTCTTAAGGGTACGGTTATAAAGAAATTAACATATTATTTAACCGATTCTGTATAAGATTAATTGTCCCTGTATTGTATCGGCGGTTTGGACTTATGTACTGTATAATAACAGAAGATCAGCCAAATCCCAAGTATTATCTCTGATAACACTTTTTTGAGAAATTCGATGCGATTCCGCAGCTGCAATTTAGATAAGCATTTGTAATTTAGATACCACCAACTACATAAATAGAACATTATATAAAAGCCCCAATTCTATTAGTTTTTTTAATTGACTTCTTACAATTAGCTTTCCTCTTCAACAATGATTGATGTGCATAAATTTTTAACTAAAAACTCTTATAAAAATGTGGAAAACGCTGAGAAGTTTGCCGTTTGGCAACCTAAAATACAAGCATACAATGAAAAATTACAACAAGAAATCCAAGAATATTTAATCAATTTACCAAAACCTCAATCTGAGCTTTGGAAAGAGAATTTTGATGCAGTAAATTATTTATACTCCAATAAATTACTTAGCGATAAAGAATTCGCGATTACAGATTCGTCGTGCGAAGAGATTATTGCAAATGTTGCAAACTCAAAGTGGAAAGCAGTTGAAGTCGTTGAAGCATTTGGTAAAAGGGCAGTTATTGCACATCAATTTACCAATTGTGCAGTGGAAATATTTATTAAAGAAGGGTTAGAAAGAGCCAAATACTTGGATGATTATTTGGCACAGAATGGTAAGACAATTGGTCCCTTACATGGCTTACCAATTAGTTTAAAGGAACATTTGAATTATAAAGGTAAAATCACCAATGGCTCATTTGTAGGAATGATTGACAATATTGCTATCAATCATAATGTAACTACTCAGATCTTGGAAGATTTGGGTGCGGTGTTCTATGTAAGAACAAACCAGCCTCAAGGTTTGATGCACCTTGACTCTAATAATAACATTACCGGATTCACTAAAAATCCTTTTAATCTTCTCCTTAGTTCAGGAGGAT
Organism: Kurtzmaniella cleridarum; assembly: GCA_030573815.1. NCBI lineage: Eukaryota > Fungi > Ascomycota > Pichiomycetes > Serinales > Debaryomycetaceae > Kurtzmaniella > Kurtzmaniella cleridarum. The sequence continues at coordinate 816,237 of JAJMDQ010000001.1, read as the reverse complement.
CTTCCTCTGGTGAAGGTGCTATTGTTGCCTTTGGTGGATCTCCACTTGGGATTGGAACTGATATTGGAGGGTCTATAAGAGGTCCGGCCGCTATTTCTGGATGTAATGGATTTAAACCAACTTCTGGTAGAGTTTCGTTAATGGGTGACGTCAATGGAGGTGGTAAAAATGATAGTGTCCCCGTAGCTGGCGGACCAATGACAAGATCTGTAGGTGATATTAGATTATGGATGGACTCGTATATAAATCATGGTAAACCACATTTATTGGATCCCTCAATTGTTCCGCTCCCTTGGAGGAAAATAGATCTACCACAATTGGATAAAATAACTTTTGGTGTGATTTATGATGACGGTATTGTTAAGCCTTCTCCTCCAGTTCTAAGAGGTTTGAAAAAAGTGATTGAAAATTTAAAAGCCGCCGGTTCAACCATTGTAGAATGGGAACCTTTGCACACTGATTTGGCAATAGACACTATTAAAAAGCTATACAACAGTGCTGGAAATGAAGGTTTCTTAGATAAAATCGCATTGTCTGGAGAACCAATTACAATACTTTCAAAATGGCTGTCTAATTATGGTGATGGGGAAAGAATGTTTACTGCTCTGGAATTGTATAAATTGAAAGCTGAAGTTGAAAGACTCAAAGTAGATTACTACAGGAAAATGGATGAGCTTAAAATCGATTTTTTAATCAGTCCAGTGTATTCATGTGTTGCACCAAAATCAGAAGAGGCATATAATTGGTCTTACACGGCCTTGTTCAATATTTTAGACTTCCCTGGATTGACTCTTCAAACTGGTTTAAGGGCCGATTCTTCAATTGATTTAAACGACGAGACCAAACCAAGAACTGATTACGAAACTTTTTGCAGAGCTTTTTATGACCCTTCAATCATTGAAGGAGCTCCAATTGCAGTTCAAATTGTTGGGAAAAGATATCAGGATGAAGAAGTTGTTGCAATAGGGGAAGCTATTGAAAAGCTTATAAAACCTAATTTATTTAAAAAATGAATTTAACGATATAATATGTAGATTTATAATTATATTAATCCTAAATATATGTCTAATTTCGGTACTTCTTAATATTATCCCATCCAATTGAGTTGGCATTGGGGATCTTGATTACTTCCACTTGGGTCTTTAACTGTGGGTTGTTCAAATCCGGATAAGTTGTCACTAGATCTATTACTTCTTTGATCAGAGGTACTAATTCTGTAGTATTATGAACATCATCTCTAAGATTGATTGGAAGCTGTCTAAGAATTTCGGGAACCTCTGAAGGTAAAACAAATCTATCTGAGAGACGTGGTTGTTTAATTAAAGGAGGTGTAGGTGGCTTTTCAGTAAATTGAGGAGGTTGAGGCCTATCATCAGGGTTGGAGAAGTCACCAGCAAGTTGTTGTTGTTTTTGATTTTCATGGAATTTTTGTAATTCTTCTTGAAAAGCTTGTTGACGCTTTTTATATTCTTGTAATTGTGCTTCATATTCACTTTGTAAATACTTTTCGTGTTGCTCTTTTTTCTTATCTCTTTGAATCATTCCAATTTGTTCAAAATCGGTTTGTTTGAATTTATAATAATTCTTCCAGGTATTGCCAGCAATGTCACGGTAAGAATTAAGAAGTACATTGAATTGGAGAGAATTGTGAAGCATCTCTAAATTTTGATAATCTTGCATTTGAGAACGATGTTTGTTAAGCGTTTCATTTACCGCTGATTTTGAGAAAGCTTCTGTGACAAATCCACGAACACTAAGAGATGATCGATTACTTCTTGCCTTCCTTTTAAGAACTTTGGCGTTAACATGTGGTTGGTTGGAAATAATTTTTTGGACACTTGTAACTGGAATTTTGTTTAACTTATTTATCAATGCTGCATCTTTATAGTTACCTGATCCAGGTCCTCTGTAGCTCATTGTGTAATAGTATCTCAGAAGAGAAGTTGTATCATTACCTTCAGATGATGCAACGAGTTGTTGAACATGTTTAGACAATTTCGGAGTGTTGATATCTAATGAAGCCAGAGATTTGAAAAGTGATGACATCAGCAGTTTTTTCGAAGTAGGAGTAGATCCACTTGAAGATTGAGAAGTTGCTGATGAAATATAATAGTTGGGCACTTTACACAAATGGTTAACATTGAATTCAGGAATAAATCCTTGACCAGGAATTAACAGTTCCGTAAGATCAATCAGATTGGGATCAATCATGGTATTATACTTTTTCAGACGACTAATTGATTTCCTTTTCACCTGAATTTCTGGTTTCTTGGTATCACCTGAAGAAGCTAACTTTGGTATCTCAATATCACCAAAATCAGTTTCTTTCATAATAAGCTCAGTCTCTGTCATATTCATCTTTGTTGGGGGTAAGTATTTCTGTAAAGACGTCAGGGTTTGGTAATAGTTATACTTGGTAACATTGGTGAGTGAATTAAAAGCAGCGTGAGTAAATTCAGTTGAAGAATCAATGGCACCATATTGAGGGAATACCTGAGAAATAGTAATGTTTTGATCATCTTCCAAAGCTGGGGCCTGCCTTGAAGATCTTTTGGTAAGTGTAGTAAATGCCTCTTCATCGTCATCATCTTCAATGGCAGATTGTAATTCCGTATGTAAAAAACTATTGATCCAATAGGCGTCAACATACGTTAGCTTGAACTTCAAATCTTCAGAAGTAATAGCATTGTTTTGTAGAAGTTGTTGATTCAATTCTTCAGTGGTGTAATTTAAAAATTGATTTTTTGGAACTTTAGTCCCCTTTTGAATTGCTTTTATGAGTTGGAAAGATGAAGGGAAGTTCCAAATTTGGGCTAGGTGCTTGCATAATAAATATGGTTTTGAATCAATATAAATCAATGGAATAGAAAGTTTTGGAAGTTCCAAGTTGACGGGGTCTGTAAATTTAAGCTTTTTGCTTGGCTTGTATACGTTTCCAGGCTTATAGGGGTTGGTTGGGTGAACTACGTGCATTGGAAAACGACAAAAGAGGGACGAGGAAATAATTGAGTGTTTTTGTTTATTACTGCATGTTGAGAATTATGATGGTGGTAGTGCTTGGCCTGCAGATAGTGTGTTTTTTTGTTTTAGCAAGAAAACCGGCTGTGGAACCAAAATAAAAAATAAAAAAAACTTCAATATCTCTTCTTGCATACGGTTTTTATGATCATTTGAGAGCTTGACTTCCATGAACATTCACTGTTGAGTTTTTGTCGGAAAAAAAAAAAAAAAGCTTACAGGCTGCGAAGCATTTATAAATAATGATATGCTTGTTTGCCGTTCCATTATAGAGCAATGTATGTGTGTATAGGAGCTAATCAAGATATTAGTATAATAGTCTCAATTTAACTTTGTAAATAAGCAAGGAACATATTAAAAATTTTTTTTTTTCATTTTGAAGAATGATATAAGTCATCTTTGTACTTGACTAATCAATTTTGAAAGAGCATCAGCTGTAAACTTTACTATAGAAGTGATTTTACTCAGCAGTAATTGGCTTCATGGTGAGACAACCGTTGAGTATATTTTTTTTGTGGCATAATCTTTCAAGGCAATTTCTACTTCATAATGAAGCAACAGGATAATGGTTCGATGTGAACCACTGGTAGAAAGCTTGAGAAAATATTTGCAACCTTTCCTCAAAATACTCATAATTAATGTGTATGGGCCCCAATCCACAAACGTTTCGCGCCAAATCCGTTTGTTAGAGTGGTAAAGTTGACGTTTATTGTATTCTCAAAATACCCAAAGGTTCCCTCGGGAGTTGGATAATAATGTCTTCTGAGTGACTTTAACTTTCAACTTCATCTCTTGCGGAATATTCAGTCATTTTTCAAACTCTACGCTCTGTATTTCACTTAATGGTAGCCCTATTATGAAGATAACGGAAGTCTCTTTTTTTTTTTAATTTTTGACTATTTTTCTCAAGAAGCCACTTCTTATTTGAGTTGTTCAAATTACATTTTACAGGGGTGGGCAAGATATGTGGATTAATGCCGTTCTGTCTATATATGAGAGTATATATTGGGAGTAATTCGTTATTTAAGCCCTGTTCCGGTTTGAATCAAAAAGCAACTCTAGAAGGTCACTTTTTCAGCTCAAGAACGGATAAGAAGAAATTGGACTGAAAAATTGCAGCAACAGTGAATTAGGTCAAATATTGAAATTTCCCTCCTGGGGATGAAAATGAGAACTTTACAGAAAATTGAGATTGCACTGAATTACCAACCTAAACTAGTGAGCTACATTAGGCATAATGTTCTTGAGCATTACAAAAAGATAATAGATCAAATATCCCTTTTGATAGGTTGACCCGACATGATCTATAAATTGGTACTAAAGGGCACAATTCTTTGAATGTATAGTTTCAACTTAGCGCTTTTCAAAGATAAGGAAGTGCATTTCTAAATGTTAGCCGATATTTACATAAAGGAATTTTTGTGGTTCGGTTCGAGAGTTAAATTTTTTCGAATAATGACTACTTCAAACAAGTACCCAGCCAAGGCCCATGCCAGAAAGGTTTACCAACACTTCTTGGAACATTCCAAGATTACTTCTCCGGTAGCTTTCTATATGGCCGGTGAAGATTTAGAGCTTTATCAGTATTGTGATCAAACAAAACCATTAAGACAAAATCGATACTTTTTCTACTTATCAGGGGTCAATATTCCTGGATCTCACATATTATATAAATCTGTATCAGACCAATTGACATTATATTTACCCAACATTGACTATGAAGATGTTATGTGGTCGGGAATGCCTTTATCCCTTGAAGAAGCTAAGGCCAAGTACGACGTTGATGTAGTGAAATATGTTGCAGAACTTGAAACCGACTTGTCTCGACTCGAAGTTGATATTTATACTACTGATATTAATGGTTTTAATAAGAAATATCAAAATTACTTAACGTCAAATAATAAATCATTTTTCCATGCTCTTGATGAATCAAGGTTAATTAAAGACGATTTTGAAATCGGGTTGATGCGTAAAGCTGCAAGAATTACGGATGAAAGTCATTTGGCAGTAATGCGAGCTACTGCCATTGAAAAAAATGAAACTCATATTCACGCTGAATTCATGTATCATGCTCTTAGACAAGGATCTAAATATCAATCATATGATCCAATATGTTGTTCTGGAGAAAACTGTAGCACTCTTCATTATGTTAAAAATGATGATTCAATTGACACTAAAAGATCGATTTTAATTGACGCTGGTGCCGAATGGGAATGTTATGCTTCTGATGTAACGCGATGTTTCCCAATAAATGGAGATTGGACAAAAGAACATTTGGAAATTTATTCTCTTGTATTGAGAATGCAACGGGAAACTATGAGCCTAATTAAGCCTGGTGCTCACTGGGATGATATTCATCTCCATGCTCATAAAGTATTGATTGATGGGTTTTTGAAATTGGGCATTTTCAAAAATGATTATTCTGCTGATGAATTGTTTAAAGCAAAAATTTCTGCTAGATTTTTCCCTCATGGTTTAGGCCATCTTCTTGGTATGGATACTCATGATGTAGGAGGAAATCCAAATTATGAAGATCCTGATCCGCTTTTAAAATATTTGAGATTACGTAGACCTTTAAAGCCAGGAATGGTTCTCACAGATGAACCAGGTTGTTATTTTTCTCCATTTTTGTTGAAAGATGTGTTGGAAGGAGAAAAGGGAAAGTATATTAATAAAAGAGTTTTAGATAAATATTGGTACATTGGTGGAGTAAGGATTGAAGATGACTTATTGATTACTGAAACTGGTTATGAAAACCTTACTGGAATCACTAGTGATCCTCATGAAATTTCAAAAATTGTTAAAGAGGGACTTGCAACGAGCAATACTATTCGAAATGAAATACTTAAAGTTGTTTTAGAATTTGTCCCTATGCTCTTATATATAGTTCCATTTTTGTTCTGCATGTGGTTAATTTTTCTTTAACTATTTACGTTGATTCTTTGGCTAAATGCTCATTTTTAGTCCCTTTAGCTGATTATTATTTTGATAACCAATGAAATAAAGTTGTTTTTTTTTTGAGGAAGAAACATAGAAAGATTTATTGAAAGATTTATTGAATTCATGAGATGCTGCTTCCATTTGCCAGGTTTTAATTTAGCCTGAAAAATTGAAACGAAATATCCACTTATTAGGGTTTACATAAAGGTCTTAAGGTTTTACGGAGCATACCAATGATTATTGTAATCAATGTTTGAGGAGGATCTTAGAAGATTTGACTGTAGAGATTGAAAAATGATTCAATCAGCACAACTACAAACTGGGCGTGGTAATTATCAATAAAACACCATAAAATAAATTATAATAAAATATAATAAAATATAATAAAATATAATAAAATATAATAAAATATAATAAAATATAATAAAATATAATAAAATATAATAAAATATAATAAATTATAAATATAACAAAAAAAATCAATTCAAACAAAAATTAAATTAAATCAAATAAATCAAAGCGTTGCATGAAATATCGATATAAGTAGTCTAAATTGGTAGCAATCACCACAAACAACAAGTAGCACTAAACAATAACATACTAATTTGATGAGATAAAGCCAATTGGCGGCATGTGGCCAACATTATTTATATCATTTACTAAATTTTGTTGAAAATGGGTCATCATTTATCGGACTCATCTCCCAGTTAGTTTGCTTTTTTTCGATACTAAATTCGTAAATTCTTGGTTCTTGGTTTTCTGTTGCGTTCTTTTTACTAATTCACTTGAGCTATTCCTTCATCTAATAGATTTGTCTCGTGCAATACTCCTAAATGTAAAAAAAAGGTCGTGGACGCACCGCGTTATACCCTGCACAGATTCAATCCCAATTTTCGACAATCATTTAAAATAACAATACTCACCCGTCTGTTTCCATCATGGGTTTATCATTCTCCAAGTTGTTTTCTGGCCTCTTTGGCCGCAAGGAAATGCGTATTTTAATGGTTGGGCTTGATGCTGCTGGTAAGACTACAATTCTTTACAAGTTGAAGCTCGGTGAAATTGTGACTACCATTCCAACTATCGGATTTAATGTTGAAACTGTTGAGTACAAGAACATCTCTTTCACTGTCTGGGATGTCGGTGGACAAGATAAGATTCGTCCATTATGGAGATACTACTTCCAAAACACTCAAGGTATTATTTTCGTTGTCGATTCTAACGATAGAGATCGTATTGCTGAAGCTCGTGAAGAACTTCAACAAATGTTAAACGAAGATGAACTTCGTGACGCTCTTCTTTTAGTTTTCGCCAACAAGCAGGACTTGCCTAATGCTATGAATGCAGCTGAAATCACTGAAAAGTTAGGTTTACACAGCATTCGTCAACGTCCTTGGTACATTCAAGCCACTTGTGCCACTTCTGGTGACGGTTTATATGAAGGTTTAGAATGGCTTGCCACCAACTTAAAGAATTCTACTTAGTTAATGGAAGAGAAAATTTATTTTTAGATTGGACATCATTTTCCTAATTTGTAGATCATATTATAAATGTTCTTACTTGATTGTATTACATGTTTGGTATCATTAAATTTAGAGATCTTTTATTCTTGTAGAGATCAACTTGTTTTTTTTTTATTATTTATTATTTTCCTTTGTTACCCCTTTTACCAGCTTGCGTACTTTTTATTTCAATATTCCATGTTTTAACTGATTTTCTCCTATCCTCTTCATAATTCATCGTTAAACATTAGGGTAAATCTCTACTAAAACGTAATATTTACTAATTTTTATATAGATATATTGATTTCTCGTTAAGTTTCAATCACCAATTCTGTTAATTCCATTATTTTTAGTTCTGATTTCATTCATCTTTGCAACTGACACAAAATCGTTCTTCTTGAATGCGATCAAACTTGTTACGTGGACTTTTCACATCAAATAGAAGAGGCGAAAATGATAGCGTGTTCGCTTTTGGTAGCAATGAGATATGTGCAGGGAAGACTTTGGGAAAAGTTGCTATGAAAAAGTATTGTGTGCAGTATGAAGAAATCTTCGAGATCGAAGAGAGAAAATAAAAAATCGGTGGTAATGGAGTTCAATATAGAATGAAGTGCTTATATGTCGACAAAAACATCTGCTGTGTTACTTGTTTGATAATTTTTCTTTATCTTTAACTTTTATTTTTTTTTTCTTTTTTCTTTTTTCTTTTCTGTTTTCTGTTTTCTGTTTTCTCCTGATTTTGGTTTCTATATTCTATTTTCTAAATTCTAATTTTTATTTTCTGTTCTGTTTTTTGTTTTCTATTAATTTCAATTAGCTTGTGCTTTAAAAAGGTTACCTTCATCTTTATGCAGTGATTCTAATATCCTGACGATCACACTTTGGCAACTCAAATCTCAAACCGCATATTTAAACATTTATAGTGCATATTTCTTTGATGTTTGATGTTATGTTTTAAATTACCAAATTCAACTTAATAATGAAACTTCCAAGTATTGATAATGTCAGGTGAGATTCTGTTTCTAACAAACCCAATTGTAAAACATAGAAGCATTATTTATACATGACTAAAAAATAATAAAGGGGTTGACGATATGATCAACAAAATATTAAATATATTATCAATTTTAATGTCTAACGAGTATCCATTTTGGTCAAACATAAAAATTGAATCTTGTGCTCTTTCAATAAATATCTTTTTCCGTTTAAGGTATCTTTTTTTATGGGATCTCTTCCCCTTGTATTATACTCAACATTGCAGACCACTTGTGTCTTTTTTCTCTTTTTTTTTTTCTTTTTTTTTTTTTTGCTATTCTTTCTCCACTTCATCAAAATAGTGGCATATTTCAAATTACTCAACAGGGGAAATCCAATAACCAATGAGATAGAATATGAAAATATATATCTTTGTATTGTTTAGGCAAAGCTGCTAATCACACTTTTTTTTTCATTTTATTTACTAATACTTGGTCAGTTTATGATTCGAACTATGGAAAAAAATATTGAATCTCTTGAATTATGTACCTGTTGAACACTCGAAAAGCCCCCCCAGAAAAAGTATTATAGCTCTGCAAGTAAATGCAAGAATGTGTCAATTTGAACACTTTTTTTTTCTGCGCATTTTTTGAATAGGAAGTTTCTCCTCATGTTAAACAAATTACCATTGGAATAGAAAGCATTTGTGTTGATTTGTTGAATATCTCCTAAATAAGTTGTAATCTACTAATTGAGTAAAAGATCTTTAAAGGGAAAGAAAAGAAACAAAGAATTAACAACCTAATTGAAGTCAGTTCTAAGATTTCCTATCATGTATGAAGGTCAATGTCAATGGCTCCTCAATGTTTCAAACTTTAATTAATGTTGTCACACTAAAAATTCTCCACTTCAATTATAAGCTAAACATAATAAAGATCAAAATGGCATTCAAACCCCATTAAAGTATTTCCTACTAAGGAAATTAATCTATATCGATGATATATATCACAGCCAAACACATGAAATATATCAATATCATAAAATGATAATTCTAGCTGCATCCAAATGGGTCCAACTATATAAATAGAGACTAATTGTTTGCATTTAGAAGTGTTAAAAAAAAAAATATTCACCCTATATTTCATACTTCACTATGAAGCACATCACATTCGTTATAATTTTTTTTGCAAGTTTAATATCTTGTGTCTTTGCAGCTCCAGAAAATGCACCGTTAAAGCCATCTGAAGATGATTTTTATAGGGCTCCTGATGGGTATGAGGATAAAGATCCTGGTACAATTTTGAAAGTTCGTAAAACACCTTTTAAACTTAGAAGCGTATATGTTACGATGAATGTTAAAGATTCCTGGCAATTCATGGTACGAACCACCGATGCTTTGGGCGAACCTTCATATGCTGTATCCACGTTAATAGAACCTTATAACGCTAACAATTCAAGGCTTTTGCTGTACCAGATTGCTGAAGATTCTTCATCTGTGGATTGTTCTGCTTCTTATACTTTTCTCAAAGGTGCTAGTATGACCACTATTGCTGGACAAGCTGAATCTTTACTTATTCAAACAGGCCTCAATGAAGGTTATTGGGTCAATGTACCTGATTATGAAGGCCCCATTGCTGCGTTCACTGCAGGTAGAATGGCAGGCCATGCTACGTTAGATTCTATTAGAGGTGCTTTAAAATTATCCAATATGACTAATTTGAATTCTGCTTGTGACATTGTGTTGTGGGGATATTCAGGTGGTGCTTTAGCAAGTGGTTGGACGGCTGCTTTACAACCAACCTACGCTCCTGATCTTAGTGGTCAACTTCTTGGCGCTGCCATGGGTGGACTCCCTGCTAACATTACCTATACAATTCTTGGAATTGATGGTACTTTATATGCTGGTTTACTCCCTGCTGGTATCTTTGGATTAAGCCAAGCTTACCCTGTTTTGAAAAAATACATTGAAAATTACCTTCCTGCAAAATACAATTGGATCATGAATAAAGCTAAATCTGCTTGTCTTGTACCTGCTTGTGTATATATGGCATATTCTCAATTTTTTAAAGGTGAGAACAGAATGGTTGATTCTGGGTATGCACTTTTCGCTCAAAAGGAGGTTTATGATACGTTAACGAATACTACCCTTGGTGTCGATAATAAGGAAATGCCAACAATTCCTATTTTTGAATATCATGGTCTTCACGATGGGATTGTTCCAATAGATGGTTCTTTGAACGTTTATACCAAATGGTGTGCCAATGGTATTGGATCTTTTGAACAAACCATTTCCAATAAGACTCGTCACATTTCAGAAGCTCTTTTCGGAGCTCCAGCTGCATTCACGTGGATCAAGAATCGTTTTGATCATGGTCCTGTAGTTAAAGGTTGTACCCAAACTTATAGGACTAATAACCTTTTATATCCGGGAATTGCAAGTAATACCCTTGATATATTTCAAGATATAGTCAAGACTCTATTAGGTTTCAAGATTGGCCCATCCTCTTTGAATAAAAGAGATGAAGATCATAGACTAACCGAAGTAGATGAAGAGATTGATAGAAGACTTTTTGAAGAGCATTTAAAGATGAAATCTAAAAGAAGTTACTTCCAATTGTGAATTTTATTGGGGTAATTTCTCTGGTTATTGGTTTCTCTTTAGACTTTTCATGAAAAAAATAAATGAAAATAAAAAAATAAAAAATGAAAACATATTTATACATTTTTTGCCATTTACATATCAACTACATCTTTTGTACAAGTATACAATCATATAATTAAATATTTCATAGGAAAGTGGGGGCGGGGTGTTTCTTATTCAATGTAATTTTATTTGCCTAATTTTGATTTGTGGACAAATATTCGAGCTAGAGTTTAATTCGAGGTAATTGTATTTGATACAACCGCTTGTCCGCTCATTTGTGCGATAGTGATTACGTATAGTTAAAGGGGTGCAAATGTGCATTTCTCTAGTCACATCTCATGCATAACACATTTAGCACAAAGTAGGATTTCAATAACAATAACGTTGGAAAAATAAAATCTACAAAAACTAATATGGCCTTCCAATTTGCTGTCCTTTTTTATTGTTGCTCTCTTTGTAATTTGAGATCAATGGTCGTTCAGTAATTGTAGTTTTCATATCAGAAGTAGGTGCTTTGGTGCCGCATCATTGTATGGAGTACATACATGTTGATGAGTCCGCATATAATCTTATGCATGAACATGGATTGTCCTCGAGTACCATTACTTGTTCTCACGTGCAGTACCTCTCTCAAATTCCATACTCCTTTAAGTAAAACTTTTTTTACCCCAATTCCCAATCAAGTAAAATGATTGCATAAAGTCGGGTTTAATTTTTAATAAACATCATCTTGCCGAACAAAGGAAGGTGAGATTTAATTAAGATAAATCTTAAATGTAAATGAACAATATTTGAAAATTATTAAATTTTTTTAAATAAAAATAGATGGGATAGTTCGATAACCTACAAAATTGTACTAAATTATATAAAAATCAAATTATACTATAAAATACCAAAGTCATAAACCTCATAAAAACCCAGCCGAAAAGTTGTTTAAGCTGAACAAAGTGAAAAGTTAAATAAAATATATAGGACTAATAAGTGTTGAATGTTTGTAAATGCAAATAAAAATTGTTGTAAACTGAAATAATGTAATGTTGATGTTTGTTTGAAATGTTGAAAAGCAGCGAAATTATAAAAATAAAAATGGTAATCGAAATGATGTGAAAAAGTTGTGAAATATCAAAGTGGAAAAATATCGCAATCGAAATTGGGGTAAAAAGTCGTGGGAAAAAAATTGTAATTGGAATGTAATTGAAATGTAAGCGAAATATAGCCGAAATGTGATGAAATGTAATGAAATGTGACAAAAGTTAATGAAGCGTAGCTGTCGAAATGTATCAGAAAGGTGTAATGTGAAAAAAGGTGCAGTCGAAATATGCTGAAATTTTCAAGTGAATAATGTTGCAGTCGAAAATTGGTTCAATGGAAAAATTGAAAATAATAAAGTCAAAATATGCTGAAAGATCAAAAGTTGTAAAGTAATTGTAGTCGAAGTGTGGTGAAATATCAAAGCTGTAAAATATTGTAGTCGAAAATGTGGTGAAATATTAAATGTGTAAAAATATTGTAGTCGAAATGTTAATTGATGAAAATTAGGTAAAACCGAAATGCATTTTGTTGAAAAATTAACAAATTGACAATTGCAAATAATGTGGGTATTTATGGGGTATTTGGTGTGGTTTGAATTGAATTGAAAGGTTCATTAAATAAATACAAAAAAAAGGATAACACATTAAAATGCTACAAAGGCACTTAAATCAAAATCGTGCTTTTGTAATAAGTTTCGTGAGTCATAACAAGTTGAAAAGTCAATTGGTTTTCCTAATTTCATATTATTCAAATCTTCAATATCTGAGTCGCAAGATACTGGGGTATAAGGCATGCTGTTTACAGATTCGTGGTATGCATCTGCAGCAGCATTAACTGATCTTGGGATATTGTAGGAGTTGAATTTGGGAGATTCTTCTGGTAAAGTAATATTGAATTGATCATTGAACATCATAAAGGCCTCTAATCCTTGGGTATTTTGCTTTTTAGGAGAAGGAGTTTTGTAATCAAATGATACAGAAGCTGATCTTTTTCTGTTTGGAGTTTCAAAAGATTGACATGTAGGAATGTAAGGTGTTGATTCTGATCTTTTGTGTTCTGGTTGTGGGTATGAGTTGAAAGTTTGTTGGTAATCAAATTGCCAGTCTTCTAATAAGTTAATACCAAGACCAACTTCAGGTAAGGAAGCATTTTGATAGTTAGGTTGTTGAGAAGAACTGGAATTGTCATATAATGAAAATAAAGACTCTTCATCAGATGATACTGAAAATGAGTCTTGCGATGCTTCAGAATATGGAGAAATGTTTTCAAAATTAGTGGTTGGGGTATCATTAGCAGAAATAGAAAGACATTTTTGCTTTTTCAAAGTTGTTGATTCAGCTTCTTCAGTTCTAACTGGAGAAAGGTCAACAAAGACAAAGTCCTTTGGTTTACCTGGTTGGTTCTTAGGCCTTTTCAAAGGAGGTCTCTTTGTGGAGTATGCCTTGCCAGCAGCGGCAATTTTCAAAGAATTTTGGAAACATTCTTGAGTAGCATTATGTTCATTAGATGATTGACCACCAGTAGAAGGTTGTCTTTGAACTCTCCAGAGTTTCTTGCCATTTGGTGGAGGTGGAGCCATTGTAATTATATGTATATTAGCTTGAAAGAAAGTAAAGTGTGGGTATAATAAAGTTTATCAAAGCTGATGAACAATTGGCTACTCTGAATGTAGTTGATTGTTTTAAACAAAGTTAAGATTAAAAGATGATGAATTGGTAATGGAAAAGTGAATCCAACTTGGGATTTTATCATCTTTAAATATATTTGAAATTTCTATGGAGGGGTTAATAAAGATAGTAAAAATATTGATAAATGTAATTTTTTTATGAAAAAAAAAAAAGTAAGAAGACGAAATGCACAATAAAAAATATTAGGAATCTGGGGAAAAGAGTTGCAACTTCTCACTCATTTCAACGGTTTAGCCTAGAGTTTTCCAAGTTTTTTTATAACCACGTTAAAACTATACCCCATTTCACTAAGACCTAAGTGAATAAAATCTTGGAATTGTCGAGGAATTGTTAGCTCTACAAAGTATTACCATTAGAAGGTAGTACATCAGTTGGTATAACTTATTGAAGAAGGTTTCGATATGTGAAAACCATTGATATAATCTAATTTCCTAAAAAGGAATCATTGGTTGCATGAACGAGTTCCATTTCAGGAGGGGGAAAATCTCCACTTTTCCACATTAGGTAACTTAGGAAAAAACCACATGCGCGAGGGATTGTCAATTAGGTAATTTAGGACTTACTAATTAGGCAATCTGGGGTAAATTTCCCACAGATCAATATATCAAATCAAGCCTCAAATCAGTCAAAATTTTTAGCCGAATTGCTAGGCCGATTAAACCGTTGCTACTTCTTTTAAAGGTCTATATAAATATTACTTAAGTAAATATCATAATTTTTTTTAAATGATTAATAGGTATAGTCCTCTTTAGGAGAAAATCAACATTTTTTCAATATATAAAAAATATTTTTTTGTTATGATAATAATTAGTTGCTAATCGATTTCTTCTTTGAGCACCTGATGTTATAATTGGTAATAGATTGTAGATATTTACCTTAATGGTCTATGCACTTCATAAACTAAAATGGAAAGAGGAGAAATCAAATCGATGTAAAAAGTAAATTTATGTGAATAATAAGTCAAATAAGGTAATACATTATTCATGCATTTGGAAATTACAAAAATTTGTTTCAAAAATTGACGTCCGCTGAGGATCATTAATTATTTAACGTAATAATAGACTTTTAACAATTAATTAACTCAAAATTTATAGTTTTAAAAAATAATTAATTGGAGTAAGTTTAAAAATATTATAGAGTATTATTAGAATAGAGAAGGAAAGTTGCCTCGTTATTGATATAAAAATTAATTGTCCAATGTCAGCTTACTACAAAAGCCATATTTGAAGCCTCAAATTAGAACACTTTTGTCACTTATATCAAGGCTTACAAGAAAAATTGGACCTTTCAGCCTCGCTTAATGCCTAGGTTTGATATCCTGTATTTGCTTGCCGATGGCAGCCGCTTGGCTACCAACCTTTCCTTTTCAAAAAAACAAAATAGTATCAGGGCATAGTGTTCATAACCATTATTAAAGAATAGTCTAACAAGGGGGGCATTTACTCCTCACCCAAATTAGGCAATATATATGCAGAGCTGCATTTAATGATTGCCTTTTTTTAACGTAAAATCAACTACTACGATGATCTAGCTAAAGTTTTTACATTTGCAACCCTGCTAATACGTAATCAGTGCGATCAACTAGTCGGAGTTCAGTTTTAAAAAATATTACTATCAAAAATATTATATACCCAACATTGAAATTTTAACTTTCATTTCATTCAGCAATTTATTGCTAACCATTGTATCCGGTCGAAAACATAATTTTCTATAAAATCGCTTATGGAATGATTTCGTAATTGATTGCCCCTCACCCCCCTTTGATATGTATCTAATAAAACAAATTAGAATGTGTGATTAGCATCAATTATCTTAGTTAATGCCCGTTATTGTTAATATTTTTATTCGATGTCTCGCTTTCAATATTACATAATTCTGAAATTACTATCAAGGTGAAAAAAAAAAAAAATTATTACGAAAAGCAAATGAGAGAATGAAATCTGTCAGGTATTATGTAAGGTCTCCGTTTTCTGCTTGTAATACTCTGCAATATTCGTAAAATATTCAATTTTATATTTTTTTATAATACTTTCTATAAAAATGTATATGCAGGCTATTTGGGGGGCATAAAGACATAGACTGGGTAAATTTCATGAAGGATAATTTTTAAAAGACCTCATTAGTTGGGTGAAATCGTTATGTTGGGCTTTTTTTTTATCCTCGATTGTAAAAAAATATAACAATTAACAAAAAATCTTACAGATCATTCAATAAATTATGGATATCACATTTTGCGTTATCAACTATATCGTTTTTCTACCTAGTATTATTAAACAATTGGTAGAGAATTTCAATTGGGTGCATAAAACTACAAGGTTGCCCCTCTAGTTTCTCCTCTTTACTTTCTCCACCAACCCCTTCTCAGTACAAAAAAAAGTCGTGCTCATTAGAGTTAAACTTTTTTACTCCGAATTATATCCTATTTTTACTTCAACTATGAACGGAAGATCTATATTTGGACTACCCCTCTCATAGTTCTCCACTGCTATTTTTCATGTGAGTTGAAAGACTAAATTACAGTATATACTCTACTACAGTAAAGACTATCGGGCATAAAAATGTAAAATATGGCTATCACTTCTCCTATGTGGCCAATACCCGATAAGGGCATTATTCTTACCGGCTAATTAAAGCCTATAATATCGATGCATTTCAATGTTCTTTTTCATATATCACAAAAGCCTATGACGCACTATATTAAACATAATTTGGCAATGAGCATTACTCACAAATTCTTAATATGAAAACTCTGATTCGCTAGTTTATTAGTTTACCAAATTTTCTAAAATTATATGTAATATTCTTTATTATTACTTCGACTGGCGGTTAAAACCCATTCAAAATATAGTGATTATATTTACTTGTAAGTGATCTATTTCTTCTACAAATAAACTCCACAATTAAAAAATAAAAAAAAGAATTGTTCTGTATATTAAAAAACTAGAGGATGAGAATCCTCCTAAAAATAAAGTATTGAATTTTAATGTTCATAAAATTATATCATCGCTATACATTTACCCCACAAAAATATGTAGCTAGGTCATTTCTAATTGGTATGGCTTTTTTCCGAGTTTCCATTAATTAGTCATTCAAGTATCCTTCTTTTCCTGAGCCAATTTTTCTAACTTTGCCTTTGCTTCTGGGGTATACTCTAAAGTACATGTATCCAATTGCTTTACATTCCAATAGTTATTTTCCCGTTTTCTCTTTTCAACTTCTTCTTCAGGAAATGGAGTGAATTTTACAAGTTCATAGTTGCGCAGAAAATCTTTGGTTATCCATGCACCTGCAACAATTGCTACTGTTGCAACAAGGGCGCGTTGCCATGTTGGTGGGCCCGATGGAAGATTGTTAGCCATTGAAAGATGGACAATTTCAAGGGTTGGTTTTTCAAGCCCGGCAATATGCAGACAAAAAATTCAGTATGTGAATATGCAGGATATCTAACGCGGATATGGTTCCATCTCTCTTCAATTTGATAACCTCTCGATCAAATCAGTATATGTTCTATTAATAAAGATGTTAATCATAGTAATGTTGGATTTCAAAAATAGAACACTGATTTAATTCTCGTATATGGAAAATGTAGTGTGTCTTTTTGCTCTTTTTCTTTATGTTTTTTTTTTTTTTTTTTTTTTTTTTTTTTTTTTTTTTTTTTTTTTTTTTTTTTTTTTTTTTTTTTTTTTTTTTTTTTTTTTTTGTATAAAAAAAAGCTTTTTATTTTTATTTTCATTCTGGTTATTGATGGTAAAGGGGGTTGACCAAACAAACTTATTCCTGTACGTACTCTGTGTGTTTGTGTGTGTGTGTCAAGGATCGATCTTTAATAAGAATGACCGAATGACCACCAATTAAAAGGTAAGTTCGTATTTTGATCAAAGTATAATTAAGGAATTCATATGGAGATGGATTCTTAGAGTTGAAAACAGCTAACAAAAATACTACAAATGTTTTAATATTGGGGATTTAACATGCATTATAGTCCCTTGTGTTAGTTGTGGATATAACATATCTAAGCTGAAGTACGTGAGTGGATTATCCCTTACTCACTTTCAAGACCAATTTTTTAGTCTTAGTCACACGACTTTCTCTCATACAGGGGCGTTAGAATTCAAATTCGACTTTGATCAAATAAAATCAATTAGTCAGAATAACCGTAATAGATGGCATCATTGTCAAAGCGTATCATCAAGGAAACGGAACGTTTAGTCTCTGACCCTGTTCCAGGAATAACAGCTGTTCCCAGTGAAGACAACCTTAGATACTTCGAGGTGACTATTGAAGGGCCTTCTTCATCACCTTATGCTGGAGGGTTATTCAAGTTAGAATTATACTTACCCGATGATTACCCAATGAGTGCCCCTAAAGTGAGATTTTTAACCAAGATTTATCATCCAAACATTGACAAGTTAGGTAGAATTTGTTTGGATATTTTGAAGGATAAATGGAGTCCTGCTCTTCAAATACCAACTGTATTGCTTTCAATCCAGGCATTACTAGGTGCCCCTAATCCGGATGATCCTTTAGCAAACGATGTGGCGGATGATTGGAAGAAAAATGAGCAAGGAGCCATTGAAGTTGCCAAAGAATGGACCAGAAAGTATGCACAACCTTAGCATTTGCTTATATCTTATAGATTCTTATAGGGCAGTACTTGAAGTGTATTTGGTCTGGAAACCATTGATTTGGTAAAATTATCATAGTAAATTTAGATATTTTTATTATTTATATGATTATAAATAATTCGCCTTTGAGTTATTGGGGTAATTAGGATAAGTAACGACAAATAAATGACATAGAAATAGCGTAACAAAGAGGTTAGAGGAAATTTGATTGAATATGGAATTCTAATAAAAAAAAACCCTTTTAAATGCAAAATTCAATCTAATAGTTGTAAATCCTATATAGATGTAATCAAAGAATATTATACGTTCCAACCTTAGTCTTTCTCTTTTTTTTTTTTATTTTCATTTGTTAAGTTTGGTTCGATTTGCCTGATTTTCCTGATTTACCTGATTTGACTTAACCACCTTACTGATATCTCGTTTAGGCGATTCGCCCCAATTCGGCTATCGCTCTCCTATTTTTATTTCTAAAGCAAAGTTTTGTAGTACGCTAAAGGTAAAGAGCTTTGGCCGAAAGCTTAAATTAAATTGACGATAACAATACTTAGAAGAAAAGCCGGCAAAAATATGCTGACTGGCTTAATGATGAAGCAAAAGAGCTTAGAAAATAATTTACATTTTCTGTACTTTAAGAAAATAATAGTAAAACGAAACAATAGTATTTTAGAGTAACAAAGTCAATCATAAAATCGAAAAAAAAAAAAAGAGGGGTTTTCGAATCCATACCAAACAGTGAAATTTTATGCTTTGATCATGATAGATTGATTGAATGAACGGCTAATTGGTAGATTGCAAATATAATCGATATTCACTATTTGAATTCAGGAGGCAGTGACAGTTTATCTGAGATCGGATTTGACGTTTTAATTTTTTTTTTTTTTTTGTTTCTGTTAAAGAAAATGTTCAATTCAAGAACAATGGTATATTAGAAGTACACATTATTTCAGCTTCCAAATCATGTTTTCCAACTACAACAAATGTATATATTTTTCTAATTCTAATTTTAAAGACAAAAATCTGAATTGTAAATGATAATCATGTAGAATAAGATTTCAATCCATGGAAATTGGTTCCTGGGTGGGTGTTCAGTAGCTTCTTCTCTTTGACCCGCCTTCATTTTTAATTAATGCATGTCGAAATTCTTTTTTCTTCTAAACTACCATCATGAAATTAATAAATAAAATATGCATCAATTAATTTTCTTGACATCCGAAATGTGGTAGGGTTAATTAATTGATTGAATCGATATAGCTAAAACTACACTTATATGATATTAATTATATGAATGAGTAGTATTATGCGATAGTTTACCAGTAATTTTGCAACTGTCAATTTCATCCTGAATACAATTATTCATCTTATATAATACCGTTTTTTTTTGTCCTAAAGAAGTTACTTAATTAGCTGCGGAGTAGCTCACGTAAAATAAGCCTTCGAAAAAAAAAAAATTACTTAAATAAAATAACTAATCATGACAAATTGCCTCCTTTGCTGCGTAATAAAGATGTATTTTTAGAATTTTCACTTGAAGTTTATTGATCTCATGTAAACAAAAATGCGTAACATGTGGCTGGTAAAGGAAGGTGGGAAAATTATAAATTGGGCACTTTGAGGACCCGAAAATTGTTTTCTGTTCATCAACTTGAATACGCTTTTCATAGACTGGTTCTAAAGCTCATAATTCAACTTTGCATTAACTATTAATATAATATCATGAAGGCTTCATTAATTGCACCAATCGCCGCTTTAATTGCTGTTACTCAAGCCGCTGATTTAGCTGCTCTTTCTTCCCAATGGCTTGCTCACAGTGATCAATACTCTGATTTTTCAGCTTACCTCAGTGAAGTTTACAACACTAATCCATACTACGCTCAATACCACACTTCGGATTTAGCCCCATACTACAGTGCTCATCCAGGCTTGAGTTCTTGGGTTCAAGAATACAACTCTGTTGTTAGTGCGCACCCATCTGACACCGCTGCTATCACTTCCTTATTAGGTCAACTGGTCTACTCTCAATGGATCAACCAATGGACTTCTGAATCCAGCTCTTTGGCCAGTGCCACTTCTTCCTCCGGTTCTGCTTCCAGAACTGATTCTTCTGAAAGTGACAATTCTTCTATCACTGGCTCAGCTTCTGAATCCAACACTGCTTCTGAATCTGATTCTTCATCGAGCTCTAGATCTGGCTCTTCTGGTTCTTCTGGCTCCTCTGGCTCTTCTGGCTCTTCCAGTTCTGCCACTGGTTCTGCCTCTGCTTCTTCCTCATCTTCTCATGCTGCTGGTTCTGTAATTTATGCTCCAGCTGGTGTTGCTTTAGGTGCCATTGCCGTTGCCTTACTTTAATAAATAACTAAATATTAATATAATGACACTAATATCTTGAACCATGTTTAATTCGTAGCCATATTATTTATAGTACCTAAATGAAATATTTTCTCCTTGTATATGAGTACTTCCTTTACTTTAAGCGAAAGGTTAATATACCGTAAACTTAGTACATCGTGTTTGCGACATTGTAAACCACGCTATGGCCAACCACACCCAAGTTCATGTTTGATCCGACTACACATTATGTAAACACCCGTACACCTACTTGTATGCAATCAAATATTTATGTGCATATTGTCTCAAACATCATTTACAACAGCAATGGTTCGAGAAATTCATATGTTATGAGTGAAATAGTATATTAATTGATAAAAGTATTAATTGTCAATTGTCAATTGAAAAAGGAAACCAAAAAGAAAAAGAGAAATATAAGTAATCACCGATCTTAGGGATATCTAAAGTAGCAGCATCAATTTAACGTGTTGAGTAAAAAATACATTTAATAAGCAAGAAATTGATCGCGATTTTGAAAAAATTATGATAGATATATTAAATAGATACTAGCATTCTACAATTATAGTTAATCACTGGCGTTGACTCCAATTTAGAAGCATGTCAGTTCATATAGGAACATGTTTAAAAACAACTCAAAAAGATTACTATTATTATATGAAGTGCCAGGACCAATTACAGCTTTCGTCTGCTACACGATAAAATTTGATTTCTGCTATTGGCAACTATGTGGCCTGTAAGATCGGGTAAAAAGTAGTTCTCACAAGCTACCGGCCGAAGTACTTTTTGGGGAAAACAACAAATAAAGCATAAATTGATTCCAATTTAAAATTAAAAAATGTGAAAAAAGAAAGAAAATGTATTTTTTTTTTCTAATTATTTTATATCGAAGAATGGAGCAAGTATTTTCATACAATTGCCTAGTATAAACGATTTCTTAAAGGTATAACAAACTTCCTAGCTTGTATAGTGGCGGAGCCTAGAAGTTTTAATGAAAGAACACTTAATTGGTGTTTCATTCAAGCTTAAAGGCTACTAAGATGATCCGGGTATGCATCATTAGCCAAAAAAAAAAAGAAAAAAAAAAGAAAAGAAAAGGCATCTTATAAAAGTAAATACATATGATAGTAGTAGCTATATTTAATGTAAGCGTAACCACGTGACAAAGCTGGCTAATATAGTTGTCTAATAATACAAAATACCCTCTCTTACCGTTCCGATACGGATATAAACCATCCAACAAAGCTTAACTCATCACATTTATTAAAGTGGAATACGATCAACACTATCCCAAGTAGTATATTTCTCTCTAAAGTCTCTATCATCACACAATAATAGCTGGTCTTCATCTATAGAGCCCCCTTATTCACGGGTATCCATTGTATTATAAACTTACTTGTGCCAAATAGTGTTTGGAGCGTTAATATTTTTTTTTCTTACTTCCGTACCTGTCTTTACTAATTATTTAGTAGAAAAATACCGCTTTTCCTAAAATCAAGATCCAAGCGCTAAAAAAAAATTAAATCTTTATTCCCTTGACGTCTACTTTGTTTGATCCAATACCCCAACAACGCCAAAAGATATAGACTAACTCTTCTTAGTAGTTATGGATAACAAGTCGCCTTTCACGGACTCTAACGAGATCCCAAGACTGCAACTGCATCAACCATCAACTCCACAAAGAAGCAAATTTCAAGATTTTGTAACGTCTCCTAGAAGTACCAATGGGTCTACAGACAATCACAACATCCATTCATTTGTGAGTTCAGAGGGTCAACTGGATCAAGAATCATATATGAGTGCTATTCCCACTCCTAATATCAATGTAGATCGCGGGTTTGATCTTCATCCGAAGCAGCTGTCCTTGAGATTCAAACTTCCGCCTTCGCTGCTGCCAGTCCCCACATCTCCGATTCCTGCTATACCTAGTAAAGCTAACCAAAGCCCTTTCCATGAAAGCAATGTCATTATAGAAGATGAGCAGAACGAGCCTTCATTATCTCCCTTTGAAGACCCAGCTAATGAAACTGATAAACCTACTGAACGAGAAAGTGGAGTGTTTTTTGAAGATCAAACCGAAGTGGACAATTCAGTTAATTTTGATGATGACTCAACAGCAGTGGATGAAAGAGAAAAGGAAATGACCATGAAGAGACATAGGTGGGGGACCACCAGAAATAAGAAAGGAAGACCAAAGAAGGAAAATATAAATAGAAGTAAAACCATAAGAGGTATGCTTTCTGGTGGTCTGACTAGTCGTTCGAAACTGAAGCGTGCCCAACTGATCAAAAAATCCAACACTGGGGCTTCTGGTGATGACGATGAAGATGACATTCAAAACAGTAATGATCTGGATTCTGATACTGATGAAGAACCCAAAGAAGACTCTGATAGACGTAATGAAACTAGACTGATTATGTTCAATCGTCCACTTCTTGATGATATGGTGGATGAAGATGGCAATATTTTGGTTGATTATGCTCGTAATAAAATTAGAACCACAAAATATACTCCATTATCTTTCCTTCCGAAAAACATTTCAAATCAATTTTTGCATAATATTGCAAATATATATTTCCTTGCATTAATCATTTTAGGAGCTTTCCAAATTTTCGGTGTTCCTTCACCAATTTTAGCGGCAGTTCCTTTGATTGTTATCGTTTTCATCACTGCTATTAAAGATGCAATTGAAGATAGTAGAAGAACAGTAAGTGATATGGAAATTAATAATCAATATACTCATATTCTTGATAATTATTCAAAAGATTCCCCGCTGGGTTATTTATACGAAAATAACAACGTCAATGATGAACGTGTATCTCTTTGGAGAAGGTTTAAAAAATGGAATACTCGTCTTTTATTCAGATTCATTGGTGCTTCAAAACGTAACTTAACCAAAGAAGGAAGAGCGAAAAAAGCAAGAGATAAACAGAGAAAATTGATGGCAGAAGCAAACGCTGAATATCGTAGAAGTTTGGACAATCCATTTGAACATGCTCATGCTAAAAAATCCACTGAAGTTGGAAGGAAATCTTTCCAAAGTCGTCGCTCAATGCAATCAAATTCACCAAGAACATTACATTATGCTAGAAAATACTGGAAAGATGTAAAAGTTGGTGACATTCTTCGAATCAATAGTAATGATCCAATCCCGGCTGATATTGCAATTCTTGCAACTTCCGAAGAAGATAATTGTTGTTATGTTGAAACAAAAGACTTAGATGGTGAAACTAATTTGAAAGTTAGACAGGCACTTAAATACGGTGCTGACATTCACAGAGCTGATGATCTTACTCTGTATAATTTCCAACTCGATTCTGAAGGTCCACATGCTAACTTATATTCTTATCAGGGGAACTTGAAATATAATGATGAAAGTGGCAAAGAGAAGCAAGAACCAATTACTATCAACAATCTTTTGCTTCGTGGATGTATTCTTCGTAACACAAAATGGGCAGTCGGTGTTGTTGTCTTCACTGGTCCTGACACTAAAGTCATGCTTAACGCAGGTATAACCCCAACCAAACAACTGAGAATTTCAAGAGACCTTAATTATTACGTTTATCTTAACTTTATAATCTTGTTTGTCATATGTTTTGTTTCTGGTTTAATCAATGGGTTATATTATCGAAACGATGTTACTTCACGAACTTATTTTGAATTTGGAACCATTGCAGGGGCTCCATGGAAAAATGGATTGGTAGATTTCTTTGTGAATCTTATTCTTTATCAATCTCTTGTTCCGATTTCTCTTTATATCACCATTGAAATCATTAAAACCGCTCAAGCCTATTTCATTTATTCTGATATTGGTATGTACTATGAAAAATTGGATTTCCCTTGTGTGCCGAAGAGTTGGAGTATCAGTGACGATCTCGGACAAATTGAATACATTTTCAGTGATAAAACTGGTACTTTAACCCAAAACGTAATGGAATTTAGAAAATGTACAATCAATGGTGTAAGCTATGGGTTAGCATACACTGAAGCCTTAGCAGGAATGAGAAAAAGATTAGGTGTAGATGTTGAAGCTGAAGCAAGTATTGAAAAAGCAAAAATTGAGAAAGATAAACAAATCATGTCTGGCCACTTGAAAAAACTTATAGGGAACAACATTTATGAAGATGAATTAACTTTAGTTTCTAGTGAATTAACTAAGGATTTGATGGAAGAAGGTTCACAAAAGGAACATAATGAGCATTTTATGTTAGCATTGGCACTTTGTCATTCGGTTCTTACTGAAGAAAATCCAAAAGACCCCAACAAATTATTACTTAAGGCTCAAAGTCCAGATGAAGCCGCTTTAGTTGGTACAGCAAGGGCACTTGGGTTTGGATTTAAAGGTACTACTAAAAAGGGCCTTTTAGTGGATGTTCAAGGTGATGTAAAAGAATTCCAAGTTTTAAACACTCTTGAATTTAATTCCACAAGAAAACGTATGAGTGCAATCATTAAGATTCCTGGGAATCGAGGTGCAGAACCAACTGCACTTTTGATTTGCAAAGGTGCAGACTCAATTATTTATGATAGATTATCGAAAAGAGACAATGATCCGGCTATGTTAGAACAAACTTCAAAACATTTAGAGGAATATGCCGTAGAGGGTCTTCGTACTTTATGTATTGCCCAACGTGTGCTTACATGGGATCAGTATCTTGCTTGGAATGAAAAACATGCTGAAGCAGCTTCATCTTTGGTCAACAGAGAGGAAAAAATGGAAGCCGTTGCCGATCTGATTGAAAGAGAATTGACTCTTTTGGGTGGAACTGCCATTGAAGACAGGCTTCAAGATGGTGTACCAGATGCTATAGAAATTTTAGGTCAATCAGGTATTAAATTATGGGTTTTAACTGGTGATAAAGTGGAAACTGCTATTAACATTGGTTTCTCATGCAATTTGCTTGGGAATGATATGGAACTTTTAGTTATTAAAAGCGAGTTAACTGAGGAAGATCAGGCCAAGTACGGATTTGGGGTGAAAAATTCACCTGCAAGAATTGTGGATATGTTAATTTCTAGATTTCTTAGCATTTATTTCCAAATGGATGGACTGTTTGAAGAACTTGAAAAGGCGGAATCAGATCATAGTCCTCCTAATGAAGGATTCGGTGTAATTATTGATGGTGATGCTCTTAAATTAGCTCTTTTGGATCCAGATACGAGAAGAAAATTCTTACTTCTTTGCAAACAATGTAAAGCAGTCTTGTGTTGTAGAGTTTCTCCAGCTCAAAAGGCAGCTGTGGTGAAGTTGGTTAAGGACACTTTAGATGTTATGACCCTCGCAGTTGGAGATGGACTGAATGATGTTGCTATGATTCAGGCAGCTGATGTTGGTGTTGGTATTGCTGGTGAAGAAGGTCGCCAAGCAGTTATGTCTTCTGATTATGGTATAGGACAATTCAGATTTCTTGCAAAGCTTTTACTTACTCATGGGAGATGGCTGTATAAGAGATTTGCAGAAATGATTCCGCTGTTTTTCTTTAAAAATGTTATTTTCCTGTTTACTCTTTTCTGGTATGGAATTTTCATTAATTTTGATGGTACGTATCTTTTCGAGTTTACATTCCTCATGTTTTATAACTTGGCATTTACATCCCTTCCGGTTATCTTCATGGGAGTCCTTGATCAGGATGTAGATCCAGTTGTATCCATGCTTGTACCTCAACTTTACAGAAGTGGTATTTTGAGATCAGAATGGAATCAAACAAAGTTTTGGTGGTATGTTGGAGATGGTATTTACCAGCTGGCAATTTCATATTTTTTCCCTCATCTTCTATATAGGGAAGGATTTCCAGGCATGAATGGGTTAGTTGTTGATCATCGATTTTGGATGGGAATTGAAGTAACTTGCATTTCCTGTATTGCTTGTAACTTCTATATCCTTCTACACCAATACAGATGGGATTGGTTATCTTCACTTATTATTGCAATATCTATTTTTCTTATTTATTTTTGGACTCTTGTTTGGCTGGCGGTCGTATCAAGTGCTACTGAATTTTATGATGCAGGGGTTCAACTTATGCAATCTGCATCATTTTGGGCTGTTTCAGCAATTGGAATTCTTATCTGTATATTACCACGGTTTACATTTGATGTGGTACAAAAAATGTACTGGCCAAAAGATATTGACATTATCAGAGAATGTGTTCAGAGAGGAGATTTTGCAGCATATCCAATTAATTTTGATCCAACTGATCCAAATAAACCTAAAATTCTGAATTACGCTCTGGATGCTGTTCGTAGGATGAGTACCCAATTTAAAAAGGAATTCACATCTAGCCTGGATTCAGATTTAGAAAATCAACTGGGCTATGGACAGCTGCTGGCAATTCCGGAAAATAAGAATGAGAGAGTGTTGCACCCAATAGGGAGAGGCAACTCACAAGGTACTAATGAGATTCCACAAGAAACTAATTCTGAAGTGATTGAAAAAAGAATTGGGGACACTCTGCCCTCGAAAAAGAAGAAATTTGGTGTGAAGTTTCCTAGAAAACTGTTAATGCTGTATGATAATAGTTCACTTTTTGAATCCTACGGAGATGATGTAGGGACGGAAGAGATTCAATTAGAAGATTTTGACCAAAATAAAAGAAAAATGCTGAGAATATCCTCGGAGAATCAAAGACGATCTAGATAAAACGCACATACAAACACAAACAAACAACCTCACAGATATATATCAAATCCATAAGAATGTACATTATAAAGTTAACAATAGCAGAGGGACGTAGATTAATCTGAAAGTATCGAAAATTATACCACTAATATTATTAAAGTTTACTTTAATCAAAACATCATACTCAGATAACAATCATAATATTTTAGTATTGTATTTATATCCACAATTGATTAAAATAGTTGCAATTTATAGAATAAATAGATCTCTAGGTTTTCAGTGATTATTTCATTTTTACATGAATTTATTTCAATTTAATTTAATTTTACCGTTCACACAGCTTCCAAATTCAGAAACGCATCTTGAAGAAATATCTATATGCTTCACTTCCTTTGATTAAAAGTTTGTATTTGATATTTTTATTTTTTGAAACTATACAGCTATAAACCGAATATTGTCAATTGATGATTGATTATAGTGATTTACGAAATAAACATTAAATATTATTAGTTCTACCACAATATTGAATCGGTAATTAAACTGTCCGGAGAGCATGTTTTACCGATGATGAAATTCCATATTTTAATACTATAATTTTTTTTTTTTTTTTTTACTTCTGTCAGAGTAGTTTCTATTTTGTTTCTTTTGATTTCATCCACCCCCATTTTGGTGATTATATATGTAGGTTATTATTTACCTCGAAAATCATCTATGCACCAAAAATAACCCCGGTACATCGATACAAGAACAATACATATTTAGAAGGATTTAAGACTTATTGCACTAGGATTTCAAGTAAGAATCAGCAAATAATGAGAAAATAATCTCAATTGTAAAATTATGATTATCAATGGCTTTACGCGTTCATTTCAATTCGGATAATAATTTAATTGCACTTTGAAAAATTTCACTTTACTTTGATTCACACGACACAAAATGCCTCAAACTTTGATCTTCATTAGCTAACGCATCTCAAGTATTTTATTTTATTCTTTTGTTTAATATCTGAATAGTTATTTTTTTTTTAAGGCAAGAAATATTTTAAAATTCTTCCGCTATTGTCCGAGGATAGCATTATGTTCTAAAATTGTATTTAGAGAAATATAGTGTGTTTAAAGCAAGTTAATTAGAATATGTATAAATTGTCTAAATTTGAAATCCATTGATTAAAACTTCGCTAATTGATTTATCAGTGAAGCACATCAAGAGTTTAATTTTCTGTCGCCTCTAGTTGTTCCACAAGAATTTTTTTTCTCTTTATTTACATTTATTAAAAAAAAAAAAAGCTCAATGTGTTACCCGGTCCTAAGTTTTAAACACACGAACCAATCAAACGTCGTTTCTATTTTTCGACCGTGTTCGAAGATTTGAAATATTTATTATATATATTCCCCCGATATCAGAAGTTGAAAATTTCCTTTTTTTCCTAACCACTTGTACCTTTTATACATATTCAAAGAAACATGTCTACCGCTGAAGACAACAAGTTCATCATTGACTTCCTTATGGGTGGTGTTTCCGCCGCTGTCTCTAAGACTGCTGCTGCTCCAATTGAAAGAGTCAAGCTTTTAATCCAAAACCAAGACGAAATGATCAAACAAGGTCGTCTTGCTAGAAAGTACGATGGTATTCTTGAATGTTTCAAGAGAACCGCTGCTGAAGAAGGTGTTGGTTCTTTCTGGAGAGGTAACACTGCTAACGTTATCAGATACTTCCCAACCCAAGCTTTAAACTTTGCTTTCAAGGATAAGTTCAAGGCTATGTTCGGTTTCAAGAAGAGCGAAGGTTACTGGAAATGGTTTGCTGGTAACTTGGCTTCCGGTGGTATGGCTGGTGCCACTTCCTTAGCTTTCGTTTACTCTTTGGATTACGCTAGAACTAGATTGGCTAACGATGCTAAGTCTGCTAAGGGTGACGGTAAGAGAGAATTCAACGGTTTATTCGATGTTTACAAGAAGACTTTAGCTTCTGATGGTATTGCTGGTTTATACAGAGGTTTCGGTCCATCTGTTGTTGGTATTGTTGTCTACAGAGGTTTATACTTCGGTTGTTACGATTCCCTTAAGCCTGTTGTTCTTGTTGGTCCATTAGAAGGTTCTTTCTTAGCTTCTTTCATCTTAGGTTGGGCTGTTACCACTGGTGCTTCCACTGCTTCTTACCCATTAGATACCGTTAGAAGAAGAATGATGATGACTTCTGGTCAAGCCGTTAAGTACGCTGGTGCTTTCGACTGTCTTAAGAAGGTTGTCGCCGCTGAAGGTGTCAAGTCCTTGTTCAAGGGTTGTGGTGCTAACATCTTGAGAGGTGTTGCCGGTGCCGGTGTTATTTCCTTGTACGATCAATTACAAGTTATCCTCTTCGGTAAGAAGTTCTAATTAGTGTTAAATTAATTGTACATAGGATTCACTTGTAATTAATACATATTTATTCAATAGAATGGTGTGTTATTTAAATTTGGTACTGTAGACTTTTTTAATATCATGGTTATGTAATTTTCCAAATTGCATATACCATCTCTGAAAATCGTAATGCCTATAATAAATTTTTTTAAGTCATATAAAGTTTATTCCTACTTAACATACAAATACACAATCGCGTTTTCAACTTACGGCTTATGGCATTTGGCAAAGTTTAAGTATAACAACTTGTAATCGCCTTTCAAGTCGCTCAAAATTCTTTCTTGCTTTTGATAACCAAAAGTCTTAAAAGAATTTAGCAAAATCTCAGAACAATTAGAAAGTTCTTCAAAATTTGCAGCTGATCCCACATCATCAGAGATTAATGTTGCTGAGAATTTCCCAGGCTCAAAAATCTTTAATACTCTAAGTAAAACTTCATTAATACTAAGTGCACCATTACTATTGAAGGGGTAATTGGTCTCGAAGGACGCGTAAGACCAACCAGATTCAGGAGTGATGTGTAAAGTATAGTATATACCAGACTTGGTTATCGAATTAGAGCTATAACCACATGGGGTGAAAGAAAACGCATCATGGATAAAGCTTTGCTTGCTCAAACCATGCTGTTTCAATTCCAACTCACATTCTTGATCAGAGTCTGAATCTGAAGGAGAAGGTAAATCATCCACATGAGGTTCATCTTTCTTTGACTCGTCAAGTTTTGCACCTAATAAAACCTTGTCAAGTTTAGTTTTGAACATAGTTTGCATACCCAAGGAATGTCCTAAATCAGAACTTTCGTCATACTCTTCATTACCTAAGGATTCAGGACCTGGCTTACGATTAGTGACGAAATTTTTCGCTTTATTACTATCCAATTCTGTCATCAAGATTTCAAACGTCTGATCTGTAAATGCCCCTTTCAGTTGTGACATTGCTGCGCTAGACCCGCCCATGTACAAATACCAGTGATCATCTGATGAAAAATCTCCAACTACATAAGATTTACCGTTGACAAAATAATCGTTCAATAAAGCGACCTCATGCTTCCAATCACGATGAACGTGTTTCTGTTTCAAAGGAAACATAAAAGAGCGACGCAGATAAAATATTCTGCAAACGTCTTTTGAAGAATGTGAACCATTGAAAAGTGTATCACTAACAATCTTAAACAAGTTTTCAAGACAAGCCAATGTAGTTGTAGTTCCACAAGTTTTCAAAATCATTTTATGTTTAAATACAAATAGTGACAGTTCAGATAAAAGATAAGCATCCATCGCATCCAGACTCTTCATGGACAAGACTTTGCAATTGACTAAATCCAAAATCTTCACCCAGGAATCCAAAGGAATCATTCTAAGACCTTCTTGGTTGATATTGGATGGAATACAATTTTCTGAATCGAAAAACCATAATTCAAGTAATTTTTCTGGACCTTCAAAAGCAAATGTCAGATCAAGATTTGCAGATAATACGCGATCAAGGTACGAATCTTCGTGATAA
Organism: Kurtzmaniella cleridarum; assembly: GCA_030573815.1. Taxonomy (NCBI): domain Eukaryota; kingdom Fungi; phylum Ascomycota; class Pichiomycetes; order Serinales; family Debaryomycetaceae; genus Kurtzmaniella; species Kurtzmaniella cleridarum. The sequence goes on along the minus strand of JAJMDQ010000001.1, from coordinate 784,952 downwards.
GCAGGAGCAACCATTCTAGTAAGTTCGTTTTTCGTTTGTTTTTATAATTTTTTAAGTAATTTTTTAGATGTAACTTCCCTTTGATGTAAGTAACTTCTTTTTTTTTAGGATTTTAAGAGATTTTCCGAAATTGGGTTTAGGTTTTTGTTTAAAGGATAAGTGAAACTTGCTCTTAGGTTATTGTTGATGAAAAGTAATTATAATTAAAGAAACGAAGAGAGAAGTAGCAAGAAACGTTTCAGTGATAATAATTACTTGTGATTTAATTTGTTAATGTCAAGAAGACACAGTCAAAACAGCAGTAAATTGAGTAAAAAGTTAAATGAATAATAGTCTTAGTTCTAATTATCCAGGTTCAAGCTTTGAGTTATTGTTATTCTGTCGTGCTTCTTTTTTACGCATAAAATTAAACAGATTGACAGATAGTAAAAATCAGCTTGAATATGATTTGTGGGAGAATTTCTTTTGCCAGTTAACTTAAACAGGTGTGTAGTTGTTTTGTTAACTTGGAAAAGAAAAGAATTGATAAAACTAGAAACGAATTAGCTAGTTTTAATAAGTTGAGCTGGCAAGTTTGAGTGGACTCTTTCTTTTTTTTTTTACGAAAAAATTGAAACGTTGGAGCTTTAAAAGTGCTTTAGTTAGTGAATAGTAAAATCAATGACAGTTAAAACTGGTTGGGAAAATCGATTAATGTTTCTTTGAAAGTCAATGAATTCAGAAAGCGCCTTGAAAAATCTATTGGCACTACTTATGGGTTATAAGAACCGAGTTGAAGTTCGATAATTCGGAAACAATAAGAAACAAAAAAAAAACAGCAAACTTGGGTTCGTTTCTAAATATATATATATGTGCAGTGTTTTTTGGGGTGCGCTATTTTACGTGAGAAAAAAAAAATATTAGTCATTAATTTAAGGTGATCCAGGATAAGTGGTGGGGAGTACTGGTGCAAGATGGGAGAGAAACCAAAAAAAAACAAAGAAATACTGTTCTCGAGGCATACTCATTTGAAATGAAATGGCATTTACAATTTGGGAGCACTTAATAAGAGGTTAATTATTGCAATCAGTTGAAGAAGATGCGTATATTCGACTAGTATATTAATAAAAAAAAAAAGACATCGATGAATTTGACTCGAACCTTCTATAATATTTCATTTTGGTCCACTTTTCAAGTGGGAAACCCACACTATAAAAATTTTTTCTCTATTTTAAAGTTCAAAGTTCATATGAATAATTGGTCCGGCTGAGATAGGTAAACTAAAAAAGTTTTTTTTTTTTTTTTTTTTTTTTTTTTCCCGTAGTCGGTGCGAGTATTTCTCCAGTTTCAAAGTGCAACGTTTACGATTAATGGGATTCATGGGATATCTTTACATTATCCTATTTATTAACTATACACTAGAAACAATTTCGCTAGCATTTCTCAATACTTCAACCATCTTCATACATTCTTTTCTTCTTTGAACTGTCATTTCATTTTCTTTGACGTATTCTTGCAAGTTTGGTGAATTATATAATTTTTCCAATAATTCTTTTTGAATTTCATTTTTAGATTTTGAAATTAATTTCAACATGATAGCTTTTGGAACTACATCTGCAACAGTTCTTTTAACAATATTATAATAAGAAGAGATTAATAATTTAATCACCTCGGTTTCCATAGATTCTCTTTCAGACATGGTTCCACTTGCTCTTAAAACTGGTGGAGGTGCTTCCATTGCTTGTAATTTTTTCTTATTTTTAGATGAAAAAAATCCTCCGAAAAACCCATTAGCATCTTCTTTGTTTTGAGATTGTTGAGATGCCTTTGGTTGTTGAGCTGGTGGTAATGGTTTACCAGTTTTGGGATCGACTGCAATTTCTGGTCTTGGATGGAATTTTTCTTCTACAATTGCCATAGCTTGAGATCCAGTTAATAAATCTGGATGCCCAGTGTTGATATAAAATTCTTCAGCTTGAATAATATCAGTAACAAATTTTGTAGTTGGAACTAATTCTTCTCTTAAATATTGGATGAAAAATTGACTCAATTGTTCTTTTAAAAGAGGATAACGAGCATATGATGTTTGTGAAACAATTTGTGATAAAATTCTAACCAATTCATCGAAAATTAAGTTGATACAACGAAGAGATGGTTCCTCCATTCTGTGAATTTGTTGTTGAACAAGAACTTCAAAAGCTTGAGTACCAACAAATAATGATGGTGCAGAACCAGAAGTATTATGCATAATAGTTCGAATATCAGCATCTTTAATTTGATCAAATGGATCTATTGCATGAATACCATTTTTGAAAATTTCATGGAAAACAAATGAAATACGAGCTCCACCACTCAATTCTTGAGAAGTAAATTCTTTATATTCACCATTTAAAATTTCATTATAATCTTTACTAAAATTAGTAATCATGGAAAGAGCAATTGAAGTTGGACTTTCAGACATTTCTGGTCCTAAAGCTTGTAATTCATGTTGGTACTTCTTCAAAGAATGTTCAATTCTCATTTTAATATCTGGTAAAGTACCTTTGATATGGTGTAAAAGGATACCATTTAATTTTTTAGCTAAGTATGGAGTACCACAATAATGAGCTTTTGCCTTATAAGATGGATGATTTTCGAAAAATGCACTTTCATCTTTTAAAGCATCTCTAATAGTTTTCTTCAGTTCAATATCCTTTTGACCTCTATTTATAACTGGAACATAACCAAATCTTAATGGAATGACTCTACCGGCCAAAATATCAATGACATCAGTTCCAGAGTCCATCAAATCAACCTTAGTTAATACACCAATGGTTCTAGAACCTTCAGGGTCTACTTCTCTTGCTAATTTCAAACCATCGGAGTTGGCTAAATCAGTGTTGGCAGCGTTAACCGATAAAATAATGGCATTAGGTTTAGAAATAAACTTCATAATCATTTCTCTAATTTGACGTTCAATATCTTTTGGTTGATCCCCTACTGGGACTTTAGTTAAACCAGGTAAATCAACCAAAGTTAAAGTTAAAACGTGTGGAGAATAAATTCTTAAATTAATAGGAACAGGTGAAATCCCCAAATTTTTACCAGTTTTAGCTTCAGTTTCTCTAACAATTTCAGTTCTAATAGCTTCAAAATCAAAGAATTTCTTTCCTGGCAAATGAAGGAATTCACCCCATTCATCAGCATTATTTTCTGTATTGGAACCTGTATCTAAATCCACAAGAGCAGATTTTTCAGCTGGCGTGTTTGCCCTTCTATTAATTAACTGTAAGACTAAAGGCCTTCTGGTAACAATCCCGGTACCTCTAGGTAAAAAATCACGCCCAACAATGTTCTCTAATACCGATGATTTACCTGAAGATTGGGATCCAACAACGGTAATTTGTGGCAAATCAACAGGAGATGACAGACCACCACCGAGTGGAGCCAATGCATCCTGAAGCTTGTTAATAGTGGCAATTAATGTTTCATCCATCGCCCTTTTTCGTTAAACTTGGAGTACTTAAGATCTGTCTACGTTGTCTTGAGTATTATCTTGTTGACGAGTATGTCAATGAAAGGGAAAACGGTATCGCCACGAATGATAAATAGAGGAGGGAAGGTAGGCGGAGGTGAACAAACCCCCCTCATATGCAGGCACATATTAATTCACACCCCCTCTCCAGCACAATTACATTAGAACCATGCTTTATGGTATTTGACGAACTTGAGTAGAGGAGGTATTGGTGGTAGTGATTTTATTAATTCATTTTTGATAAGTACAAATCGGGAAATTGGAAATTAATAGGATGACTATATTAAATAACTATTTGCATATATAGACAGGGCAGTCTTGAGCGATTTGAAATATATAATGTAAGGACCGGTATATTATAATTTTATTAATGCGATATTAGCAACCTTAATAAAAGTAAAAAACATGGTAGGTAAAGCCAACGAGATTTAAAGCCCATATTTAACAAACAAACAAACAAACAAATAAATAAATAAATAAATAAATAATTGAATAATTGAATAAATAAAACTGAATTAATTATAACCGTCATTAATTACATCTATAATAGCATTGAAATAAAATTGCCCATGCTGACGAATTTAATCTTGCCTTTGTTGAATATATTTATCCAAATAACTTGAAGATGCTGTATAGGAAAACCCGGTAAAATCATTGGGCTCCTTAAATGAAAATTCATTATCTACTAAACTTAATTTCATATCAGTAAATTCTGACAGGAAATTCTCCGCCAATCGGGGGTCTGTAATCACAGGAACTATAGGAGGACGTAAATTCTGTTTTTCCATCTCCGACCATTGAATCTTGCGGAAGAATCGATGGGATTGAAACTCTTTCCATTTTGTGTCCACCAGGAACCTTTTCTCTGGATTTTTATTTAATAATTTATTAAGTAAATCTTTGGCATCCATGGAGAAATAGTAGGGAATCTTTAATTTGTTCTTTATTATTTTATCTTGTATCACCTTGTGTGAATTCCCCGTAAATGGAGGTTTACCAGACATCATGTCATATATGACACACCCTAAAGACCACCAATCGACACCAAAACTGTACTCTTCTCCTTTTAATACTTCAGGAGCCATATATTCAGGAGTTCCTATAATGGAAGAGCAGAGATCATCATCTTCCTCATTAATGGTTTTCGATAATCCAAAGTCTGTAAGAACCAAATTACCTTCGCTGTTTAAAAGACAGTTTTCAGGCTTTAAATCTCTATACACTATCCCCAATTCATGCAAATGCTTCAATGCCAATGCCATTTGTGCAGCATAAAATGAAACATCATCTTCTTTAAATACATTACCTAAACTATTACTCTGAGCTGTCAAATGATGGAACAATTCCCCTCCTGGGATATATTCCAATATAAGGTAAAACTTATCATTGTCATGGAAAGCATAGAAAAGCTTGACTACGTTGGGATGGTGAGTAATCGATGTTAATATTTCTCGTTCTGATAAGGTTCGGGCAACATGCTTGCTGTGAACATCTTCCTGGATGCTAATCGTTGGTTTCCTAAGTTGCTTTTGAGCGAAAAGTTTCCCAGTGTTGATATCTTGTACCAAATAAACTTTCCCATAAGCTCCTTGACCCAACACTTTCAATGGGATAAAATCTTTCAAGCCTCGCTTATGCTCATGAATTGAATTATCATAATCTCCAGGGATTTCAAGCTGGCTGGGTTGTCCAGATCTAACTGATACTCTACTATATATAGAGGAATGTCTTCTTCGTTTAGGAACTCCTAAGTCAGCAGGAGACCCACGAATTTTGTCCATTAATACATCATCATCTTGGAGGTCGTCTTCTTGTGGGGTGTATCCAAAATACCCTTGAGGTTGTATTTCGTTATGCTGCTCATGAATTTCTGGAGTTATGTGGGTGGCTGACAAACTTTTCAGAAACGATTCTTCATCAAACTCAAAAAGTGGCATTTTTTTATAAAAACACGTTTCAAGTATGTCTTACTAATATGTCAAGCAAAGCTAATCTACTAATATATGACACACTAGATAGTGTTGTAGTCTTATTTTTTTCCCAGTTGTTTCTAACTGATATAATAGGATGATTTATTGATGAAACTGCATGGAAAAACGCTAATTAAAGAATCTCGGGGCAGGTAGGAGAGGAACGAAACCATGTCTTAAAAAAAAAAAAAAATAGGAACAAAATTAAAAAAGCTTAAATGAATAACCTCAAAACCCCGCATTTAATACTAATACTATGCAATTAATCGATCGTGTAAATAGTTATATCCATGGGGTACTTGGCTAAAACATTTTCAGTTTGATTCCATGGGACTGCGAAGAGTCCTGAATTGATCTTGGGCATCGATATTTCCGTTTTCAAACTTGAAGTTTCTGCGAGCTGATGAAGTTGATTATATAAATCATGCATTGCTAAATCGGTGTAGTGAACTATATCATTTGGAGGCAATTTATAAGCTCCTGTTCTATCACTAGTGAACAAACAGGCTATATACCTACCATCTGTAGTTGGCGCTAAAAAAGTAGTGCCCAAGAGCTCAATTGGGGATTTACTTGCACAGTGTTTTTGATACGCCGTATAAGCAGAGGGGAATTTACTCCGAAAGATTCTTGCCACTCCTGCTCCCCAAGAACCACGACAATTGCAAGCGTGGGCAAGTATGAGCGATTCAGATGAAAAAAGATCTCCTTTAATGTATGTGATCATTGATTGGAACTAGGAGGGTAACTGCAATTATACCAATAGCGAAAACTAACAGACTGTTGACTAGAGTTACGCGTAGAAATGTAAAAATTAAGGAACTAAATTAAGTTGATTTCTATCGCCAGAGTTGTATCACATATACACGCAAAAAAAAAAAAAAAGAAAAGAAACTTACACACTATTTAATATTGGTATTAAGTAATATTTATTGTATTATAATTTCAGTTTCTTTCTTTCTTTCTATTTTATTTTAAAACTTCTTTTACTTTTTCATTTTCTTTTTTTTTGCAAAGAAAAACTGTCTATCTCTAAGTCTAATCTATCGTAATTGGTTCTATTTATATTGCTCATATTCATATTCCAACCCGCAATCTTTCAGCCGCAGAAACATGCTTGATTCCATTGAATTCAAATCCTTGCTCTGAACCTCCTCCGAAAATTCCATCAATTGTTTTCGTTCCCTCTGGAGCATCAGGACTGTATGTCATTTGCTCTACTGAACATTCAAAAATCATATTAATCGAATTTTTCGATGGTAAATCACTCAATATTTGCCTAGTATCCATCTGTTGGAATCTCTTATCTGGTGTGAGCATGAAAAATTCCATTGTGTCACCTACTGTTAATTTTGCAGGTGGTGCCACTACCAAAGTACCAGCTTTAGAACCCCAACCACCACCTCCGGCAATGATTTCATGTCTTTCCACGTTTCCATGTTTCTTGTGCAATTTAACCCATACTTGGGTATCTTTGGATCCTATAGACATCAATTTATCGTTGTCTTGAAGAAATCCTGAAGCTGGCTTTTTGTTGATTTCTTTGACAAGATTCCCTATACACTTGGTGACCTTGAGTGGTGTTTGATCCTCTGGGTATAATGGTGTCCACCTATCTTCCAAATCATCCAAGCTGGGGAGTTTGGTGGTAGGCAATTGTAATTCTACTTCTTTTAATTCTTTGATCACTTTTTGCGTCGATCCATCCCAGATTAATAAAGTGTTTTCAAGTCCAGTGGAGAAAAATGTATTGGATAAATTCAATTTGACTTGCAATGGCCCACTACTGGCATTCTTAAAATTGTTGTGGAACTTCATAGTAACTTTGGAGTTGGTTAAGTTCCAATTTTCTTTCGCCACCACTATGTTAATCCCATCACTTTCTCTAAGCGGTGTTTTATCATTATTTATGTAGGTTTCGTTTTGATATTGGAAGTGATCGTCCAACCAAAGCTCCGAAACTGCATGCCTTTGTCCAATTACTGTATCTACACCGGCAACGGCAATCTGAATCTTTGGGTTTTGTACATATAGCCTTTCCGCTGATCGTATTATATCTGGAAGTATAGATTCTGTGGCTAATACTATGCATGACTTTTCTGGACCATTCACATTTAAAGAGTAATCTATGGGGTTAATTATAGTTCTGGCTCTTTGCAAAACCTTGGAACACGTACTAAAGCTCCTAGAAAACATCGATGGATAGTAAGTTTTCAATCACACCAAGAGGAAAAATATGTATCTGAAAACAAACATTAAAAAAAAAAAAATCAATACAAATCTAAATAAAATTAAAATTACAAATAAAATTAAAATTAAAAATAAAATAAAATTAAAAATAAAATAAAATTAATATATTTAATGGATATATAAAACTAAAGCGTAAGAACAAATTCCAGGAAAATTAGATAAAACTACACCATCAGAACCGAGATTTGATGTCTTAATTTTTATCTTTTTTAAATAATTAAAGGTTGAATGAATTGATTATTCAACCTCTTCTATATTTCTCTTTTTAGGAAGGTCAGATTCGATGTCGCCATTGGAATTATTCTGATCTTCATGTTTGGTAGCAGAAGGCGTATCAGTAGTATCAGTATTAGTCGTAGTAGTTGAATTTGGGTTGGAAACTACCTTTTCCTGATCGGATACGGATTCAGAGCTCTTACTAGCAATTTCTTGTTCCTTTTTGAAAACATCGGCCATGGTACTCTCGATTTCAGTGAATAAATTATCCAAATTCACTGAATCACCTTGCTCGAATACTTTTTTAAGTGCTACACCCCACACCCTAGGATCTCGTTCAGTAAAATCCTCCATTTTAAACACATTCTTACCAAGTTCCCAATTTGATTGCCTGGTACGAATAAGTTCCACCATGTAAGCAGACAGTTTCAATGCTCTACCGAAATCACTAACTAATGATCTGATATAAGTTCCAGATGAAACGTCAGCGGTGAAACTTATAATGGGCAATTTCAAGGGAAGCTCTTCTGTATCTGGCAAATAGTTAGCCCCAGATGGGGGCAAGTCATCTGGATGAGCTTCGAGGTACTGAGTTGAGTAATACAATGGGGCATCATTTAAACTAGGGTTATTTTTAAGAAGATGATCTTTAGGTTGCCCATTTTCGTCTAATTGACTCTCCAATTTGGCAAACTCGTGATCTCTACTAAGAAGATCCGAAGTCTCAACTTTAACGTCATAAACTTTAACATCTCTTGCCTTTATAGGTTTTGGAAGCGGCTTCCCCTCTCTAGCATAGTCGTATAATGGTTTACCATTCATTTTCAATGCGGAAAAAATAGGTGGGGTTTGCTTCAAGTCTCCAATAAACTTAGCACCTGTTTCTATAACCATTTCTTTAGTAATATGATCTATAGGACTCTTAGTAATAATTTCACCTTCTGAATCGCCAGTGGTGGTGGCTATACCTAAGAGTGCTTTGGTCTTGTACGTCTTGTTGCAACCAGTAAGATAATGTTGTAGTTTCTTAGTCCCCAGTCCAATACCAACAATTAAAACTCCAGAGGCCAAAGGGTCCAAAGTACCTCCATGGCCCATTTTAATTTTCAATCCTTTAACCTTGTTTTCAATCCTTTGATTACTCCACTTCTTGTCCAGTGCTAGTTGGGATCTTTTAAGTTCTTTAGCTTCATTTAAATCTTTTTCAAACACTTCTGATGAAGTAAAGATTTTTTGGAGTCTATCCAAAAATGCTGCCGATGTTACTCCAGACGGCTTTTCAATTGCTAGAATACCGTTCATGTTTTTAGGTGTGAACCGGAACAATCTCATGCACGGGAGATGAGATGAAAATTGGATTTTGATGGTGCGTGCGATGGTTGTGCGAAAGCGCCCAAAAGGGCAAATGGGTTTTATGCCTTTTGTTACAATGCTGGAAGATTGTAGTGCATTTAAGCTGTTAACCCCATTTGCTCAATGGGTGGGGTGAGGGAGGGTGGATCAAATATAGCCAAGCTAATGAAAAGTTTTAAATGGATGTCTACTTTGGGGGGATTAATAATGCTATATTATAGGTAAATGTAAATGTAATTGTAGAAGTGAAAGTCCAATAAAATATAACTATACGAGGGTGACAATTTGAACGAACTAAGATGAAGCGCATCACCCCTCTCCCTCTCCCTCTCCCTTTTCCTCCCCCTCCCCACCAAGAACTTGGTCATTATACTACAGTGAAATGCAAATCTTCATCTCTCATAGGGTGTCTAGAGTGTCTCTTTCCGGTTTCAGAATCTGGATATCCAAAGACATATACCCAGACCGATGTGGCGACACAATCTTCACATCCATCGCTTTCAAAGTCTCATTCACACAATCTACATATTCTTCAAGTCTTTTCAAAACCCGCTTACTATGAGTCTCGATGTTCAATACAGACATCAAGGTCGTATATAAAGTTGCGGTTAAAATATCCAATACATTTTCCATAAGGGTCCACAAGTTCATGGGGTTGAAAGCCTGGTACAAATACAGATTAACTGTTTGTACAATTTCACAAAGTTCTTGTTCAGTCATCAAATCAGGTACCAATGGTGTTTCTGATGTTTCTCCGAAATTATTATTGTCAAACGTTCCTATTGCCTTGTATTTTGAGTGCTTTTGATCTACGTGAGTTAATGCTGCAGGCTCATTTCCAGGGGTGTACAATGAAAACTGCGGAATAATGTCACTCATAGACAATGTATTGTACTGACGCGGGATTCTAACTATACGTGTCGTTTCGTAGCTACTTGATTGCAAAGATACATAATTATTGGGGAAATGAGTCGCCACTATGGACTTGTACCCGTTTCCGTTGTCAAATACTTGGTGGCCATCAGAAATAACAAATTCATGGTAATTAAAAAACAATAAAGGTTCCTCCGATGTGTTTATCGTATTTTCCATCCCTTTCAACAGTAATACCTCTCCCGATTACTCAATACAGGGTAAAACAGGTTAAATGTCAAATACCACCTTCGGCAGATTAATAATTGTTAAACAATTATTCTAGGAAAATTAGATGTAATTAAATTTCCTTTTCGGAAATCAAGGGCTTGCCGCACGTTACAATTTGCATGAAAAAATAAAAATAAAAAAGAAAACAACTTGTTTCAACCAGACTGAAAAAAATAATTGATTTTGCCCAGGATCGAACTGGGGACGTTCTGCGTGTTAAGCAGATGCCATAACCAACTAGACCACAAAACCAATAGATGCTCTTAAATAGTTCATTTTACTCTGAGGCATTATCACATATTTCTTTATTTTGACTCATAAAAACGAACACTTGATATTCAATTCTTAATTTTTTGTAATTTTCCTTGAAATGTTCAACAATAACTAAAATATATTATTACTTTACAGAATGAATAATGCTTAAATACAGAGATGATTAAATCCATATTGGAAAAAAAATGATTTTGCCCAGGATCGAACTGGGGACGTTCTGCGTGTTAAGCAGATGCCATAACCAACTAGACCACAAAACCACCTTGTATACCGAAACGGAGCAAGAATTTTGAAGTCACAATAAAAGGGGATTCTACAACTAAATTAAATTGAGGATCATAATTACTAAAACATACAAATTGTGTACTTAAATCTACTTGTCAACGAGATGTGGCCAAAAATAAGATCCATATTGATACTTTTCTAAATGAATAATTTACATCAAAATGCTAAAAAATATTGATTTTGCCCAGGATCGAACTGGGGACGTTCTGCGTGTTAAGCAGATGCCATAACCAACTAGACCACAAAACCAACGATATATTCTAAATTTCATTGATTATATCATCATAACAAGATAGGGGACTCTTCACTAACAAAAATAACAGTTAAAAAATAAATAATGATTTTGCCCAGGATCGAACTGGGGACGTTCTGCGTGTTAAGCAGATGCCATAACCAACTAGACCACAAAACCATTAGATATTTCAAATAATAGACCATAAAGTACAAAGCTGCACAAACAAAATATATTTCATAGTTAAATACACCTATCTTTCATTTTCCTTTAAAACGATTGAATTCTCCCTTAAGAATGTGATTGTAGCCTTAATTCTGATTCTAAGAATTAAAGCTTACTGATAAAAATAAAATTTGAAAAAAATATAAATTGATTTCGCCCAGGATCGAACTGGGGACGTTCTGCGTGTTAAGCAGATGCCATAACCAACTAGACCACGAAACCAATTGATAGAATTGGAAAGAGCTATATAAGTCCCTCACGAGCGCATGCATTACCTTTTATCCTTTAATGTTTCAGATTTTACACCAAAGTTTTCTATTGAGATATGATGCCTTTTCTTTTTTCTTTTTCTTTTTTTCTTTTCAGCTAAAACAAGTAGAGTTTTATGCATAACAATGCAATAGAACATTAAAAGTACAATCCTAAAAAAAACAATGATTTCGCCCAGGATCGAACTGGGGACGTTCTGCGTGTTAAGCAGATGCCATAACCAACTAGACCACGAAACCACTTGATATTTGTAAAAAAAGCGCGTACGGCCAGGGCCATACCAAAATTATGCTATTTGACGGTTTCAAAAAATATATAGATCCCTAAAGCTTTTAATATTTTCAGAATAAACGAATTTTCTATTGAATCCAACGGATAAGACTACACACTGATTCTGAGTTAGTTATATGTTCACTATACCAAAATCCAGGAATAGGTTTCACCAAAAAAAAATGATTTCGCCCAGGATCGAACTGGGGACGTTCTGCGTGTTAAGCAGATGCCATAACCAACTAGACCACGAAACCAACTGATACTTGATTTATCCATGGCTAAATTGTCACCGCGACATTATATATTCTAATGTTGGTAGAAAGGAGTAAAAGCGTATTTCACACAAGTTTATTGTAGAAAAAGAAAACATAACAGACACACAAGAACCAAGGAATTGAAATTTACCAAAAAAAAATTGATTTCGCCCAGGATCGAACTGGGGACGTTCTGCGTGTTAAGCAGATGCCATAACCAACTAGACCACGAAACCAATTGATGAAGCTCTAAATAAAGTGGATGGAAGGCCAAGCGATGTGCCCCATAAATAACTTGTAATTAGTGAACACCATATAGAAATATTACTGTTTACGAAGTATTTGTTTACGAAGTTATTGCATTTGGGGCTTACTTTCAGATATGTAATGATTGAGTTTATGTAAAGATGTGCACTAAATAATTTTAATTATTCTAAAAGCGACACCCTAAGTCTCACTAAACATACCGTAGTGTCTGTTGGCAATAAGCGGTGCGGTTGGGGGATCTTAGAAAGAATGTTGCGTAGACACTATATACAAATTCGATTATTCATGAATGAGCCCTAGTAGATGGTACACACACGCCCAACTCTTCTTTATATATGAATCAAAAAATTCTCATTTTTTTTACAACTTCTTACTCATCATTCAAGTCTCTTTATCTTTTTTTTTAACTTCAAATCGAGACTCATATTGCTTGATTTGCTTGATTACTTGATTGTTGGTTGTAATTCCAAGTCTTTTCGAAATCTGGAATTTGAATTTAGGAGGATCCAAATATTAGATTCCGAGCAGACTTTGCTATGTTGTATAATGATGATACGAGTCGTGAAGACTCCATATTTAACCCAGCTCAGTTGATAATCTGTTCATGATAAAAAACCAAAGATATCTGATATACATCATAACATCGTTTGTAAAGAATATGCGTAGATTGGATCCAATGTTTCTTTCATCTTTTTTTATGTGTATTAATTTCCATACTAAAGTAATGTCATAACCTCTATATTGGCGATATTCTCAATCACCCAGGGTTCTCATGCTTATGTATCAATTATTAACCAGTAGGTGTTAAAATACCAATTAAGTCAATTATTCAAAAATTTGTTTTTTTTTTTTTTTATAAATTTGTACATTTTTGATCGATCGCACCTCTTGAGATTCCTTCATATTGTGGGAAAAATTAATCAATTTTTCACTCGTTGTTGCCAATGTTCAAACAAGTTGGAAGGTCCGTTGCCCGTTCAGGAATTGCCCGTCCAGGGGCTATGATGGCCGCGATGCCTTTATTGGCTCGTGTGAGCCTTGCATATCTTGCCACATCATCAACTTCTCCCTCAGTTGAAGCAGCACAGGTGCCTAAGAAAAAGAATTCCAATACTCCTTCTTTCAAAAACCGTAAACCAAAAAACCGTAAACTTGTTGATATAAGAAATCAAATAAGAGATGTAATTCAAAAGGAGACTAGTTTGGACTTATCAGAATCCGTTCAAATTTTGGATGAAGGGTTATCGTACCTTAGAGAGATCCAAGAAGCAGAAAATATTTCTGAAGAAGACTTTTTCGCCTTGTTTGAAAATACTATTAATGAATTGATTGTTAAAGCCTGTCAACCAGGAGCCAACCTCGGCAACGATTTAAGTGTTGAAGACTTGTTGGATAAATTGATCAACTACAGGGTTGCTCAAGGTTACTCTTTTGCCAAAGTGATGGCTAAACAACTTAAAGAAGTTGATGAATCTAGTGCAGATGCCTTACCAACTTACGAAAAAGTTTTAAATTTATGGGTCAAATATTGCCATTACACTAAGCAACAACCTGCTATGAGTAAAAGACCTTCTAAAGCATTGGAGGGCAAGTTTTACCGTAATGATGTTTTATATTTGGCTTATTATGCATATGTACAATCAGTTTTGCAATCTGGAGCCCATTTCGATGCCAAGACTGTAATGAAAATTTTCCAAATTGAAGACTTCCCTTCCGTTTTTTACATTGGTCAAACTATTGTTCGTTATGAAGTCAAATCTTCAATGAAAGAATACAATAGCGAATTTGGTGCTAAAGTTGCCATTCTTAACGTGGAAACTTTAGATCCTAATGGTAAAATAGCTGTTACTAAAATTCTTCGTGCAGTGGATAGGAAAAGTTTAACTACTCTTCGTAAAGTTCACCAAGAAATCTTAGAGGCATCAACCGCTAACGGAAAACCAATTGACGAATCTACTTTGGTTAGACTTATGTCCGCTTATGCTTATTTAGAATCTTTTGAAGATGTTTTCGTTGTTTTCAAAGAAATGATTAGCAACGGTATTGAAAAACCAACCAATGCTGCTTGGGAGAATATGCTTTTATCCTATACTCATCCTAGAAGTATCAGTGGTAAAAATGAATCTGAAAAGGATTCTTTGGCCTTAAATGTTGAACAATTTGTACTGACAATGATTTCCAACGGTAATCAAATTACTTCAAAGACTTTAGCCATTATCATTGGATGTTTTGCCAATTTAGGTAAATTTGATCTTGTTGATAAATATTTGGAACAATATAAAGATGTTCCAATGATTCATTTAACTAGAAATAATATTTTATTAGGATATCTTTCTAATAGATATATCAATGAAGCAGAAAAAAAAATGAAGGAATTTCAAGAACAAGATCCTCTTTACTATCCATCCGTCAATGTGATGAACAGTTTCATTAAATATTATGTTGATAAGAAAGATTATGATATCGTGGAAAATCTTTTAAAATTTATGAAGGAAAAATCAATTAATTATGACTTGGCAACTTATACCATCTTATTAGATATGTATTTCAAGATCTCTTTACAAAAAGGTCAATCTCCATCAATGCAAATTATTTTCGATCTTGTTCAAGATGCCAAAAAGAATAGCGTGGAAATTCTTAATGGTGCTGCATTAAATACTTTGATTAATGGATTATGTAAGAATGGTGCAAATATTGAAGTGGCTCGTTTGGTATTTGAGTTTGCGGAAAAGAAGCGTCTTTTAACTCCTCCTCTTGTTACTACTATGTTGGCAGCAGAATTAGAATTTGGTTCTATCAAAAAAGTATCTAAATTACTCAATCTTTACAATCTGAGATATGGTAATCAAACTAGAGTTTGGAATTTGGTTTGCAAAGGCTTATTAACCAGAGATGAAGATCTTGCATTTGAATTTTTCACCAAGTTCAGAGATGAGAGTACCGCCAAACCTAATTTTTTCACCTATTATTTCCTCTTGAACCATTTCATCAGGAAAGATGATTCAACAAGAGTTCAAGCATTAATTAATGATTTGAATGAGGGCAAACTTAGTAATTTAGGTAACC
Organism: Kurtzmaniella cleridarum; assembly: GCA_030573815.1. NCBI lineage: Eukaryota > Fungi > Ascomycota > Pichiomycetes > Serinales > Debaryomycetaceae > Kurtzmaniella > Kurtzmaniella cleridarum. The sequence goes on along the minus strand of JAJMDQ010000001.1, from coordinate 769,382 downwards.
AACTTCCAGCACTTTTGAAAGCTAACGAGGGGAAGTATGCTATTAATCACGATTTGATAGCTTGATGTAAATAGAACAAGACAGAGTAAGTATACTTAAATAATACAAACAATTGAATGAATTGTACAATTTTTTTTTATTCTTGCTTTATTATTATTATTACCTATTTACAAAAAAAGTTATATTAATGGCTTAATCCTTATCGATATCACCCATGGCCTTTTGCCAGAGTGGTCCAGCCCAATGGGAAAATCTATCAACGCAACTGCTTACTGAATCTAATGCAGGCCTAGTATCTAATACGAATGCAGGCATATCGGTGTCCTCATCATCTGGAGCTGAATAGTAATCAATAACGTACCTTACTTGTTGCCAATCTTTCTTATCCTTATTATATCTAAGTACAGTCCAATCATGTCTATCGAAAGGGGCTTCTCCCAGGAAAGTATTGGGGAAAATCTTAGATAATTGTAAATAACTCCATGCTCTTGGAGATAAGTCGTGAGGCTTACCAACGAATTTAAGTAATCTGGGTTCCTTTTGACTTTGTAAAGTATATTTTTGTTCCCAGTCAAGGATTTGTTGCCAAGCTCCTTCATTTAGAAAATTATGCACATCCACCATCAGCTCTACTGCATCTTCTGGAATATCTTGTGCTTTCCCCTTTCTTAGCATTGCATTATACATTTGTTGTGGAGAAGGGTACTCCCATAATCCTTCATCTTCTTTTTCTCCCTTGGGAATGCTGGATATCGTACGTTCAGTAGGTAAGTTTAATTTTTGAGATGGTGCTCTTTCACTGGAAAGATCCTCTGGCATGTTATTCAAAGGGTTGATTTTTTCCACTGACTTCGATGAAACAACCGGACATGCCCCGAAAGACGAAGATTTAGAACTCGTCTTCATCGGGCATTTAGAGTCGGTGCTATTGCTTGTTACTGGCACTTGCTCAGTACTACTAGACCCTTGCGGGGAAGCCCAAAACCATCCCATGTTTGCTTATTAATTGAATTGACACTAGGAGAAGAGTTGTAAAAAAAAATATTAAAGAAGAAGAAGGAGGGAAAGAACAAAAAAAAAAACTAAAAAAAACTAAAAGAAAAAAAGAAAGTGGATTCTATTCACACAGTAATTAAATGTGTAATTCCATATCTAATACACAATGCTTAGGACTTGATTAATAACTATGGTGCAGGAAGTGCGTAAATTGCTTGCGAATCAAGGTAGTTAGTTCTAGTTGATTTGTCTTCAAAAAATATAGGAAAAGAATATAATTTGCTGAAAAAAGGTTAAAACAATTCAAAACTAGGGGCAACGTACCAAAAACTACATTACGTGTACACGTGATATCGATAGGTCCAGTATTCATTTGTAGAAGGGTTCAGAATTGCTTCTCTATTATCAAAATACGAATATTTTTATATATTAATGTTCGTAAACATTGTTCTCACTAAGAAATTTTTATTTTTACTTTTTAACTGTTTTAGTAAGATGGAACGGATTCAATACTACTATACCATTAGCAAAATTCATAATTTCAAGTTTATGATAGTTTCACATAAAACTGTGCAAAGTATACGTACGTAAAAACATCTACGCAAGAACACGTACATAAGAGTACGCACGTGTATTGGAAAACAGTAATTGCATTGACATATCCAAACATACTTCCTGTTTTTATTTTTGAAAAGGGTACATGCTAGCAATTCTACTTGTTGGATCATTGATTATTATTCATTGATTATTTTTGACTGAATGCTTCAAACTGAATGTTTTGGACTGAATAATTTAGACTGAATAATTTAGACTTATATTTTAGACTGAATTTTAGACTGAATATTTTAGACTGAATATTTTAGACTATGATTGTCTTGGTAGTCTATTAATAGTCAGTTATGTGGCTGAAAATATAACTAAGATAGGCTTTTTAACAATATTATTAATGAATTCTCAGGAATTATTTTTTGTAAAAAAAAATATCTTTAAATGACGATTACGGAATAATAAATTTAAGGGGTTGAAATATTGGAGCGTAAGGAGTTATAATGTTCTCCTAAACTGTAGCTATGCCTATAATATGCAAGGTATAATTGAGGAGATGTACTTTGCTCATTTATGGTCAAAGTATTGATTTTTTTAGTACCAGTATCAAAACTAATTATCGATATTGGACAATCATAAATTTTAGCAAATGCTAAAATTTCTTTGTCACTACCCCACATGGCTGTAGTTTCAAGCTTGGTACAATATTCTTCAATGTCTTCAAGTTCATCTGTTTCTTCATTATACATATATGGGATGAAATCATCCTGGTTTTGCCTTATATATTCAGCAGCTTTATGACGCAATGCTTTGATATCTTCATCTGCGGCTTCTATTTTTTTATCTTTTAATTGATCCTGGATAGATGAAAAAAGGCAATTCCCATCAGGCAGAATTTCATGAAGTTTCATCCCAAGCTGCGAAATTTTTTCGTTCATATGTTCTTGTTCTAAACCTCGATAATCGATAACATTGGCCATTTCTTCACGTGCCTCTTGTTGCATTCTTTCAATTTCTTGTTGTCTTTTAGCAAGTCTTTCTTTGGCTCTATTACGCTTTTTTTTAGGCCCTTCAGCGTTACCAACTGGTACATCTGATTTTGGAACCTGTTTATCTAAATTTAAAGTAGCAAGTAAACTCTCAGGTGTAACTTCTTGTTGTTCTTCCTTTTCTTTTTCTTTTTCTTTTTCTTGATGTTCTTTTTCATTGTCTTCTTTACTATTTATACTTATACTTTTGTCATTATTTTGTTCAAATTCTTGTCCATTGATTTGTTCCAACTCTTCTAAATGTTTTTTCTTCAATAAATCTTCCATCTCTTGACATTTAATAAGAACATTTTTCCTAGTTTTTTTAGTAGCCTGTTTCTTGAGCAGAGTAATAGTGGCAGTTAAGTCTCTCAACTCTTTACGTTGCCTCACTAAAATCTCTTCTTTATTCATGTGTAATACTGTTTATTATTTTTTTTGAAACGGACTCGATCACTGGACTTTAATACACAAAATTTTAAGTATTAATACATTAGTTGAATTCACACTTGAAGTTGGAAGCGTTGAAAAATTTACAAGAAAAAAGGTAAAAAAAAAAAAAAAAAACCGAAACCAAAAAAAAAACTCCCCAGTTATCAGACAAGGCAAATTACTTCCCACTCGAATTCATTTGGCCTTGAAAATGAAAAAATTTCCTAGTTAAAATTGACACTAGAAAAAAAAATCCCAATTAGCCAACATGGGGAGTATATACAGGATACGAACAGGATCATCATTAGTTGTAGTAAATCAGTAGTGGTGAGGTAATTGAATATTTTTTAGTTTCTTTGAACTGATTATTTTATTTTATTTATATATTTTTTCTTGTCCCTAACACCGTTTATAGCTGCTATACGCACTTCATTAATATTGACCTTACGACTCTCTACATCATATGCAAAGTGAGATCTGTTACCCAATAAATTATGGTAGAAGAATTTTATTATTTTATTAAATTAAATGCCTTATTATAATAATAATAATTTTTTTTTTGAAAATTGCATTAAAGAACAATATTTACCTGGTGATGATATCTATAACATTTTAACGACTATCGTTCTCGGTAGGCAGCCCGCAAATAAGAATTATTGTTCCTACTTTGTTCTGCTTATACTAAAACTAAGTCTGTAATAATTATTGTAGATTCATATATAGATATACAGGTATAGGTATATATATAGATATAATAGGTATATATTTAGCATTATAATCTCATGATTATATAATTACAAAAAAGAATTTTTACATATATTGATGCTGATTGGAAAGAAAAGTCCACATTGCGTACAAAGATTTACATTAAATTTTTTGAAAAAGTAAATTAAATTAAACAATTTAACTCTTAATTCTTTCTTTTTAGTTTTACACATATTCGACTCGACATTACAATGTAGCTTGAAATTAACTCTTAACGGCATATTCTGTGGTCTCAAGTATCAAGTATGGTTCGAAATCTGTAATTTGAGGCCTCATAATTGTAATATATTTTATCGTATATTGGGCGCAAACAGCAGGGGAGATTCCGGGAATTTTTCAGGATTGACAAATGCATATAATTTTTAAAGGAGCTCCGCAGTGCAGGTATTCGAATTTTTATATATATTGAATGTCGTAATTGCCAACACTAATGATGCTAGGCTAATGACAGAATAAATGCATCTACATTGATTCATGCTAAGTTATTTGCTTTCATGTGAATAGTTGTATAATACTTTGTAAATTGGTATGGGAATTGATAATTGTGGTTTACAAATTGAATTTTATTTATTGTTAAAATGAGACGACGATTAGAAATTATTATCCGACTATATTATTTTTAGTGGAAAGTAACTTGTTTGTATAGGCGTATAGCGTGTTAACCAGCATATGATAATACAAAAGTTTCTAATTAAATGAGAAAAAAAATAATCAATTTATTTTATTTAATTTTGATTGTATTATATGCTTGACTAATACTTGTGGAAATTCGTAGAAGTGCCTCGACTTAAACTGGCCGTTTAAAGTTGGTTATAAGGGCTTCAGAAAAAAAAAAAACGTTCAAGGACAATAAACAGTAAAATAATCAATTCATGAAAAAAAAAAGAATATAAAGAAAATATTATTACCACTTGCTACATAGTGTTCATCAGATGCATTCGATAGTTGTTACTAAATTAATCTCCAAGGGATTCGTCGCATAAGCTCACCTAAATTTTTAACAAATATGGTCCGAATGCTAATTGGAGTTGATTAAGCATTTAAATTTTACTTTTTCAATAAATAAAAAGAGTAGCAGCTACACTTAAATTTAACCCCGGCCGTAATTTTTTTATACTTTAAACAAGTCTAAACTTAGTCAGACTTTTATGTCTTAAATCTCTCCATTTCATAAATCCATTTTGAATCGCAATTTATAATCTTAAAACCCCCCTTTCCTGATTTTGTTAGAGCATAAAGAAAAAAAACTGTTGGCTTTTATTTTATTGAAATTTTATTATTATTTTAATAAGTGGCTGCTATTTGACAGTTCAGTTTATAAAATATAATTACACCTACTAACCGAAGCTTTTTTTTTTTTCAATCCTGCCACAAATCGTTTCCTGATCATTGCCTTAGTTAAAATACCGGGATGGAATGAGATTCACACGACTACCTCTTTGGATTACAAGAAAAGTAACCTAAAATTAAGCTTCTAATGTAGCCTACAAGTGTAATATCGTAATTGGTAAGCCGATTTTAATATTAAATAGCTTACATACTATAAGGTCACTGATTCTCATCATCTTTAATCATGATATTGAAATCTAAAATATACCTACACGAAAAGAAAGAAAGAAATACAAAAAAAAAAAGAAAAAGAAAAGAAAAGAAGTAAATGTTCAAATATCTACATTGCTTAGCTATGTATAAAGAAAAAAAGTATTGATAATAGATGTGTGCTTGTATCTGTAGTTGACCCGGAAACTGGTCTCCCTTTAATTCAATTAATATACCTATTTGATGCTAGTTTAATTGTGATTTCATAAATCTTTTTTTTTTATTTTTCTTTTTCATATTGTTATTAAATATAACTTATTGTTTCTCATTTTAACTTTTATTATAAAAATTAATATTCTTTTTATTTGACTTTTTTTTAATTGATCCAATCCGGATTGAAAAGGTCCTCCTACCCCTTTGTCACCCAGCACTTCTAATCTTAAAATATTCCACATTAGGCGTAAATGGAGGATGGGCACTTTTCTTTCCTATTGTCAATTTTCATATATATTACAGCTCCATTTTTCAACCCTAAAATATTTCATTTCTTTGGTGGCTGACATTTTTTATTTAAGTCTTCTTCAAAAAAAATTTTCCAGTTGAAGTGCCAATAATCGACTTTAACTAGTGTTATAACCATTCATTAACTCCATCATTGGTATCTTTCATATTAATTTATTGGATTGACTTTATTTCCATTTTGATTTAGCTTCCGTTGAGTTTTTGAAGTATCCAATCTTTGATTTCATTAACATTTTGAACTAGTCATTTTGTGCCTTACAAAATTATTGTCTAATCTAATTAGTCAATTCATTAAAGTTCATTAATCCTTTGCATAAAGAACCATTTCCCTCATTCCATTTTAAAATCAACTCATTGGGTTTGGAAATAGTTAAGTACCCTACGTTTTCCTCTCGACATATTCCCACTTCCCACCATTCGCAAAACACCAAGATTACTTTTTCCAGCATTCATTGCAAATAAAAAAAAGAATAATAATTATTAGCATTACCAATTGATTAAAAATTAATTGGCTTATTCAAGAACACTTCTGAATATCATACTATCTTTTGAACTACATCTATCATAAAGGGACACTACTAGTCAAAGTTATAGAACAGACAATCTTCTTTGCTACGGCCGAAAAGAAAAAAAAAAAATACTGTCAGATCATAATTAATTACTTTTTTTTTTTTTTTACCCCATTCAACCATTTACTCGCTCATTTTAAGCTTTTTTTACAGCTGCAAAAAATCCTGGAAACCTCCCACCCTTATTATTTTCATCATAAATAAGACATTTTAACATGAACACATCCCCAGATTCTTTCTACTCTATACGTTACCATGCTGCTAATGTCAAGGCCCAAAATACTTCTCTTCAACAAATGGAACACCGAGCCCATAGCTTTGCAATTGAAGAATACAATCATGATATAATCAATCATTTAATTCATTTGCAATATAAGAGTCTGCCTACATTACTGTTAATCCAACAACAACCAGAAATCAATCTTAAAATGAGACCTTTATTGCTTGATTTTTTAATGGATGTTATCAATAAGCTCAATTTATCGAAATCAACTTTCCCATTGTGTGTCAATTTAATTGATAGATACTGTTCGACTAGAATTGTTAAAAAGCAACACTATCAATTATTGGGATTGACTTCATTATGGATCAGTTGTAAAAATTCAGATAATAAGACTAAGATCCCATCTTTGAATGATCTTTGCAAAATGTGTTGCAATTGTTATGATAAGAAACTATTCCTTGAAATGGAAAATCATTTATTGAAATCTTTAAATTGGATGATTTCATTTCCAACTTTTGATGCATTTATTGATATTTTTTATGAAAAATATTCCAATATCGATATATTCGTGGGCTCAAATTTCACTTTGAAGCAGGTGAAATATTTATCATTATACATCTGTGAATTAATTCAATTTTATCCAAATATCTATTTCAATTATAAAAGTGTTGAAATTTCCATTAGCGCATTTATTTTAAGTTTACTTATTTTAAATGTTAATATCAAGTATTCTTTTGAAATTCAAAGATTAAATAGTATGTTTAAACTTGAATTTATTACGGTTAAAAAATTCCAAAATTTATTTAATCAATTAATTAAGATTTTAAAATGCCCTCCTCCTTCATTGAAATTAAAATATTTCCACAAATCTAACAAAAATCTTAATTTGATGCAATTACTCATCAAATTTTGCAATATTAGTGCTGTTCCAATTTTACTGAACCCCATTACACCAAAAAATTCTATTCATAAAACAAATCAATTGCCTCCTACTCCAATTTCAAATAATATTAGCCCCATGGAAAATCATCATTTAAAAGAGTTCTTACCGTCTCCAAAATTATCTCCTCATACTAACTTTTTCAATGGTAGTCCTCCAGTGACTCCATTTGAATTTACTGCACCAACCAACGCTGGTAATGCTAACTTGAATACAAATAGTGAGAATAATAACACAAATTTGGGTAATGATATCATGACCTCTTGCTCAAGTACAAACAATTACCCCAGTTATGAAAACCATTCATTGTCGAATAATAATGCAAACTTATACAATATTTCCATTGCAGTTGGGTCGAGTTTGAATGCAAGTTCTACAAGTGTTGTATCATCAAATACTAATATGCACTCAACTGAATCTTTGATTACTTCATCTTCAGTACCTTCAATGAAGAAACGATCATATCAATTATTGAATTCAGAACATGAAAAAGATGTTGATAGTTATTTGAATAAAAATGAAAACTTAAAGAGATCAAAACTGCAAAAACCTATTTTCTACATCAATTAAAGTGAAGTTAAAGGGCATTAGTAATTCACATATTTAATGACATACCTCAGGTTTTATTTATAATAATATAGCTAACTAAAACCTTGCATGAACATAAAAAAAAGAAAAATATTAGAGAAAATATCAATATAAATATATATATATTATTTTACACATTCAAACCAATGTAGCATCATCGTACCAAGAATTGCTATACACAAGTAAAAGCATAATTGTATATCACAAGGACAGAAGAAAGGAAGAATTAGAAAAAGGAAGGAAAAGGGGACAAAAAAAAGAATTTAGTCTATCAAATCGATTTCATATCGGCGAAATAAAATGAACTGATTTTGATTTAAGGAAGGTATTAGAGGGAAAAAAAAAAAAAAATCAAAATCAAAGAGCAAATTAATCACGAAAAATAACTTAATGACGAAGCTGTAAAAATAGGTGTAGATGTAATGTATCGATATCAATAAATAGAAACATAAAGGTTACATTCTTGTGGAAAAGGAAACATTGCACATTCAATTTCTTTACATATCGTATTTTTCTCTTATTGGATTTCGGTTGAAGACATTCTTTTCGTCTAAATGTCCCATTTGGTAATGACCTTGGTATTGAAAATGTGAAAAAGAAAGAAAAAAAAAAAAAGAAAGAAAATGCAGCATGATATTACTTAGCAGAGCATGTTTCCATCAAGCGAAGAATAGTGCTTCCTTGAAAAAGTTGTAGTGTCAACTTTGACCTAGAGAAGAAACTGGTTGTTTAAACCCCCCCATCTTTTAAAAGCTCTAAAAACAAACCCGAGAAGTCAATGTGCTATAAAACACAAAGTGTAAAACTAGCTCTTTTCATAATGCTATTTTGACATTCAATCTATTGAATTTTATTAAAATCAGAACACTATTTTTAAAGTTGCACAATTAAAGAAAATGAAAAAAAAAAAATATAAATTAATATAGGAACGCCAGACTAGAATTGGAAAAATGTGAAAACTTAATAGGTTTTATAACATTTGTTAATTTGTTATTTTTTTTTTTTTAATTTCAATGATTTAAAAAGAATAGTCTATCACCAATGAACTTGTTAGCTATGATCATCCTTTTCTTATTAAAGACATAACACATATTCGATTAGCTGACGAAGAGGTATTATAGTAATTATAGAGCATATTCTACTACAAAAAGAAACAATAAATGTAACTTTCAGAAATTTCATATAATTTTTGTTGAGAAAAAAGCATTACCGAATTAATTGAAATAGACTAGTTAATATTTTTTTTATTTCATTTAGTTGAAATGGATTTTTTTCATCTTTTTTTTTACATAATCATAATTGTTGTTCTCTATGCGATTCAAACCACCTATCAATATTATTAACTAAAAATAAAAACACTTGAAATAAAATCTCAGCATTGCTACATCGAATAAAATGCCTAAAAGACAAACCTTAAAACAAGGGGTTCATGAGACATATAGTGGGTTTAAACCGGATTCTAATTGTAATATTGAACAAGAAGAATTCAGCAACATTGATTCAAAGTCATTTTTTACTAAATACGTACAAACTAGAAAGCCAGTAAAAATTGTTAATGGTCAAGTTATTAACGTTGAAGATTTCAAATCAGACCAAATTGTCCATCATTTACAATATGACGATGAATTGCAAGTAGAAAAAAAGCACGATTCAGGATACGGTCTAGGATATCCTAGACACCATATGACTTTGAAGGTTCTCATAGATAAAATGAACAATGGGGACAACACATATTATCTAACGACTCAATATGATGAACAAACTGAGGATGATGAATCGGAAGAAGATGAATTGGAGGATTTAAAAGAATCAGAAATACTCATCAATGGTCAAGAAAGCGCGCAATCCGACTTGAATTTAGTAGGGAAAATTGACCAGTTTTCACTGTCTTCTGATGAGTCTGATTGGGATGAGAATAGAGATGATTATGTAGAAGAAGAAGAAGAAGAAGAAGAAGAAGAAGAAAAAGAAGAAAAAGAAAAAGATGATGAAGAAGAAGACGAAGACGAAATCTGGGACAATTCCCTTTCATACGAAGCCAGCTTATCCAAAGTTAAACAATTACTACAACCTCCTCTAACAAATCTCTATAAAAAGCATTTTCCTCTCAAGCCCGAATTTCTTCTGTACCTCATTCCACAGCAAATAAATTTATGGATGGGCTGTAATCCAAAAGATAATACCAAGGAAGAAATTCCTAATATAGATATGTCCAAGCCGGATTTTGGATTAGGTAGATTTGTTCCAGGCCTGGGGACATCTTCAGGACTTCATCATGATCATTCTGATAACCTATACATTTTGGTGCAAGGATGGAAAAAGTTTACTCTTTTCCCACCTTCTGACGCGAATGAGCTCAAGACAGTAGGCCAGATTTATCGAATTTTCAAAACAGGAGTTATAGACTACATACACCCAGGGTGGAAACATGTAAAAGATGACGGATCAATTTTGGAGAATCAGCCTGTGGTTAACCAAACAATGCGGAAAGTTACTGATAAAACACCACCGAGCTTTTCACAGATTCCTCCTGTTTTTTTACACCTTGAAGAATTAAATGGCGAGTTCAAGCAAAAATTAGAGAAAATTGGGTTTGAGCATTTCCCTCAATTCATGAAGTTGAATAGAATAGAGGCTGTACTTGGACCTGGTGATATGTTATATCTTCCTGCAGGTTGGTTCCATGAAGTTACTTCATATGGATATGACCCAAGAGTGAAGCAAAAACTTGAAAAAGCAACCGATTCTTGTAACCAAAACCAAATTCATTTGGCGTTAAACTATTGGTTTGCTCCACCGAATGGAGATTCACTTGAAAACCCATACCTTGATGATCTCTTAAATCAGGATTTCAATGAAGTTCTTGAAAATATCAAGTATTTACAAAAAGACCTCTCTTAACAGGCACCCGCATAAAGATCTACTGCGTCTGATTAATTATTTTTTTTTATATTAGTGCGAAATAGAACAAAATTCAATTGCACCATCTCCATGCATGAATTTTAACCTCAGGTACAAAATATATGTAAATTGCCTGTAGATTTCCATAGACCACATTAGATATTATACAGATATTGAAAACATGCTTGATAATCTAAATTAAAATTGTAATTCATAATCATACAACTTCTTACTCAAGTCTTTTTCAATGCATCGATTTTATGCATCTTTTTTTTTATATCAAATTTCACAATGAAAAATTACCTTCAGGATTATCAACGTATCTCATATACGACATTCCAGATTTTTTTCCGCTGCCTGTTGAATATAAACGTATAAAAAATAAGATTTAAGGCACGACAAAAAGAATAAAAAAAAAATAAACTTCAGAAACAGTTTACCAAGTTTACCTATATATTCTTGTTTGCCCAGCAAAATGGTGTATACAACTAAGTAATTAAAAGGAAATAAAGAATTCATACTGTACACGACTATCCTGAATAAGAATCTTGATTTTTCTAGTCCAAAAAATGAATCAATATGTTCCCCATACTAAATATGTTAGTTTAAGATTTAAATTTGATTATGTAATATGAAAAATAAAAAACTACACATATACACATACAAAAAAAAAAAAAGAAAATTAACAATAGATACTTTTTATTTAAATCAGTAATAATTGGGAAACTTGTATATGATTGATTTCAATTTCGAAAAATATTAAAGCACAATAATAAGTTGATACGCACACTATTAATAATATTATCCACTAAAATCGGAACTTCACCTTACAAGTACATTTATGTTGGAGGTTACTTAATCTTTAAAAGCAATTAAAAGGGGTAGCTGTAAAAAGTCGATAATACGAAGTTCTGATGCTGTCCTTCAGAGATTTACTAGATATTTTTATTTTTTATTTTGCATTTATAATCATTTACCGCTTGAAATTCCCTTGCATACAATAAAGATTTTTAATTCTTCTGCTGCGTTTGATTAGATCGAGAATGCTAATCTATAACCTGCACATACTTATATATTTACATATCCCCATCTAGTGATCGTGAAAGATAAACTTTTAAATGTTGAGATTAAATAAGTTCGCAAAATTTATATACAGAAAAAAAAAAGTAAAACAAAAAAACCCTTGGGGCTTAACCCTATATACTCACATGATGCTCAATTGATACTGAAATCAAATCATGGCGCCCTAACTAACCAATTTGCAAGCGGACCAAACTTTGTTTATTATATAAACTTGATATTCGATTACTTGTAATTATAAAGCGTAACAAAATTGAATAAAAAAAGATTTTACATGTTATTCAGTTCCAATTATAATCAGAATAGTCTTTCTAGGGCTTTAACCTTAAGTTTTCTTATCGGATGTGTTTTATTAAGTATTGAACAGGTTGCAGAATTTAGACAAAAGCCTAAATTTTTAGTGCGATAAGTAATGTACCACAAAAAAAAAAAAAGTGAAACAACAAAGCTAATACGGTACCGATATAAGGACAATGAATGAATATTATAATTGCAAAAATATAGTTCTATTTATGTAGAGATAGATTAGTGACGCAGTTATGTAAACAATTGTACATTACTGAAGCGAATTATTTAAATCAATTCAAATTAAATCGATAAGGAAGGGCCAAATATTAAACAATATTTGAAATATCCAAAATATTAATTGAAGAAAAAGAATGCATAAAATTCGCTTTTAATACCAATAAGGCAAGTATTATCTATTAATCAATTAATGCAACGTGTAGAATCGCAATTAAAAAAGAGATAATAAAGGCGAAAAGGGAAAAAAGAAGAAAACCAAAAACTAAAAAAGAGCCAGAAAAAAAAACCAAAAAAAAAAAAGCCAAACAAAAAAAATCAAAATAAAAAAGTTAGTGGAACTTATTTTCATAAATACACTTATGTAACAACTTACGTAATCCAAAATTTTTCGCAGTCTTTTAGGTTTCCAATCGATTTGGCAATTGCTCTGAATTTTCGGGGTAATTAGTATAACCATGTACGTTATTTCTCTAGTAGTTTAGCTTTAGTTAAATAAATTTAGTACCACCACTCTTTAACTCTTACTAAATCTATACCAGCTGTAATATTCATTCTTAATCTCAATTGTGTGCTTTTATCAGTAAGTTCTTGTGTATTCTTTTCTGGTTGGTTCCCTGCACCCTTATCAGATTTTGTGCTACTTGCAACCTCATTCTGCCTCAGGTGAAAAAAAAAAATCATTAATTAAAAAAAAAGAGCTTCATCTCATATACTTTCTTAAGTTTAAAGGTATGGAAAAAGAGGATAAATTACTCAAATCAAGTGAAAATCGGACTTATTAGTGGACGTAACTTAACAAGCATCTTATGAACTCTTGAAATCCTACTCAAATTGTCTTCAGTGGCGTTCCCACAACCTGTGTGATCCCTAATAAACAAGCTCCAAAAAGTTTTCACTACAAACAAAAGTTACAATTTTTTTTGGCCAAATTTCTTTAACTTATAAGCATTATTTTCATCTAAATGAATTTTTGAACCAAATATTAACTAACTCAGTCATTCACTTCTCCTCCTCTTAATTTTTTTAAGAGTTTTTCTCTACTACTTACGAATTTATAGGGAAAGACGAAAGAGCAAGTGTAAGAGACTGCAAAAACATCTGATAAATTGGTTTTTTAAAACTTGTTATTTCTGACCCTATAGTTGATCAGTTCCATAATATTTCATTATCTTGTGGAACCGAGCCTGATTTCCCCTCCAGCGTTCTGCGACAACAAAGAATAACTTTAATTAAAAAAGTCTAAACCATTTGATTATCATGGCTTTGGCAGAAAGAAGACCAGTGAATTTCCCTGAAACTTCCACTCCAGCTTCTCCTTCGTTTGATCCAAAGAATTTTGAATTGAAGAAAACCAATCCAAATACTTCTTCCAATGGCGTCAGTCAATCAAAAGAGGTCAAACCATTGACCCCTGAGAAAAGCTTAAGCCCGATGGATTTATCTCCTTCTTCAAGAAGTATTTCCCCAGATAGTTTGATTCAATCAGACCTGAAAGCATCATCAGTTAGTGAAAGTTCTCCTCCTGTACATCATTTACCCCATGCTTCTAAAGTCCTTGTTCCTAATGGTGGTCCCATGTACTCTAAGAAGCCAAAATCAGTTAGTAGGGCTCCTATTGCAACAGGTATTTCTACTACTATCCCGGTAACTGGTGAAAAACCTAGACCAGAACAGAAAAATGATGCTTCATTACAAGATGATGTGTTATACGCTATTTTCCTCATCTTATATGAAAAGGATCCTGAAGGTTTAGGAATGACCGTGAAGCAAATTTGCGATACTTTGGTTGATCGTCACCCAGAGATGGCTACTTTATCCACTAAAACTTCCAATTTAGTGTCAGCTAAATTAAATGCTTACGTTAAAAGAGTTGAAAAAGGTGATTCCAATTTAAAGTATGCCCTTTCTCGTGATTGGGCTGATGCTTCTCCGAAAAGAATGGTTTACGTTTATCGTGGTCTCTTAACTGAAGACTTCCATTTACACGTGAAACTGATGATGATTAATCAAAAGACAACTGATTTTAAAAAAGATTACATCAATCAAAGTTCTATTGGTAAATTCTCAAACGGTAGTGGTCAAATTAATGATTCGATCCCTGCTAACAGTACAAATTATCAACAACTGCAACATCAATCAGGATTACTTCTGCAACCATCACATCAATCAAGCTTGCTCCTGAACCAACAAGAGCAGCAACCACAACAACGGCCTAGAAGACTGACGATGTTTGATTTGGGTGTTACCAAGAATACTTTCCTTGATACTCCAGTTGATAAGGCTAATCTTTTCGTTCCATATTATTCTGCCCCAGTCACCGCCTCTTTGAGTGGCCCAGTGAATGAAGATGCAGAAAAGGAACTGGACAATGAATTGGAAGACTTTGAAGTTTTCGATGATGAAGATGAAGACGAAGACGTTGAATTCAAGTCCTTCAACAAGGCTAAAAGATCTAAAAGTTTGTCTTATTTGACCAACAAAAAATCAAAAATCTTGACTGCAGCCGCTGCAGCTCCAAGAGTACTGAAGAACCCTTCTCAACATAGCCCCAGTGCAGCTGCCGCTGCAGCAGCTTTACACGCGGCAGCTGTAAAGTCTATGATGATGAATGGTAATGAAAGCGAAGAGACTAAAATCTCTCAATCTTGCCCTGAGAATAAAAAATGGCTTTCTATGGTTCGCTCTGGATTTTTGACTCAAGATATTGGTACGCCAGAAGATATTAGTTTGTCTGATTTGGATAAATTCTTCTGAAGGCATTGTATAATAGTTATGGGTTATGAGATATAGTATAATAAATGGATACTATGTAAATGTTGAATAATGAATGTAAATTTATTAATGTCTATTTATAGTTTATATGATTAAATTATCGAGTTTTAGGTCATATAATATTTTGGACCATCCCCACCTTCAGGTACGTTCCAATCAATATCCTGAGTTGGAACTTTGATGTCACATGTTTTACAATGCACACAATTTTGACTATTAATTTGAAATCTTACCCCGAGATCTTCAGTTTCATCTTCAATATATTCATAAACTCCTGCTGGACAAAATCTTTGTTCAATGCCTTGATATTTAGGCCAAGAAATTTCAGCATGCTTCCTTTCATCTTGATTAGGAATTTTTAAATGACAAGGCTCATTTTCATCATGATAAGTACCAGATCTTGAAACTGAAGTTAAAAGATCAAAAGTGATTTTCCCATCCGGTTTTGGATACTCTATTGGTTCAAATTTACAAGATTCTTGAGTGGCAGCTGCGTCAGTGTGAGCATGGCTCAAAGTCCATGGTTCTGCACCTTTGGATAACATTGCGCTAAACCCTGAATGGGCCAATCCAACAAGAAATCCTCCTTGAAATGATGGACGTACATTTCTCACTTCATAAAGTTCTTTATAAATCCATGAATTCTCATATGCCTTTTGATACAGTTGTAAAGCAATAGCTTCTTCAGTTTCTGATTCTTCACTGAAAGGTTCAAGTTCATTTTCTTGAATATGATTGAACATCAGTTCCGCAGCAAGAATTCCTGATTTGATAGCAGTGTGAGTTCCTTTAATTTTAGGAACATTGATAAACCCAGCAGAACATCCTACAATAACCCCTCCAGGGAAATATAATTGAGGTACCGATTGTAAACCACCTTCATTAAGGGCCCTTGCAGCATATGAAACACATTTACCACCTTGCAAATATTGCTTATAATATGGATGAGTTTTCATTTTTTGAAACTCTTGATAAGGAGAAATATACGGATTGGCATAATCAAGACCAACTACTAAACCAATTGCTAAAAGGCCGTCTCCGAAATGGTACATAAACCCACCTCCATAAACATCTGGAGGGAGAGGAAACCCTAATGAATGAGCTACAAGACCTTTTTCAAAATTTTCAGGTGCTATTTCCCAAACTTCTTTAATCCCCAACCCATACGTTTGAGGCTGGGAATCTTTACGGAGATCAAATTTCTTAATAAGTTTTTTGGTCAAAGATCCATGACATCCTTCCCCTAATACAGTGAATCTGGCTTGGAACTCCATACCTCTTTCAAAAGTTGACTTGGGATGTCCCTGTTTATCAATGCCAACATCTCTTGTAGCAACCCCTGCAATGGATTCAGAACCGTCACTATTTTTCTTATAAACCAATTGATCCACTGATGTTCCTGGATATAATTCTACACCAACTTCTTCTGCTTGTTCGGCAAGGTACTGAACAACGTTATTTAAGGATACAATGTAATTCTTACCTTTATTTTTCAATCCTTCTGGTTCTGGTAATGGGAACGCATAGTTTTCAGTTAAATATGCCATTTTATCCTCAGTCACTTTAGTAACTAAATCAGCTGGTAAGGGAATACCTTCATATTCGCTATCAGGGAAAAGTTCTTTTAAAGCTCCTGGTTCTATCACTGCTCCACTTACTGTGTGAGATCCAAAATCTGCCGCCTTCTCAAGTACTACCACTCGGAGCTCTCCAGAGCCCTCTTCATTATCCAACTGTTTCAATTTGATTGCCGTAGCCAAACCTGCGGGTCCTGCTCCCACAATGCATACATCCACATGGTCCACAGCCCTTTCTTCGTTTAATATTTCGAGCTCTTCATTTGTGAGTGGTGAGGAAGAGTAAAATCTTGATGCTTGAAAATGAGATTTCCAACTCACCAAGTTTGGTGTACGCCTAGGAACTGACCATAAGGATACCCGCGTATGTCTTTTTAAAACAGGCGCCACACGAGCAAAAGTTCGAGCCGTTTGAAACATGGAATGGCGGGGGGGTATTAAATCTATGGTTTGATCTTGACTCTATTTTTTATTTTATTTTTATCTTAGTGTTCCTTCGCTTCTTCTTTTTTTTTTTTTTTTCGCAATTTTTCAAGCCTATTGTCAACGAATAATAATCAATTGTTAGTCATCATCATGAGGCTAAGCTGAGAAAGTATGCACTAAAGATATCAATCTCCATCCAGAATATATTAAGGGGAAGGTTTTATCAAAAGTAAAGCAAATGACGATCACTTGCATCATATAGTATTTCGTGATATTATATTTTCATTTGATAAAACTAAATTCTAAAGTGTTTTCATTAGCGATTCAAGTGTTTTGACTCTGCAAGTTGCAGCACAATAATTTTAATTAGCATTGAGTATTAATAAAGATTGAATTCGACAGATATTAAACCAAAAAGAAAAGGGAACAAGGGAAAGAACAAAAAAAAGTAAAAAAAAAAAAAAAATTGACTGTAGATAGACTTAATACTTACATATTCAATATGCAGACCTTGTATATAATCTGTTAACCTAATCTATGAAACCCAAATTGTTAATATCCTATCATGTAACTCCTCTAACATGTCTACAGCCAAATGCCAATCATCATTAGAATCCATAACAACGAAGTCGCCATCTTCATCTCTATATTTCAATTTGTTGATCATTATATCATCACTAACATGAGAACTAATTTTGACAGAAATTTTCAGCCTTAACTCAGAAAATTGTATTACCGACAGCACTGTGAGATAATCGGGTATCTCAGTATTTTGATAAAATAATTTAACAGCAATAGATGTTGGTGTAGATGATAAGCTTGAAATGGTGGATGTGAATGAAGCATCATTCATAGTTAAGGATGCGGATAATTTATCTGATAACGTACTCATGGTCCCAGATGAGGACTGCCTTGAACTTTCATTTTTATTTTTACTAAATTTCATCATACTAAATGTCGAACTTGAAGAATGATGCTTTGAATCAGTCCCATTTCCATAACTATTATGGCTATTGCTATCATTGCCATTATTAGCATTGTTGCTGTTGCTGTTGTTAATTTTATTGTTATTGTTACTGGTATTGTTACTGTTACTGTTATTACTATTATTAATAGTTGTAGCACCACTAGTAATGGTGCTTACATCGTAGTCAGCTATTGAATCATCATTTGAATCACGGAGTTTCCTATGAATTTGATTATTCATCTCAATAGCTTTAAGATTTCGAAGACATGATTCCCATTGATTTCTGTTTTCCTCTGTTCTATATCTCAATGAAAATGACCCACTTTCTTTCTTACCTGACCAAGAAATTATTAAATTATAACCTGATTGATTCAAAGAAGTGATGTTATAAATTTCCAGAATGTAAACTCTACCTTTCAATTCTAAAGGAGTCTTATCTTTGAATGAGCTTAAGTTTTCAAGTAAGTTACTAGTTGAACTAGATGCGGTACTTGATCCTGAATTTGTCTTTTTCCTTGTTTGTAAGATATTCTTTTTTTTCTCTTTAACCTTCTCCGTATTAGCTTCAACAAAGAAAAATATGATTCTTTCGAATAGGTAAGCAAAGTATTCTTTTTCAACATCTGCATCTTTAACACTTATTGGTCCATGGAAGAGTAATTCACCTTGATCTCTAACATTAAAACCTCTCCAATTGGAAACTCTTTCTTGTAAACTAGTTAAATGACCAACGTTTTCAGCTCTTCTTTGCGCTTCATTAACATGATTAGCCACTTGTCTCATACTTCTTTCAGCCAGAATTAATTCATTATACAGTGCATTATTTTCCATTTCACTTGAATGTTTGATCAACTGCTTTAATAAGAGTGGATATTTACATAATCTTTGAATAGGTTTAAGGATATAAGATTGAAGTTCAAATCCAGGATCTAAAAGTTGTGATGATTTCCTAAGATTCGAGGCTTCCTTATTGATAAGATCAATCGCTGCTAATTGACCAATTGTCCATGGTTCATATGCTTTAAATGAACCTTTGGCAGCATGAATAAATATACTACCAATTCTCTGATATTTGGTAGGTACATTATTATTACATTCAAGACCGATCAAAAATCTTCTTTGGAAGTCAACAATTTCATTTAAATTCGGGAATAAAGTATGAATTTGCTCATTGGTAATTATTTCAGCACTTGATAATTCATCTTTATACTGTAAAAGAAGCTCGAGATCCTGCACGTACTTTCTTTCAGTTTCAATTACTTCTTTCAACACTTTGGATCTCTCATCAGTTATAATTATTTCCCCCAAGGAAGAAATAGATGAGGATAAATTCACATCTCCGGATGTTGCAGGTAAAACTCGATTTATGGATTTGACAATTTTAAGTAAATCATGGGTACTATCCAGGAAAACGTTCAGAATGGTAAACAAATTCTCGTCATCAAACTTAAGATACGTTTTCACTGCAATTAAAAAATCGTAAACTGATTTTTTACAAATTCTCAAGTCATCACTTGGAACCACTGGCAAATGGCAATTTTTATGAGGATAAACGTGATTGAATAATAAACATAGTGGCGATCCTTCTTGAAATAATTTCCATATTTGAGTAACAGGGTCTGCACTTAATGTGGCTGGTAAGACACCAGCAGTAAAAGTGAAAATATTATTTTTATTAGCAGGATATTTGGTAGAAGTCGTAGTATTCAGGCTAGCAGAATGATCAGAGTGGATCAGAAACCCGCTAGATCCCACTGATGCTCTAATATCATTATCCATATCTGATTTGATTTGGCCATTAATTCCTACAATACCTTCATTTTGAAGTTGTTGTGATAATGCTAACGCTTGTTGCTCGGCACATAATTCAGCTTGGTTGAAAGCTTGACTTAAAAAGGAGGACATTTCAGGGATTTGTGCCAACCTCTCCTTCAATACAAGACATTGGTAGTAAAGATGATCTTCAGCGCTACTGGTACGGTTCATGCTGAGTTGTAACGACAGTAAAGGACCCAGATTTATTCTTTTGACACTGGTCACGGATGTGGTCAGTTGCAATGAAGCAGAAGAACTTGTTGAAAAAGACCGAAGTCCCATATGGGGCGGTGCACCTGGAACAGTGCTGGAGTTGGGATTCATGTTCTTTGCAATGGTTTGGTGAAAGAAAAGAATGAATAAAGAATGAAATGTAGGAAAAAATATAAACTCAATAATAAAAAAAAAAGTTTCAAGAGAACAACAAATAACAAACTGGAGAGAGGACTTGTGAGAGTGAGAGAAGGAGAGGGTGAAGGAGAGACACAGAAAAGAAAAGAAAAAAAAAAAAAATGAGAGCGAGAAACAAAATTAAAATTACCTATATATATATAAAACCCCTCCAATTGAATTTCACTTTTCACCACGAGTCTTGTTGCAAAATTTGACCATATGGTCATAGAAAAGGGTACACGGAAATTAAATTTTTTTTAAAACAAAAAATTGGGTTTTTCTCTTGCACGTGAGCCTTTTTCTTTCTTGTAAATTATGGCTAATCTATAGTAGGATGTGATTGATTCAGTTAAGTTAATCCCTGGTTATATCAAGTTAGACGAACTGCAGTATTCAGAGTGCTGATATCAAGCCCATAAAGGGCTATAAACAATTGAAAAAAAAAAAAAAAAATTAGAAAAAAATTAGTAAAAAGAATCAAATGAAATAAACAAACAAAAATAAAATTAAATTAAAATTAAATTAAAAATAAAAGTAAAAATAAAAAGATTATAATAAATGGTTGTAACATTACGCGCTAATAACACAATGAATAATATAGAATATTGTAAAGCAAATGAAAAGGTATAATGTAGCCGATACATGATTGATGATTTAAATTTTAATTCAAGTTCGGTTAGTATATAGATAAAAGTTAGCTTGTTATTTGTTTGACATTAATGATTTCTTATGCTATTCAAATAAGTTTAATTAGATCAACAAGTTCACTTAGCTAAATTAAGTTTGCAAGAAAAAATACGATTGAATTAAATTAATTCGCATCTATTTACTATATAATTAAACTACTGAATTTACTATTAAAGTAAATAAAAATAATTTAAAATTGTTTAAACTGAAAAAAAAATTAGAAAAACAGTTAAAAAAAGATCTTTATCTTTTTTTTTTTTTTTTTTTTTTTTTTTGAAAAAGTGAATGGACACGGAATTACTAGTACAAATCTGATCATAATCTTAGCCTACCCACTAAATTACTTGCAAAAGTACATTAGTTTCATTTATGAGACAATTTCTGCGGTGTATTAGAGGTAAGACTATGTCAATTTTTTTTGAAAAAAATACAATAAAAAAGTAAAAGACCACATTTTCCCCTCTTCTTAAGATATTTAAACCACTAAATGGAACAGTTCATGGGCTCAGATTTTCGGAACAATTGTTTGGTGGATTGATAACTACTAAAACTATTACCAATTTAGTTTAACGGAATGCACTGTTTATATAATCAAGTATAGAATCTGGTATGCAATTCATGTACTTGCTTGGGCGCCACATTTTTTTGTCAAAAAGAACGAAAGAAAAGAAAATTAATCAAAAATTTAATAATAACCACGCTAAACCTTAAACTTTAACCATTGAAACATTAAAAAGAGTATGCCGTACGACTTTGCGGCATAACTTTTTTAAAGGCTGACAATAAATGTTATAGATTGAATCGTTTTGAAAAAAAAATAAAAAAATTAAATAAATAAAAATATAAAACTTGAGATGAATTAATCTTCAAATTTGAATTGATTTATTAAAATCTAGAATCAAGGTTTATTTATTAGTAAAACGGAATTAAGTGTACCTCGTATCCACATATATTTATAAACTTATATTCATATTTTTTTATTTCCCTCATATTTCAATTTAGCTTGATAAGCTTTTTCACAAGTATCGAATAAACTTCTATTTTCTTGTATGGAGACAAATCCAGAGAGAAAAAAAAAAAAGAAAAGTTAAAAAATAGATATAGTAATCAAAATATATAAAAAATAAAATTTAAATTAAATACCAACTACGAAATACGTATTTGAATTGCATATATTTCATGGAGTCCGTAAATAATCAGATGAAAAATTTCCATATTTGAATAAAGAACACAACATAAAGCATGTACTTTTTTAGCTTTTCCGTCCAAATGTCATAGTTTTCCCAGCATCACTTACATATACATAAGCAGTCTTATTGGGGAACCAAATTAGTTGACTCAATTGCATCTTCCCTGCTATACTATTTTCAATTTGAATAACTTCTTGTAATGAATTGACTTCGAAAATTTTCACATTCTCATTTCTATCGTATCCTATAGATATAAATTGACCATCTTTACTAGTTTCTACACTGGAAATTGCTTCATCCACCAGGGTTAACACCGCATTAACCAATAAATTATCAGTATTCCAGAATGATACCACACCTTCATTCAGACCTGCGGCTATATATTTACCCCTTGGATCTATAGCAATACTAGTGATACTTGACCTGTGACCTTTCAAACAGTGATTCAATTTGAAATCACCATTATAAATTTCAAGGGTCCCATTATTTAACCCAATCACGAAAAATTCATGGCCTCTATTAAACCATTGAAATACATTAATATTTGCTTTAGGTTGAATAGTATCCCCGCCTTCTACCAATGTATAATTTTTAGTCAGGTATATTAATAATCCTAATTCGCGATCTACTATGGCAAGTCTTTCACCGTCATTTGAATATCGAAGTAAATACAAATGTTTGGCATTGTCTACTGATATAGTTCGTTCGCAAGTACTAGTACTCCCAGTAACTTTCCATATCTTTACCAAATTATCACCTCCTACAGTTGCAAATGTGAATTCATGCTTAGGATGCCAAGATACACATTCCACCACTTTCAGGTGAGGGTGTTCAATAATAGTAGGATCATAAATTTTATCAAGGGCACATTTCCATACCCTAATACTCTTGTCACTTCTCAGGTTTACTAATCTAGAACCGGTTATATTGATCAGCATATGTACAATTTCAGAGCTATTATTAGACCTCCCACTTTTCCATGTTTCATCACTTATCACTGTTGTTTTAAATTTTTTGAAATAATCAGAATGTGACATCTTGGTTATTTGGTTTGGTCTTATAATTGTTTTCAAACTTGGGTTGGCTCTATTTGAACTTTTATCGCTGTGTACAATACTATCTCAAGAACAACTCCAACAAAACAATATTATTTCGAGTGTTCTTTTTTTTTTTTTTTTTTTTTTTTTTTTTTTTTTTTTTTTTTTTTTTTTTTTCTTCCTCTCGATTTTTTTTTTGGTAGGTAAATATATCTAATACGTTACGCATTAATTCAATCAAACCCACTACCACCCATCACAATCATGACAGCCAGACCCAAATTGATCTCGATTGATGCGTTTTCCAAGACCATTGAGGATGCAAAGGTGAAAACTACCCTGGGAGGGATAATCACTTTGTTATGTGCTATTGTGGTGATGTTGTTGATACGTAATGAATATAAGGATTACACATCGATCATTACTTTGCCAACATTAGTGGTTGATAGAGATATTAATAAACCTTTAGAGATTAACATTGATATTACATTCCCAAACCTTCCTTGCGGAGTTTTAACTATGGACATATTAGATTCCGCTGGGGATAACAAGGTGGATATATTGCAACTGGGATTCAAAAAATTTGATTTGATTGATGGGCGTGAACAGCTTATTGATAATGAAAATATTTTATCAAATACATTATCATTGGAAGAATTATCTAATGGTCCAGATAGTAATGGTAAATGTGGTTCATGTTATGGAGCATTGCCTCAAGATGATACCAATAAAGTCTGTTGTAATGATTGTACCACTTTAAGATTAGCTTATGCCGCCAAGCAATGGGGGTTTTATGATGGAGAAAACATGGAACAATGTGAAAATGAAGGATACGTTCAAAATTTACAACATGCGATTAAAAATAATTATGGTTGTAGAATTAAAGGTACCACTCAAATCAATAGACTTGCTGGGAATTTACATTTTGCCCCTGGTGCTTCCTTGACTCATCCAGGTCAGCATATTCATGATTTATCATTATACCAAAAATTCCCGGATAAATTTAATTTTGATCACATTATAAATGATTTCCTGTTTGGACCACAAGTGGAAACTTTAAACAGTGAAGAGCCTACTCGTCCTTTGAATGGGTTCACCATGAAACCAGGCTTAAAAGAACATATTTTCCTGTATTATTTGAAAGTGGTACCTACAAGATTTGAATTTTTGCATGGCCCAGTAATTGATACCAATCAATTTTCAGTCATCGCTCATGATAGGCCTCTTAGAGGAGGTACTGATGAAGATCATCAGCACACGGTACATGCTAGAGGAGGTATGCCAGGGGTTTTTTTCCATTTCGATATTTCTCCTATGAAAATTATCAACAAGGAACAATACGCCAAGAGTTGGTCCGGTTTCGTTTTGGGTGTCTTCTCATCAATTGCAGGTGTATTAATGGTTGGTGCATTATTAGATAGAAGTGTTTTCGCTGCTGAAACGGTGTTACGTCAAAAAAAAGATCTGTAATTTTAGAACTATCGAATTTAATAAATATACATCTATATATTCAGAGATATTAATTGATACTATCTGTTTATTGATGAGAAGCTTTAAAAACACTTCTTCAAGTCTATTCTATATACAGTTAAACGTTTGCAAATAAATGCTTGATATCTTGATAATATTCTTTATCCAAATATTCACCAAGTTCTTCTTTGGTTAACCACATGAACTGACCACCCTGTTGTGGTTCATATTTCCCAGTAAGAATATGCAGTTTGATGAAATATTCCCTCTTATTATTTTCATGTTGATAAACATGGCATGGAGTATTGGAAACATTGAAATAATTGATGTTTTCTCCCCCAGATTTATATAAGCCTTCTTCCGCCATGATATGTAATGCTTTCAACTCTCCTTGCTTTTGTTCAAAATTGGGGAAAACCCATGAATCTTGATTTTCAGGCTTAATTACCAAATATAACGTACGAGACAATTTTCTTTCCAAAGAAGTTAAATCATTGGCCTTATCAGCTTCAGTGATTCTGGAATTAGGAACAATTTGACGAGACATATTGCTTGAGTTGTCTGATTCTTCAATAGCTTCTCCTTCTTCAGCTTCTTTGGCTTCAGCGTACAGCTTTGGTAATTTAAGTACTTGCTTAAATCTACGATCTCTATTATGTACAAGTACGGGTCTGCCTTTAGGGAACTCGATGGCCGGATTGTTATAAACTGGTTGCTTGTTCAACTCACGGAACCCCAATTCTGCGAGTGTCCCCTTTTTAAAATAATACCACGATGGAAACGTCCACATTAATCTCCTCCATAACTCATTTTGATATTTATAGTATTGAGCTTCAAATTTAGGCACATCGGCGGTGATCACCGGGTTTCTTGATAACAAGAGTGTGGAAGAAATGATAGGTCCATTGCCTTGTGTAGAGTACAACCTTCTGTTGCCTCGAAATACTACCCTTCCAAACATTTTAAGCCTGTTTGTCCTTGGAAGTTCTTTAGATATTTGAAATTTTCACTCTCGTGTAAACTGAAGACCGCGCGCTCGTAAATCTGAGCCTGAAAATTTTGCTTCTTCATCCGCCAATGCCTGCATCTGCGTAACTGCTCCACTCTCTCCTTTTATTAAAGCACTCCCTAACACCTGCAGAAAGTGTCGTTACCCTGACTCTTTGGTTTCATTTTCTTTTTTTTTTTTTTCTTATTAGTATTATTATTATTAATATTCTTGTTTTTTTTTTTTTTGCCATCTCGTCCTATAAATACTTCCCGTTTCGCTCTTTTTTCGACATCAATAAATTTTACCCGTTGATATATTCCATATATTTTGTATTGCCTGGTCGTTAATAAAAAAACTGGATTGGACTTATTTGTACCCTATTCCTCTTGTTTCCACTAATTGAAATACAATAAATCAGTAGAAAACAATAAGAGTACTGTTAAAGATCCAAGGTTATACAGAAGTTATTAACCCGAATACAAAATCAACATTAAATCTACTAGAGAACATTAAATCGCAAGTAATCTTGTTATAAAAACTGCATTTATAGTATATTTTCTTAACAAATCAATCCAAGCAACCAAAAGAAGTAGATTTTTTAAAGACGAAGCAAGACAAAATCAAAAGAAAACAATTAAAATATGACAGTTGCTGAAGAATTCGAGTCAATTTTAAAGGAATTACCTACTTTGAAGGCGCCAGGGGTTTCAGGTTCTCGTATTAAGAAGTTGACAGACCTTGCCGTTCAAAACGTATCAGTATGTATTAAAGGGACATATTAATGGCCCAATTTATTTTTTTTTTATTAACCAACAGTAAAGAACTAAAATTGTACTAACCGTAAGGATGAAGTCGAATTAATTCAAATATTATACTCAAGTTGTAAATCCACTCCATCTACTCATAAGTTGGGTATCTTATATGTGGTGGATTCTATTGTTCGAGTTTTTATTGAGGAATCTAAAAAGAAGGAAGAGCCAATCACTCCAGATGCACCAGAAGGTACTTTTGCCGATGGGGTAAATAAAATTAGTGAATTGATTGTATCAATTATTGATAATTCTTTAGAGTTGATGATCAATCAATCTCAAATAGAGAAAATTGGTAAGCTCGTAGACATTTGGGAACGTGCAAACACTTTCAATGAAGAAATAATTGGTAAAATTAGAGCAAAACATTTTAAGTCTACTACTCCTCCAGGATCCCCACCTCCTTCCCATAGTAACAAAATGCCAGAATCTGGTAGTAGTAATTCTAAAGATTCTGGAAGTATTCTTTCCGCTTTAGCCTCTTTAGCGAAATCTAATTCTCAAGAAAATACTCCTAAACAGCAAAGTGCTACTACAGTAAACAATGCTAATAACATTTTATCTCAGTTATCAGCATTGAATGGTAATTCTTCTAATAACCAACCGCCATCTCAACAACAAGGTCAACAACAAGGTCAAGGTAGTGAACAATATATCATGAGTATGTTACAACTGATGCAAGGTAATGGTAATAGCAATGGTTCTAATTACAATAAAGATCATGGTAATGTACCTCTGCTGCTTCCAGCTCCTCCAAGACCTCTTCAACAACATCAAAATGATTATGGTAGACGCGGAAGAGAAGATGAATATAGCTCTACTGGTTATTCTAGAAGGAACAGGTCTAGATCTCCTAATAGAAATAACGGAGGTTTTAGAGATCAACAACCAAGATACAATCAAGGCCCTCCAATTCCTCAAACAAATCAAGGAGGTTATCTTGGTGCACCCAATGGTGGAGGTAATGTGAACACTAATGGGTATAGTAACTTCCCTCAAGGTGGTAATTACAGTAATCAATACACAGCTCAATACCCTGCTGATAATAATGCTGCTCAAGTTCCAAATGGGAACGGATTTCAACAAGGAGGATTCCAACAAGGATTCCAATCTCAAATTAATCATTCCCCAGGTCAAGCTCCAGGTGGTGGCTTTACCCCATACCAAGGGGAAATGAACATTCAAGGTACTCCACATTATCGTCCAAGAAATATTGGCTTTGATCTGAGTTTACCTCAAGGTTCTTTCAAAGTCTTATCTCGTACTTTATTTATTGGTGGAGTTCCAAGAAATATGACTGAAAGAGAAATGGCTAATCTCTTGAGACCATTTGCCGAAGTTCAATCAGTTATTTTAAATAGTGAAAGAAAGCATGCATTTGTTAAAGTTTATTCTAGAAGAGAAGCTGAGCAAGTGATTACTTCTTTCAATAAGGACAATGCATTACCATTAAGAACTCGTTGGGGTGTTGGATTCGGACCAAGAGATTGTTGTAATTATCAACATGGTGTATCTATTATTCCAATTCAAAGATTGACTGATGCTGATCGTGCTTGGGTTGTTCAAGCACAATGGGGTGGTACAGGGGGTCGACCATTAGAAGGGGGCCTTGTTATCGATGAACCAGATATTGAAATAGGTACAGGTATCTCGTCTAAGGCCATGTCTAAAAAAATGCCTACCAATTCTGCAAGAAATGGACCAAAATCAAATAGACCCGGTGAATCAGACGAAGATTATGTTAAAACCACTTTACTTCAGCAATCTGCAGCTCAACATGGAGGTGTACCAGGTATGAACCAACAAGGTCCTAACCCATTGGCTGGCTTGTTTAATCAAAATAATGGTTTCCAAAATGGTCCTCCTCCACCACAGCAAGGTTTCAATGGTGGGAACCTTGGTAATCAAATGGCTAGTTTTTTTCAAAGACAACAATAGGTACATAAAATTGTATAAATAATAAAGTAATTGTAAATCAACTATTCGTATATATTTAAATATATATCTATATAAATATAAACCTACTAGTAAATATATGTTTATTCTTTAGTGAAAATCTACTAAGTATTTCTTCTTACAAACTATATTTGAATCTTACTTTTCATATATCTTGTGTGGGACATGCTAATTTAACTTAGTGTTTGATGCTAAATGCGACATTTATTTTGTTTTCAGTCCCCATTGATCCACACTTGATATGAATCGGCAAAACCACTCACAAAAAAACCTGAATGTTGTGTATGGGGCTACAAGAACCATTAAAAAGGAAACACAAGAGGAGAAGGAGCTTCCAAGATACGATAGGATCAACAATTTGACTTCAAACGGAATAACAAAGCGCAAACGTATTAGAAACAAACATGGCCCTTCAATTATGAACACTTTAAGCAAAAATCCATTTCTAAACACAACAAACGATGAAAAATTAGAACTTCAAAGCAAGGCAGACCCTTATGAACAAGAAATAAACCTAAATATCAAACTGATATCTTCAAATTCAGATTCAGAATCAGATTTTGATTTGAATAATAAATTAATAGAAGTATCTCAATATTCGAGTAGTCCCATCAAAAATGATGACCGAACGACACGATACGAAGAATTGGATGAAATGATTAAAGATGCGGTATCTGGGAATGTAGAGCTGCCGATAGAGATGGAAAATTCGGTGGTGAATACCTTATTACTGGGGGATTTCCTTTCAAGTTTTGATAATAGGAAAAAGCAAAATAGAATAGAGATGGAAATTAAATTTAAAGACGTTTACCCCAAACCTATTTTAAGTAAACGAAAATTGCATATGCGAGTACAAAAATATCTACCAGTGGTATTAGAGATACTAAAAGGTAATGAGGATCCTTGCTATACACATTCTCTAGGGGCATCTATTCAACGAGGGTCCAATCATGAGACAATGTCGCAAAAGGAAAAATGGGAAATCAATTGGAGTGCACTTTTTGGTGGATATTTTGGGTTGCAACGACAGCAACTCATTGGGAATTTAATTCTACAAAAATTTGATAAACAAATTAAAATTGCAGCGAAAAAGAATCCTATAATCACTTATTGGTCCGAACAAGGATATGCCACTTTCATGCTTGCTAATGATATTATTGTTCGCTTAATCATGGAAGATTTTAATTGTTCTTACAAGGAAGCCGAAAAAATAATGAAGGAAAGCGCAGACTACGGATCTGCAGTGGCAGACGATATTGATATTATCGATGATATAGAGTTGGCCAGCGATGAAGATTTTGAAATTGGAAATGGAAATGTAAATAAAGAGATATGCTTAAGCCCTTCAACTCTGGTATCTAACAATAAACTTATACGTTCAAGCAATGACAAAAATCTTCGCAACCAAAAGAGCGACTTAGATCACAACCACAATAAAAACCCTTGTCATTTACAGCCGCGCGAAACCTCTGCTAAACCTTCAACTGATGTTGACCATACTCGAGCCGCACCAATAGATGATATATTAAGTCAGATCATTCAAAGTGATAGTGAGTCCGATGATACTACATTCTCCTAGAATATAATGAGTTCACGGCCCATTGAATGATGTTCCCTATTCTCCAAAGAATAAAACAATTCACTTATCTTCAAGTCTTGGTGATACTACCATATACTGCAGATTCTTGATTCTTCCACCTTGAAATTAAATTAGATTAGTTTTCTTTTTTTTTTTTTTTTTCCCACTTTTGTTTCCAAATCTCCTACTCAATATCTTTCACCGTGTTTTCATTAAAGAAAACAGTGCTGGTTGCAGTCCCAGCTCTCTGCAAACATTTCCATTCGAGTGCCCCAATGTATACTGATACCGTATTTATTGATAAATTAGCTGCAACGGTTATAACGGGCAAAGATGCATGGAATCGTCCATCTCCACAACCTATCCATGTGAATGTTGCCCTTAACACTGACTTCCACGAAGCTTCATTAACTGATAATTTAAAGTATTCATTGAATTATGCGGTGATTTCACGTAATATATCGGAGTATCTTAAGCTGAAAGAGCATTATAATTTTAAATCTTTGGCAAATATTGGTGAATCAATCCATGAGATTCTTTTTCAAAATAGTCATGGCAATTTCCAAAGTAAAGTGACCGTGGTTAGTGAAAAATCTGAAATTCGAGCTCAATCAGTAGGGTTTACATCCTCAAGAAATGCCAATGGCAAGATTGATAATGTTCTTGACCATTATGATGTTAAAGGTTTAAGATTACTTACTATCATTGGTGTTTTCACGTTTGAAAGATTTAAAAGGCAAATTGTTGATATTGATTTGAATATTCAATTGAATCAAAATTCTTCCATTTCTGTTCACAGTATTATTGAAGATGTGACCAGTTACGTGGAATCTTCCAATTTCAAAACTGTGGAAGCCTTAGTGATGAAAACTGGTCAATTAATTTTCCAAAAGCATAATCAAGGAATTGCTCAACTTTCTGTCAAAGTAACAAAGCCTAATGCTATTACTTACACTGAAGGTGTTGGAGTTACATCTGTTTTCACTAGTGAATCACTTAAGAACATGGATGCAATTAAAATTACCAATGACATTCCAACTAACACCAATGAATTTACTCTCCCAGTGTCAGATGTCGAGTCACTGTTTAATGTTAATGATCAACATGTTGCCTATATTGCGTTTGGATCAAACTTAGGTAATCCGATGCAAAATATTTACAATGCTTTATCTCTTCTTGAAGAAAATGGTATCAAAGTTCTTGCAACTTCTTCAGTATATATATCAAAACCTATGTATGTCACGGATCAAGAAGACTTCCACAATGGAGTTATCAAAGTGTCATTTCTGAAATTGACACCTCATGATTTATTAAAAATTCTTAAAAAAATTGAATACGATGACTTGAAAAGAGTGAAAGAATACGATAATGGACCTAGATCTATTGATTTAGACATTCTAATGATCGATGATTTAGTACTTAGCTCTCCCGATTTAAATATACCTCATATTTCGATGCTTGATAGAACTTTTGTGTTGCATCCTTTATGTGAATTGTTATCTCCAGAAGAATTACACCCTGTTAGTGCTGAGCCTTTACATAATCATTTGAAACAATTACTTCAAAGTAAACCTAATGAAAATGTTCAAGAATCAAATGAATTGATTCAATTGACCCCAATTCCCAGATTAAGCGTTAATCAAACACCTTTCAAATTTGATCATTTGGGCTGTTCTACTAAAACTCTTGTCATGGGGATTTTAAACGTTACGCCAGACTCTTTCAGTGATGGTGGTATCAATCATGGCAAGCCAATTGAAGAAATTTGTTGCAATGCTTTAAAATTGTTGGAAGAAGGAGCAGATATTTTAGATATAGGAGGAGTATCAACTCGTCCAGGAAGCAAAGAGCCTACCGAGGAAGAAGAATTAAATCGATTGATCCCCGTAATTAAAGCAATCAGAAACAGCTCCAACGCAAAATTGAAATCTAGTATAATATCTGTGGATACTTATAGATCTAACGTAGCACGACAATGTTTAATTGCTGGAGCTGATATTATCAATGACATTTCTATGGGTCTTTACGATGAAGAAATTTTCAAAGTCATAGCTGAGTTTAAATGTCCATATGTGATGAATCACACTAGAGGTACTCCTCAAACTATGAGTATTATGACATCGTATAAATCAAATACCAATGAAGATATCATTGAATTTGTCACCGATCCAGCTCAAGAGTATAATGAACCCAAAGTTGGACAAGTTCTTAATCTTACAAGAGGTATTTCAAGAGAATTGGCTTTACAAATGAAAAAGGCATTCGCTGTCGGGGTCAGAAAATGGCAAATAATAGTTGATCCTGGTATTGGTTTTGCTAAAGACCTTTCCCAGAACCTCTCTATTATAAAACATGCATCTTTTTTCAAAAAATATAGTGTTCAAGTAAATGAAAGATTTGATGATGACAATCCTAATAGAGTGCAAAATACTTATATTAGTTTCAACGGGTTACCTACATTACTTGGACCATCGAGAAAGAAGTTTATTGGAACCATTACCAATACGCCTGATCCTAGTGACAGAACTATAGGAACCTCAGCTTCAGTTATGGCTTGTATTGAACAAAAAACTGATATTGTGAGAGTTCATGATGTAGCTGTCATGAAGAAAACCGTTCAAATGGGGGATGCTATTTTCAAGAGTATTTACTAAGGGAGGGAACCAATTAACTGACCAAGATAATCAACGCTTAATCTTTGTTTGGAAAAAAAAAATAAATAAATAAAAAGAAGAAAAATAAAAACAATAAATAAATAATTTTCACTTACATTATCAAAATTTATGATATATATACGTTATATATACGTTATACGTTATTAAACACCATATTATGTAGATGTCTGTTTGATTCATTTTTTTCTTTAGAAAAATTATGATTTTGTTTCCAAAATTTTGACGATTTTGGTTGTGTCCATCAAACTAATGTAGATTCCTATAAATTATAATTGATACATTTCAATTCAACTCTAATGGTACTCTCACCTCTATCATTAATTAAAAAACAAGTGTTTATTGATCCCCATTTGCCTGCGTTTCCGGGTAAAAATAGGTCGCAAATTCTACATAAAAAATAAACTTGCCTCTAATGGGTTTTTGTGTAACATAAAATTTTCATCGGTGAATGGGGTTGTGCGCTAACACTCATCAAAAAGAAAAAGGAAAAGAAAAAGGAAACGGAAAAAAAAAAATTTTAATATCAAGTATATTTGTTGTGTTAAAATGGCAGCTGTGTATCCAAGAACCTGTTACAAGTGTGGTGAAGTAGGCCACTTAGCTGACAACTGTCAACAAGAAGAAAGATTATGTTACAACTGTCGCAAGGCTGGACACGAATCCTCTGACTGCCCAGAACCAAAGCAAGCTACTCAAAAACAATGTTACTCTTGTGGAGATTTAGGACACGTTCAATCTGATTGTCCAACTCAAGCACAAGGTGCCAAGTGTTACAACTGTGGCCAATTTGGTCACATTTCTAAAAACTGTCCTTCCGGTGGTGCCCCTGTCTCTAGAAAGCCTGTTGTTAAAGGTACTACTTGTTACAAGTGTGGTGGTCCAAACCATTTTGCTCGTGACTGTCAAGCTGGTTTAGTCAAATGTTACGCTTGTGGTAAGACTGGCCACATCTCTAAGGACTGTTCCTCCGCTTCCGGTGGTGCCAATGTTAACACTAAGATCTGTTACACTTGTGGTGAATCTGGTCACATTTCCAAGGAATGTGGTGGAAACTAAACAGACTAAAAAACTTTTTTTTTTTTCTTTTCTGATAGTTGAAATTGATATTTTACAAAGATTAATATGATTTGTTATAAAGAAATTCTTTTAAATGAAGCATGAAAATGTTTGCAGTATAGAAAACATTAAAGTTCTTCATTTAATAAATTTTTTTTGTGATATTATCATTTCATTCATAAATCTTTGCAAAAAGATTATGAATTTCAACTGATTTTCCCAAAAAAAAAAAAAAAATTCTGTTTATGTTTTTGTTGAGGAGGGGGTGTGAGCTGAAGGGTGATGTTGTATAGGTGCCGTTGGTGTGATTAAGAGCCGGGTTTCTTTTTTACAATTTTAATGATCTCTTTTCATGATTCCTCTTAATAAATAAGATAAAAATTTTAATAAATTTTTGTAGACTCTAAATTTTAAATGTCAAAATTATTAAATTGATTTGCTTGATTGCGAAAAATCTATTACCACCTGTCTTCCATCAATAACACATCCTTTTGATAACGTATAATAAGCTTTCTCTGCTTCTTTTACAGTACTAAACTTTATAAAGCCATAACTTAAACTTTTACCACTTTTGGGATCACTTATGATGTTTGCATCAACTACTGTCCCAAACCGAGCGAAAACTATACGGAGAGCATCACCAGTAGTAATAGGATTCAATTTAGCCACAAATAATGTTTCCGGCGATGGCTTTACATTATAATGGGGTATATCTCCAATAAGTTCCAATGTAATGGCATTTATTTTAGATGTTGGAGTAACGGACGTATTAGATTTATAATTTGGATCAGTTAGCTCCGGTATGCGCATATGCTTTAATTGGATTTCAGAGGGCGTTGCTTCTTTAAAGTTGACTTTATAATTGGAGAAAGGATCGTAAATCATGTGTACATGCGTGATTCGAATATCTTCTAGGAATCTGTCTTCACAATCTGTGGCACTATTGTTCATTATTTCAAGTACATTGAACCCTTCAACAACTTTACCAAATGGTACCACCTGAGGCATCTTACCCAATTTCTCTTGAGCATCAGTTAAAGTAATAATAAATTCAGTTCCTAAAACTACTGCATCATCAAGTACACTAGTTTTAAATGCGATGGTACCAATATCTCGTGGTGAAGATATCATACCTGGTGCCAGGGCTTTGAAATGCATAGTTTTGGCCAATGCCAACGGCCTAAATTTATCAGGAATTTGATACAATCTTTCGATTGAAGTGGGAAACTCAGATCCCTCTTCTCTACTAGCTTCAATTGGATGTTCACCTGGATAACTTGGATTACCACTCGTTACAAATGAATCTTGCTGCAAAGAATAGAAAGGGGCAAAAAAATAATAGTTCAGCTTGCATAGTTGAATGAAATGGAAACTTGCAAGTTCTTGGGCCTTATAGTCCAAGTCAACCACAATATTACCGCTTGTAGTTTCAATAAGAACACTCATATTTGATGAACATGAGTAGACTGTAATAGTATTATATTTCGATCTTTTTTTTTTTTTTTTCTAGTTTGTAGTTTTGGTCGATTTCAATTTTGACAAATAATATTACAAGCTCATAGCATTGAAACGGGAAGCTTCTGTGAATAAAGTGTGAATAAGGATATTGATCTTTAGGCAAAAAAAATCTCTTTCAACGCGCAATTAACCAGAGTAATATATTGGACATGTTTATTCGTTAAGCTTTATATTTTTTTTGTCGTAACCATTACAGTAAAGAATTATGCTTGAATTCATAATCGCACTAACCAAGCAATACTATATGAAGCACATTTTTAGTCGCAAAAAAGGTAGAAGGTATTTCTTGTTAAATTGTTAAGATTAAAATTTTTTTTGAAAATAAAAAAAAAGAATGCGATTTGTGTGGATCGAACACACGACCTTCAGATTACTTGACTGAAGTTATTCTTCAGTCTGACGCTCTCCCAACTGAGCTAAAACCGCTTTCTGATGGTATGGAATAGGGCCTAAAAAAAGCAACCTAGTTTAAGTAAAGTGTGAAATTGTATAAAGAACACACGATCTATATATCGTTTTGAGAGAGTTACTTCATCGCAATACATCTTGATCCTAATGTCAATATTTATGCAATAAATAAAAAATAAAGTTTATAACCAGAAAAAATACTAAAAAAACATGCGGTTTGTGTGGATCGAACACACGACCTTCAGATTACTTGACCGAAGTTGTTCTTCAGTCTGACGCTCTCCCAACTGAGCTAAAACCGCTTGATTATGCAGTTGTTTGACCTATTGTAAAACCCACTTATTGGGAGTAAGAATACCGAGAATTGAAACTATTATTGAAACGAGTGAACAGAAACTGAAACAGGAAAATGAGAAATTATAATATATAAACAATAATATTAAACTTCATATTGAATATCAAAAAAAAAAGTAAAGTTAAAAATGTATGCGGTTTGTGTGGATCGAACACACGACCTTCAGATTACTTGACCGAAGTTATTCTTCAGTCTGACGCTCTCCCAACTGAGCTAAAACCGCTTACTGATGTTAGTTTGTGCCCAAGTATAGGCCCCACTCGGTATACCTAGTATTTAACATGACACATTAAAGTTAATTGATTAAAATTATGGCAAGTGAGAAATACAATGTTTGTTTTTTTTACTAATATAAAGATAATTCGTTTAATACGAGCAGACTCAAAAATAAAAGATTAGCAAAAATAAATGCGGTTTGTGTGGATCGAACACACGACCTTCAGATTACTTGACTGAAGTGTTTCTTCAGTCTGACGCTCTCCCAACTGAGCTAAAACCGCATTGTTGAAGTTATAATGTCTAGTGTACAATTACACCCAAGAATAGAAATTGCAAAATTAAATGAAACATTACGAATATGGCAGAATTTTTTTTCAAAATTTGAGAAAGAATTCATTATTCAATTTCGACAAAAAAAAACCGTTGTTATATATAACAACATTCATCACGTATTTTTTCCATTTAATATATACCAAAAAGAATTAGCAAAAAAGAATGCGGTTTGTGTGGATCGAACACACGACCTTCAGATTACTTGACCGAAGTTATTCTTCAGTCTGACGCTCTCCCAACTGAGCTAAAACCGCGAACTTATGGTTGTTTTACCTCATAGTGTGACACACGCATAAAAGGGCTTAATCAATTTGAGTGTCTCTTAAAAGTAAAATATGCATTTTCATTAGAAGTTTAACGAGCAAGTCATATAATTTGTTTTATTTCGTTTTATTTATTTTATTTTCTATTTTTGTTTTTTCTACAAAAACGTTAATTGCATGCATTGAAACGGTAAATAATTAGATACAAAATGGCTCTTTCGAACATCTAAATGCTACATACAACAACTACTCTTTTTACGAAATACTCTTCAAAAAAAAAAACACGCTCTATAAAAATTCCCCTCTAATTGTTGATATGTAAATACATAGTAAAACTCTTGGTTACTTTTTATTCCTATTCAATGTGTGTACATGTATAAAAATTAAACAGATTCTATTATGAGTGAAGATGAGGATTCAAAACTTTGAAGTATCAATCAAGACTAACAACATGAGAAAAAGGTCAAACAAAAAAAAAGAAACAAAAAAAAAAAAAGAAAAACAAGAAGGGCCTTATGAAAACAGTGCTAAATACATAAACAAAAACAACATGGACCGCAGAAAGATTAGAGAAAATACCCAAGATGAGTTTAAAGTTCAATGAATCAATCAGGTTGTGGGTGCATATCATAGTTAACCTAGCTTTCCTTTACCCATCATCCTTATCATCAATGTGTACATGTGAGACAACTTGCATACATTATAGTGATTTATTCTCTCAATAATTTTTGATTAATTAATAACCAAAAAAAAAAAAAAAAAGCGTACTAACATCTCAATTGTGCATATATGTGGTTCATTTCTAGTTTTCTCAGGTGTGACCAAAACCAGAAGTTGAACATATTGTGCATCACTCTTTCCCACCAACTGTTGCTTGAATCTTACTGTTGAAATCAGAATTTTTAGTGGAAATGTCGTACGAACAAATCTTCTGGAACAAAAATACCAATTCAAGAGATCCGAAACTTGATTCACAAATGGGAACAATCCAACAACATGGCTTGGGAAACACCATGAATGACTGTCAAGAGTTTTTCGGGACCCCTGAACCCCGTAGCGGACCAAACGAAATCAATGTCAATATACAACAAGACCCAAGACAATACTACTATCAACAATCTTCAACTAATAATGGCCATCAACTGTTAAAACAAATAGATCAGTTGCATCAATTGCACCAATTACAAAACAATAACCAACCTATAATGTCTAACTCTTTTGGGGTCACAAATAGAGAAGTTACAGATAATCGATCTTTACTGAAAGATTTTTCTACAGGTATTCAAAGCCCTAATACTGAAAAATCATCGGATTATGATATAAATCAATACTCAAGAGATCAAAACTCGAGGGATATCAATATAACTCCAGATGATACCAAACTAACCAAGGCTAAATATAGGAAACAACTCTTGGATGAGCAAGATGCTCTTTTAATTGCTAGAGACGATTCTGAATTAACTGAAGAAGAATTGAAAATTAAAAAAAAAGCTCAAAATAGAGCCGCTCAAAGGGCTTTCCGTGAAAGGAAAGAAATCAGATTGAAAGATTTGGAAGCTAAATTGAATCAGTCGGAGGTTGAAAAACAACAATTGTTGGAGCAAATCAAAATTTTGAAAGATAGACAGCAATCACCAAATACATCTACTATCAATGGAGGAACTCGTACGGTAGATGGGAATGGGTCGGATAAATTCAATTTCCCTTATACTCAAAAGGAATTTATTAATGAATTAACTCAAGGTCATTCGCCCAATGAACTTACAATGAATAAAGTTTACAAGTCTCCTGAAGATCCTTCCCAAAAATTGCTTGGTGTTGGTGCTGTTTGGGATTATTTGCAATTAAAATCTGAAGAATATGAAATAGATGATTACACTTTTGATTTCGAGGGGATTATGAAGAAACTTAAGGGCCACGAAAGATGCCATGGGTTTGGTCCTGCGTACCCACTTTCCATTGTGGACAAAGCCATTAAAGACCTGATCAATAACTTATAAGCTTTTGAAATGGTTTGAGCCAAAGTGCGCGCAGAAATTTTTATTGATATAAGTGAGCACCTGATTTAACAAGAACAAGAACAAGAACAAGAACAAGAACAAGAACCAGAACAAGAAGGAAAAAAATATCTCAAAAACAAAATAAAACCAGGTATACAAAGTATATAATGAAAACAAGATATAAATCTGTCTTTGGTTAATATACTTTCGTTGGCTTTCTTTTTGTTTACAAACTTCATTACTCAAACATTAAACTAAAACGAACTTCATTTATCGCAACTTCAATTCTTTATTTTGAGATCCTTAAGTATCCTCATTTTGCAACAATGGTTGCGAATTGTAAGGAAAAGAAATAAGTAAAATGAAATCAGTATTCCCCAAATCTTTTACCTGCAGTCAACAAACCGAGAATGTTCTGGAAAATTGGTGGCCACTTTTTTTGTGCGATAGTTGTGTATTTTTTAGCTATATATATTTCTATACATTCCCAAGATCAAATTATCATATTTCAGTAATTTCTTCAAACTTGTATAATGTCCGCCGACGAATTTAAGGCTGAAGGTAATAAATATTTTGCAGCAAAAGATTTCCCAAAAGCAATTGAATTTTTCACTAAGGCAATCGAAGCTTCTACCACCCCAAACCATGTTTTATACTCCAATCGTTCTGCTTCTTACGCTTCTGTAAAGAATTTTACTAAGGCTCTTGAAGATGCTCAAGAGTGTGTTAAAATCAATTCTACTTGGGCCAAAGGTTTCAATAGAGTTGGTGCTGCTCATTACGGTTTAGGTAATTATGATGACGCTAAAGCTGCTTATCAAAAAGCTCTTGAATTAGATGCATCCAATGCTATGGCTAAACAAGGCCTTAGTCAAGTGGAAGAAACTGTCGCAGCTAGATCCGCTCAACCAGATATGGGTCTTGGTAAGATCTTTAATGATCCTAATTTGATAACTAAATTGAAAAATAACCCAAAGACTGCTGAATTAATGAAGGATCCTGAATTAGTACAAAAAGTATTAAACATGCAACAAAATCCACAAGCCAATGCTATGACTTTTTTGAGTGATCAAAGAATGATGACTATTATGGCTACTTTAATGGGGGTTGACTTGGATATGCCTGATGCACCTATGGAAAAGCCAGCTGATGCCAAGAGTGCTTCAAGTGCTTCTGAAGATGTAGAAATGAAGGATGCAGAAACTACTCAATCATCAAAATCAGAAACACAAACTAAAGAAGAACCAAAGGCAGAACCAAAGGCTGAAGAAAGCAACGTCGACTCAACTAAAGTTGAAGCTGATGCCTTAAAAGCTGAAGGTAATACTCTTTACAAGCAAAGAAAGTTCGATGAAGCTATTGCTAAATATAATTCCGCATGGGAAACTCATAAGGATATCACATACTTAAACAATAGAGCTGCAGCTGAATATGAAAAAGGTGATTATGATGAAGCCATCAAAACATGTGAACTTGCAGTTGAAGAAGGTAGATCCATGAGAGCTGATTATAAAGTTGTCGCTAAATCTTTTGCTAGAATTGGTAACTCTTATTTAAAGAAAGATGACTTGGAAAGTGCAGTCAAATTCTTTGACAAATCCTTAATGGAACATAGAACTCCTGATGTTTTGAACAAATTACGTAGTACTCAAAAGGAAATTAAGGTAAGAGAAGCTGAAGCCTACATTGACAAGGACAAGGCCGAAGAAGCTAGACTTCAAGGTAAAGAATTTTTCACCAAGGCAGACTGGCCTAATGCAGTGAAAGCTTACACCGAAATGATCAAAAGAGATCCAGAAGATGCTCGTGGTTACTCTAATAGAGCTGCTGCTTTATCCAAATTAATGTCTTTCCCAGATGCTGTTAGAGATTGTGACATGGCTATCAAGAAAGATCCAAAGTTCATTAGAGCTTATATTAGAAAAGCTAGTGCTCAATTGGCCATGAAGGAATATAGTCATGCCATGGAAACCTTGAGTGAAGCTCGTGCTAAAGATATGGAAATGACTGGTTCTAATGTCACTGAAATAGATCAATTGAATAATAAAATACTTAATCAAAGATTTCAGGCCATTGAAGGCGAAACACCTGAACAAACTATGGAAAGAGTTTCCAGAGATCCAGAGATTGTTCAAATTTTGCAAGATCCAGTTATGCAAGGTATTTTAGGACAAGCTAGAGAAAACCCTGCGGCATTACAAGATCATATGAAAAACCCAGAAGTCAACAAGAAAATTAATTTGTTGATTGCTGCAGGTGTTATCCGTACCAGATAAACTAGGAGGGGATTAAATGTTTAAATATTCTTATATTTTTTAATTAGTTTAACGCATGTCAAGAGATAAAGGAAAGTTCCAGTTAATTTGTAGTGAAAGAAAAAATCAACAAAAGAAAAAATAAAAAACCTCTCTTTTTTGTATATATATTTAACGGCTAATTTCTACTCATGTCAGGCCATTATCGTAAAAAAAATTAGGAAAGCTGTAGATTGAACTAGTTCTTAATTCAGGACCTGATATTTCATAAGGTAACAATTGAAATTCATGATTTATGGGATTTTTCGATTGTAAAGATTCTTGGAAATGATGGAAGATTTCATCATTAGAATTGGGAGCTTTTGCTGCTTTGGAGATAACGAAATTATAAAAATTATCGTTATCAGAAGTATGTGAATTTCCTTCTACAACTTCTGGAAACATATTATTCACTTCTTCCAAATGAACAATCAATGCTGGATCATCCTCTAGAATTTTCATATTCAATTTTTTCCTTGCAATCTCCAATAAACTTCTGAGCATAATTCTTGAAACCAAATCTACAATGGAATCTCTTTGTCGACTTATGGAAGTTGCAATTCGTTCTAATGGGAAAAATGAAAAATATTTTAAAGACATCTCACTTAGTAATTCTATATCTCGAATTGTTTGTTCTTTATTTTCCATATGATTGATTGAATAACTCATTACCGTCATAAAAGCGTAAAATGGATAAAATAAACTCCATCGTATAAAATTAGGGGAAACTTTAGTTCTATCCAAAGATAAGCAAATCATCAATAAAGTTCTAGCACTAGTAACTGCCAAGTTTCTAAAAATTTCAGTTTGCGATTTGTCAATCATAATTTGAGTTGTAAATCGATTCATCGTCATGATTTGTAAATTGAAACTGAAATGGAAAATAAGTATATCTTCAGGCAGGCAAACTTTGAAATTCTCGAAAAGTTTGGCATAAAAATTGGTAGTGAATCTGGGATCATCACATAAGTAAGGTCTTATTAGTGGATCCATGGTATTACAAATTTTGAAGAGTTCTTCATTTAATTCTTTCACTGATTCAATAATATTGGCTGCCGGGAGGAAAAATTTTGTAGCAGTAAATAATTTATCATAGCTTTTATATCTTAACATAGTTAACTGATGGAAATAATAAAAAATATATTTGTGAGGCCCATTTGGGTATGATTTAAGATTTTCAATATTACGGATATCTCCAGCATGAATCCCTTGGTGAATCTGATGAAGGAATGTATATTTATCATATACTGATAAGGTCAGGACATCTGAAACATTAATTATAGGAGGTTTCCCACTTCTAAGAGATATCTCCATGTCAAAATATTGACAAAACCACCATATACTTCTTTTCTTGTAAGCTATCTCTGGGGAGTCTTTAACAAAAGTTTCAAACCGATGAAGCCCTAATTCATGAGCAAATTTAATAGCAACACTAGTGAAAATAGATGAAGTATTTGTAAGAATAGTATTATTTTCAAGTAATAATACGAAAAGTAATAATGCCCGAATTGTTTCTAAACCTTCACTGAAAGCCAGTATCTTGCAATAGTAATACATACATGAATGCATAGATTTTTTATATATAGTTATTAATTCCTCTCTAGAAATTTGTTGAAGCAGGAATGGTAAAGGCTCTTTGGCAAAATCATGGGTTAATTCAGGATCTTTATGTATTGCCTTAGCATCTAATATCACTGGAATACATAGAGAAATAGCCAAGTTCATTAATAATAGTTCCAGAATGGATAAGGTCCGTTGATTTGAGTCACTAAACCTAATTTCAAACAATTCTTTGACATCCGAAATGGGCATTAATTGATTCACTAAATAGAATCGGGTATAAAAACTATCTAGCATATCTTGAATCAACCCTTGCTTGGGGAAAATTCCCTTTTGTAGTTGTATTTGCTCCAACGGAGAAGGGTTTGGTGGATTGATTAAAGTACCAGTGAGCTCATTAATACAGTCTATTACAACTTTAGGAATATTTTTCAATGGGAGAAGTAGATGTTTATATTTTGGAGAAAGTTTTGATTCAATATGTTCAATTGATTGCTTTGAAATAATTGAATATATGGTTTGACTCCCATAATATTCAATTTTAGACATCAGAAATGGAATTTTCAATTCATTATCAGTAACCGATTCATATTGATTGTCATTCCCTAATGATAAATTCTCAGAAGTTGCTAGATTAGGTTTAGTAACAATTTGGTCAACATATTCATCAGTAGTTGTATAATTCAAATTAGTTGCAAAATTGAATCCTGCTTTACCTAGTTTTTGTGATGATTGACTTATGTCTTTATCGTTAAGGTATGATTCATTTGATTCATTTGTAATCTTGTTTAATATTTTTTCAAGTATAAGCTCTAATCTTTCCAATCTTTGATTGACATCATTCATTGTTTCTGGTGTGGGACCTCGCTTGTGCAGCTTATCCGATCTAATTTTACGACCACAACTGTCAAAGATGCAACTCGAGGATGTTTGAATACAGTTTTGACATGGCTCCTTACCATCACATCGTATTTTTTTACTCCTACATGCCATGCAAGCCTTTAACACTCTTTGTCTTTTAGTATTGTTGTTAATATCGGTATGAACATTAATATTGTTTCCATTCTTATTATTACTATTGGCATTATTTTTATTGGTATCAATATTAATGTTATTTTTATTTTTATTATTATTATTATTATTATTATTTATAGTGTTATTGTTATTATAATTATTATGATTGTTGTTGTTGTTCTCAATAGTATTAATTTCTGTCATCAATGTGAAGATGCAAAAGTTACTAGAAATTATTTGAAAATCAATCCCAAGAGAGAATTGCAAGTCGCACTAACGATTAGCGATAGTGGTTTCCATGCAGTAAGTGTATTATTAGCCCAAAATAACTCAATGTATAGAGACTTTGATGCAAAAATAAATTTTTTTTTTTCCATTTTTACATATCACTTATCGTTCAATTTAATTTAATTTAATGTGATTTGATTTTAATTTATTTAATTTGATTTGATTTGATTTGATTTAAATTAAATTAATTTTTTACTTTACGCTTTCTTCGAATTGAAGTATTGAATTGAGTCAATAAAAATATGTAAAGAAAGTTAGAATAAAGTTAGAAATGTTTATATTATTATTGCCCTT
Source organism: Kurtzmaniella cleridarum (assembly GCA_030573815.1). Classification (NCBI taxonomy): domain Eukaryota; kingdom Fungi; phylum Ascomycota; class Pichiomycetes; order Serinales; family Debaryomycetaceae; genus Kurtzmaniella; species Kurtzmaniella cleridarum. Next base: position 724,782 of record JAJMDQ010000001.1, on the reverse strand, counting down.
TATTCGCAAAATTAAATAAATAATTCTTTCAAATATATAAAGTAGTCTTAACACTTATATAAAAGTCCAGTAAAGAGATATTAGTAATCAAAAAATGGATTAGGTAAATTAAATATTTGAGCTTGTAAGATTGGATCGCAAGATAATTCGTCAGCGTTTTCTAATTCCCCTAAAAATGGATCTAATCTTACATTGAACGGGATGTCGTTATATGATAAATTGGTACTACTGGGTGCGTTTTCCATACTTGAAGTGGGGCTATTTCCCATGGAACCAGTGACCGGCTTCAAATGCCTTAATACGCTTTGAGTCGGCTTCGCTTTTGTGGTAGATTTAATCAAATTCCCGTATTTCATTTCAGTTTCATCCATATATTCTTTTAATTCAGGTGTAAGCTGATAATAATCTATGTTCACCGTTTTTTCCATCACCGCAAATAAAGCTTTCAATGTTACTCTTGCAGTTAAATCCTTAATCTTGAAGATATTCCCGTTTCTTTTTTTATTTGTCTTATCATTCTTGAAGAATTTACAACCAACTTCAACTAATAATTTAATATCATCAATGGAAGATGGATCATTAGGTGCATATACACAAGAAGTACAAATATGTAAAAATGCAGCCAAGGGATAAATTAAAGTGAAAATGTCCACCATATCATATTTTTGAAGATATCGGTATTTTTGTGAAAGATTTAATATCGTTCTGGCACTACTTAATGAAATTTCTTTGTAACTTGAACTAGTATAATCTGAAAAATCGGAAAGTAATGAAGGAATTCTATTAATTACAGTAAGATGGAAATGTAATTGCAATAAACCTGTCCAAATATCAATTGCCGTGGTATTATTTTCAGCAGTTTCATTATTGGAAACAAAATCTGGCATAGGAGGTAATTTCTCAATCAAGGCAAAAGTTTCTTGGTTTAGTTCATCTAAACTGAAAAACAACTTAGAAATAGGTTCTCCTAATACTTTATCTCTTAAAAGCTTATGATATGATTTACATCTTATCCTGGTAATTTCAGTCGATAAGTAAACGGAGAAAGAATTCGAAAGATTCGTATCAGGATGATTTAGAAGATCAGCATAAAATTGTGGCTCAGACATAATTTCCAAATCTGTGACCACTGGTGGTTTCCCATGTCTATAACACATCTCCATATCCATCGATATACATGAGTACCAAATCCATTTCCTATGGAAAATTTCTTCTTTAGTATAACCTTCATAGAAATCAAATTTATCTAACCCTATTTCCTGCGCTATTCGAATTGCCACTGCAATTAAATGATAATTGACTTCCATAGTCATAAAATTGCTTTCCAAGTAGAAAATCATGGCAAGAATGGCAACTACAGTATCAACACCGTCATTAACCACCAGGATCATTTTATAGTACATTATCATGTTTGAATATAAATCATCCAAATGTTTATTGATTGATTTAGACGAATTCATGTTGGGGGCTAATTTAGAATTATCAGGGTACCCCATTGTAGATGAAGCAGAATTTGAACTAGGGGAATCTCCAAATAAACAACTATCATTAGCTTCAAAGCAAAAAGCATAAACAATCGTCATCAAAAGGAGTTCACTTATTTTCAATCTACTTTTAATCTTGCCATTTTTATTATCATAATATGTCTGAAACAATTTAATTATTTTATCTGATGGACAAATCATAATAAGAAATTCCATATTAGGGTAAATGTTTGTAATTAAATCCAAAACCATTTCATCATCATCAGGGAAATTCCCATGTAACAAGCGTTCTTTCTCTTCTTGACCCAATAAAGGAGGATCTACCCATTTCATAGTTGTTCTTTTAAATAATCTCTTAAATATAACCGGTAATGATTTAATTGGGTTTAAAGGTTCATCACTTCCAATTATACTTTCCATGTATTCCAAATTACTATTGGCAAAAAATGTAAACATCAGGTGTACACCAAAGAACATTTCTTTTTTCTGGAAGACTTCAGCAACTGTACGTTTCAATGGATCATTAGTGGTAGTTTTCCTTCCTTCTTTGAATTCTCTAGAATCAGATTTATCTAGGTCTTGGTTTCTGTTTTCGTCATCATCATCATCATCTTCTTCTTCATCTTCTTCATCTTCTTCATCGTCATCATCAACATCTTCTTCTTCACTAGTACCTTCTTCACAATTTCTATAAACATCACACATAGTATCGCATGAATTGGATTCGGTTTTAATCGTAGATTTATTCTTGGGCCTTTTCTTCAAAGGTTCCATTGATTGTGATTGGAAATCTTCCAATTTATGCATAAACTTACCCAACATTTCTTCCAAACGAGTCAATCTATCAGCTACATTTTCAAGATTAACTACTTGATTCTTTTTCAGCGTTTTCTTGCGAGGTTTCCTGATAGTATTATTCTTGAAAACACATTCTATACCGTTGGATTTACAACTCAGACATGGTTGAACCCCATCGCATCTTACTTTTCTACGACGGCAGAACTCACATGCTTTCAGAACTCGCTCTCTCTTTTTAGGCTCTGCAGAATCCATAATAATAAAAGCTTTAACTGTTCAAATCAAGTTTTCATATCATTTAAGCGAGATTAGGAAAAATAAAAAAAATTAATAGAAATTCATAGCTTTTTTTATAAGTTTTGCGGTCCAAATAAACGGAGTTAAATCATGTTCAAAGGCTTGGTCACAATGCTACAAAGCATTTAAATTCTATTTTAATCTTTTCGAGAATTCTTTTTTTTACTTGCGCAAGTATTAGAGAAAATTAAAATGATTAATACATTACCGACCAATAATGGCTAGGATGTATTCGCTTTTTTTGACATTTAACATTTAACATTTAACATTTATATTTATTATTTTCACTATTTTCACTAATAAGGGTGTCATTTTTCTAGCTTTAAATTTACGTAATATTAGTACTATATATACTCTAGTGTACACTAATCATTCATTTATTAAATATCAAATATACTATATATATATATGTCTGAGAATAAATTTTGTAATGTTAAAAAATCGATGGTTGAGCTTGTTTTCTTTTACTCGTATCAATTGCTTTAATCGCGTCCATTTTCGCTCATGATCACCCATTCACAAAATTGACACAAGCAAGCTATTAATTATTTCTATTAGTAATATTTTAATCATGGTTGTACAATCGTTTTGTTTTATTTATTTTTTTATTTTTTATTATTTTCAATTCATCTTTAATCACAGCCTCACTTGTTTTGCACGTTAGCTAAAGCCTATTGATTAGTATTTATATACTATTTAAAATCCATTAACTATGGTTTTATTCAAAAGAAGTAACTCTAATCCACTTCATATTTTGCTTTACCTGAGAAGTGAACCATTGATTTTTGCAGTAAGGCTTGTTCATATATAATTTTAGCTACAGGAGCATCCTTTTGTTTGTAATTTATATGATTTACAACTTGCGCTAGATTATCGGCGCTTAAAAGTTTTTTTACCAAATATCTGTGAATGTAGCTTTAGATTCATCATTTCTACTTCTTTCTCCAAGTGCGTATCATTATTTCTACTTCTTTCTCCAAGTGCGTATCATCATTTCTACTTCTTTCTCCAAGTGCGTATCATCATTTCTACTTCTTTCTTCAAGTGCGTATCAAAGATACGCACTAATTACAAGATGGGTTCAAATCAATTTAGATTGACAATTATTACTTAATACCACAATTAACTTTCCTGTGCTTGTAATTGTCATATTCCAATTTCAGTCTAAATCTCTTGATTTAAACCCAAAATTTTTGGCCTCTTAGCTTTTTTATTTATTTAATGATTTACTTTTTTGAAAGGATTTAATTATACGCATATGCTTTTATTGCTTGAATTTCTAAAGCGTTTTTCACTACATTAATTATTAATATCATAGTTTTAGAAGTAATTCCTAGTTATGTAAAAGGTTTATCAGTTTTCTTGAAATAAATTAATTTTTTTCTTTGTAATATAGTTAAATTTAATTTTATTTTATTTTATTCTATTTTATTTAATTTTATTATTATTATTATTTTTTTTTTTCGTTTCTCTAAATTCAATTTATTTTTTGTTACTTTTCAATATTTTTTCAAATCCAAACTGTTTCAACTCGACACACCAATCTTTTAATCATGTCTAAAAGAGGTCCCATCTTTGGTAGTAAAGAGGACATTGCATTTAGAGAAGCACTCAAGCTTTACGACTCTAAACAATATAAAAAGTCTTTGAAACTCGTGGATCAGAACCTCAAGAAGAATGCCAATCATGCTGAGTCTCTTGCTCTTAAAGGATGTATTACTTATTTCATTGGCAACAAGACAGAAGCTGAGAACTATGTTAGGAAAGGATGTGAGAAAGCACCTTCCAATCATTTAGTGTGCCACTTAGCTGGAATTTTCTACAGAAACATGGAAAAATATACTGATGCTGCTAAATGGTACAAAGCAGCCATTGTCAATGGATCACTGAATAAGCAAATCTATAGAGATTTATCAATCATGCAAGTTCAAATTAGAGACTATGAAGGATTCAAAGTATCTAGACAAGCATACCTTGAAGATCAACCGGGATTTAGAGCTAATTGGACCGGTAATGCTGTGGCTCAACATTTGAATAAAGATTATAATGCTGCCATTTCTACATTATCTAAAATTGAAGATCTTGTCAAGGAGCATCTCAACGATAGTGACAAAATGGAACATTCGGAATGCTTATTGTATAAACACTCTATTATGATAGAAGCTGGTCAAATTGGGAAAGCTTTAGAAGCTCTTGATAAAGATGAGCTGGATATTAGAGACAAGGCTTCTCATTTAGAATATAAGGCCCATTGTTTACAACTTCTTGGCCGTAATAAAGAAGCATCTTTAATTTATCGTCAATTGTTACAAAGAAACCCAGATAACAAAAACTATTATCTCTTATTGGATGAATCCTTGGGTACAAACAAGAAAGATTTGGAAATAAGACTTGGGTTATACGATAAATTAGTTAAGTTTTACCCTAGATCTGATCCACCTGTTTTCCTTCCTCTTACGTTCTTACCAGGGAATCATCCTGAATTTGCAATTAGAGCTTCCAAATATGTTCTTTCTCAATTGAAACGTGGTACACCTGCCACTTTCATTAATATCAAACCTTTGTACAAGGATCAAACCAAATTGGAAGTGATTTCCAATATTGTTCTTGAATTTTTCAACAAAGATATCAAAGATTTTAACCCAACGGTTTACGTTTGGACTCTATACTTTTTGGCTCAGCATTATTTGTATTTAAATGATTTAGATGCTGCTAAAAATTATATTGAAAAAGCTATTGATCATTCACCTACCTTAGTTGAACTTTATATAATCAAGGCTAGAATTTGGAAACACATGGGTCTTTATGAAGAAGCAGCTGAAATTATGAATGAAGGTCGTGAATTAGATCTTCAAGATAGATTTATCAATTCTAAAACAACCAAATATTATTTTAGAGCCAACCAAGTTGACAAGGCAATTGATACCATTTCCCTTTTCACAAAGTTGGAAGATGGAGCTGTTAACGGATGTAAAGATTTACATTTGATGCAAGTCAACTGGGTCTTATTGGAAAGTGCAGAAGCATACTCTAGGTTATATCATGAACTTGAAACGAAATTGGCCCAATTGAAAACCCAGAAAACTCCTGATCAACAAACTGAAGAAGAAGAAGAAGAAAACTGCAAGATCGAAACAGAACTAGTGGAAAACATCGAGTTATATAGAGGATTGGCATTGAAAAGATTCAATGCAATTATCAAAATATTTGATATTTTTTACAATGATCAACTTGATTTCCATTCATATTGTTTAAGAAGGGGTACTCCAAGAGATTATATTAAAACTTTAAGATGGGAATCCAAGATCCATTCTACTCCAATTTATAGTAGAGTAATGAAAGGATTATCTCAAATTTATTTTGAGCTTTATGAAAAGCAAATTGCCGCAAAGCTGCAAGAATTAGAAGACGCTGATTCTGCGGATAAGGCCAAGAAAAATAAGGACAAGAAAAAGAATAAAAAGGCCAAATCTCAAGAATTGAAAAAGAAGGAAAAATTGGTGGCTAAAGTTGCTTCAGAAAAGGATGATTCTGATCCATTTGGAGCCACTTTGATTTCTAGTTTGTTAGCAAATTCCAACGGGAAAATTTTGGATAATTTGAAATCGTTAATGAAACCGGTAGTTGAAGAAGCACCTGATTATATTAATACTTGGGAAATTGAATTTGAAATATCTATTAGAGAGAAAAAATATGTTTTAGCCTTGGCAGCACTCAAACATATTAAAGCTATCATGAAATTACAATCAGGGAAAAAGAACGATAAGATTGCAAATTATATTTCAAGGCTTTTAAATCTGATTGAATCTGACAATACTGTGGTTCCAGCTGTTGCAGAAGTGGTTAAAAAGGGTATCAAATCTGCATTCCCTGAATATTAGTATAGATTAAAAAGAATATTAAAATTAAATAAATAAATAAATAAATCATAATAATAATAATAATAATAATAATAATAGTAATAATATTATCAATAATATTAAAGAATATGCATTTTTGATACAAGTATATTATAATATGTATTAATGTATGATATATATATATATTTTTTTTTGTAAGATCTGACTTAATCTGACCTAACTTGAGAATTAACCATTCATCCAGTTATCAACTTGACTTCTAGCCACATTAGTAGCCAAATTAAGGGTTTGAGTACCCATGGGGAAATAACTAACTGTATACCAAAGAGCAGAAATTAACTGTATGACGGCAAAGATTATCGATAACAAAGTACTTTTCAACAGTAAACTTGAGATTAATGTAAGTATAATACTGGTAACGAATACCACCGTGAATATGATCCTTGTAGACAGGAAAAGATGAAGAATGTAAGCTTGGAAACCTTGTAAAACCCCAAAGGAAACCAAAAAGAATATTGAACCTAAAGACCATAAAAATGCAAATTTCCGAGGCTTAAGTGAAAGCACCGGGAACAAAAAGATACATATAAGATAACAACACATGGACCCGGCAAACGTTAATGCAAATATAAGCATCCGGTCCCAACGAGAAAGTTCAAACATTCCAGGATCCGAAGTGACGTAATTATCATCATCTTCCAAATAAACTGAATCAGTTCGAAATGGATTCAATTTCGATAATTTCTGTCTAAACCCTCCAGAGGACAGTCCCGGTTGTGTACTGGGAAGTGGCAACGAATCTTCATTCTGAGGCAATTGGGTATACTTGTTTTTGAAAGACTTGAAAAAACTCATATTGTATTAAAAAAAAAATTAGCACACCAATATTGATCAAAAATGAAAAGTAAAGTGTGTAAGTACAGTTAGGAAAGTATACCTGGTTCCACAGACTTTCGGTTTTTAATATACCAGAATTATCGTTTTAGTTTTTTTTTTTTTTTTTTTAATTTTAATTTTATTTATTTATCTTTTTCTTTTTTTTTTTTTTTCTAATTCCTCACTTGTTTTGCAATCAGGGGGTCAAGGGGGTGTTAAAACCTTTGTAATACAATATAGTGGTTCCAAACACAGGTATTATATGCGAACTTAAAGTAAATCAACTTATTAAGTGATTTGATGGGCAACCTTGAATGTAAACACTGTGTATTAGCAAATTTCGAATCACTCAGTGAAGGTATTTGACGAATACAGAGTGCGCGAGTATAAATGAAAATAAACAGATAAATAAAATAGTATAAAGCATAATATAAAAGAATAGAATAAATGAGAATAAATGAGAATAACAAGATGATAAAAAAAAAAAAGTATTGAAAAGCCAACACCAAAAAACCCTGGAAAATGACCACTGTTGAAAAGCCATTTGTAGAAAGCTATGTTCAGCTTTTGAATCTCTCTGAAGCACGTTCATCTGATTCATTCTTGTCCACAGCAGAATATGAAAAATTGCAATCATTAGGACCTTCACTCCCCAAGTTGAAGGTAAATCTTCCTAAAAGAAGTGCCAACATTGGAGACGTCAAACAGATAAAACTTGTATTGAAACTGATCAAGCCTCCATACAAGTTCAATGCCGAGCTTTGTGTTGCTGAAACAGCCACGATTTCCAAAGTGAAGTCTGATTTAATACAATCTGTGGATGTGCTCAAGACTGGAGGTGTCACTGGGGGTGATATCAAACTTTTAGTAAAGGGTAAAGTAATTTCAGATACCACGGTTGTTTCAAGTTTAGGTGGAGATTTGATCCTGTTTATGGCTATGGTAAGTGGTGCGAAAGCAACAGAAAAGGAAAAAGTACCAATAGCAAATCCCAATACTGATAACGATCCAATGGATGAAGATATCATGGACGATACTATCCCTGCAGCCACCTGGTACAAGATTCTGCAGATCTTAGTGGAAGATCTTGGACAAGAGAAAGGGATAGCTGAATTACGTAGATTACAAAATAAGTAAATAATGATAAACGATAGGTATGAATTATAATGTTGTAGATATCTTGCAATATATCCCATTTGAGTTTAATCTACACTCCAATTATACTTGTTAATATTAAATTTGTATTTGTATTCGTATTTGTATATCACCCAATCTTTCACCACCCCATTCTTTTCTTCACCAAGGCATTCAATCTTCTCTTGGGATCCCTACCTGTTCTTTCTTCGTATGCATAATACAGTAAAAATCCAATACCTATGCCAAAAATTGGATCCAATGTCCTACTCAATAAGTAATGGTATTGCATCGTGAAATTTAATTGTATAAATATATATATATATATATATATTTATTTAAATATATATTGAAAGAAAAGCAAATTATTCAATAAAGATATTTTTACTGATGTTTTTTTTTTTTTTATGTCATTTTTTTTATTTCCCTTTAGTTCGTGTACATATGAATATTTTAATTTTAAATAGTGAAATAATTCTGCTTTTGGTTGTGGTTGAGGTTTTTTTCACTTTTTACCAAACCGTTTTTTCATTCGATTGCTAATATTCTTGTTCCAAACCATACCGTTCATTATTGAATGATGGAACCCGTAGACATCATGGCCAACAATATCTTCTTGTAATGCTCTTCTTTCATTTTCACTCATCTCGGGCGTAATGGCCCTATGCTTCTTATCGAGAATTGCTCTTTGTCTCAGTACAAATTCTCTACATTGATTTATCTCGTCCTGCGAAAGTGATCCATATCCATAACCACCAATTTTTTTGAAACATTTATCTATTAATGTATTGGGGTCAAGTATCTTCTTGGGGAAGTTCTGCATGAACTGTATGTACTCGATTTGATCAGATTCTCCTCTTGCTGCTGCTGCTCCTGCTCCTGCTCCTTTATTAGCAGCTTGCCTTTTCTTTTCTTCTTCATGTTCCAAACACATGCGACATATAGTAAGTGAGATTCTAAATAATGATTTAGATCCTTCATACCATAAAATATCCCATACTCGTAATACAGTTTCTATAGGTAAATTACCAACAAATAAACTCATAAACCATGACAGTGTAACTAATGTAACTGGAGGTAATCGACTTAAGATTTTATCTGAAGTAATTTTTTTCCCTTCAAAGTTACGGCCAATTATCTTCCAAAGTTCAGGAATATACTCTTTAATGCAAAGCATTAACACCCCTTGATCTACGTGTACCCCTTCTAAATCTCTCAGGTGTACTTTAGGGATAATCCGCTCTGTTAATACTACCAACATCCAAAATGCTCTCTCTTCCAGCATGAAAAGCAAAAGCAATCCAGCCAAAAAATTTAACAGTTGGCAGTAACCAATTTGTGGATTATAATGGGCAAATGCAACAAGAATTCTTCTTAACAGCTGAATCATTTCAGGTTCTATATCCAATCCTGGTGTAATTAATGTGGCTGCTGTAGTTGATTTCAGACTTGAGGTTGATTTTGGATTGGTGAGGTTTATGGAGATATCAGCATCTTCTATATAGTTTTCATTCGATTGTATCAAATTTGATCGTTGATCCATTCTTTCCGGCCTTGGACTAGTTATATTCATTGATGTGGATATGGACAGAGCATACCCAGATCCAGTAATGGAAGACATCAACAGTTGATTAAAATAGATATTGTCCGGGAAAGTACGATATAAATCTCGCTCAATCACTTCAGTATCCTTATTCTGAACCCTACTAGTGTCTCGAACTATCTGTTCATATACCCCAATATGTTTATTTAGTTTCTCATACCCTCCAGCATAGAAAAACCATGCATTACCCCTCCATTCATAAGGAATTCCACGTCGAATTAACTTCTTCACCTTATCAGACTTGGGCGGGAACCTATCTGGAACCCCATTGGTGTTCAATCCATTATTTTCAAGTAGGTCTTTCCATTTCTTCATATTAGTTTGCTCATACTTTGTATACTCCTGATACCATTGATTGTAATTATCAAGGTTGCCCTTCTTAAACCCATATCTATCAAAATGCGACTTGGTCACAGAGCCTGCCAGTGCAAAAGAAGACATAACTGTAGACAGTGACCGATTTGATCCCTCAGGTTCGGTCATTGGTATACTACCAGTGGTAATGATTGACTGTCTCTCATGATCCGGTAAGGGCAGCGGCGAATGGTAGATGTCTATGACCAGGTAGTTGTGCAGCAAGTCCGATGCCTGTATCTCGTGGCCCCTGACTGGTGTCTTGACCTTAAGCTCCAGCATTGGAGTCATCTGCTCTTCTACGTTGCTCATCTACTGCGAATTGACTAAAGAAGCCCACCCTGAACAACTATGCTAACTGGATGCAAGACTACATACAAGCCACAATTTAAGCTGATATACAGCAAGTTGGTTTTTTTTTTTTTTTTTCCTGTTCTTTTCGCTCTTAATTCTTTTAATTCTTTTCTTTGCTTTTACTTTTTTACTTATTTATTTTTACTTTTTTTTTTTGATTATCTCATTATCAATTTATTCTCATTTGTCTTAAATTCGCTTTAACTGCAAATTTTGCATCCATATGACCAAGCAGAAACCTTCACATTGGCGAATATCAAGCCCAAACCAAGAACCATATGCTTCATGCAAGAATCTTACTTTAAATATGGGTTGCTTTGTCTCCTCCGATGTTCATACCACTTTTGAAAACGCTTACTACAATCAATTTTGTTATCAATCAATTGTGCCTCAACCGGCCATCAATATAGGAGGAGATATAAGTGAATTGGCCGGGCCTTTACCAATAGTGGCAGAATCATGGGTGGAGTGGTCACGGGAACTGAACAGTGGTCAGTTTTCGTACTCGGTAATCCCTATCATATACCTGATCCTGGTTCTGTCTATGATTACTTGGTTTTTAACTATATTCGTCCTCACGAATTATACCATTAAAGCTCTGTTGTTATTAAGAACTCTGACAACTTTCCTGTCGATATATTTGTTTGTTACTGGCGCCATGGCTATTCATTTCTTGAAAGAACAACTGCGTAATGGGTACCTTCATGGGCCAGCTGTTCTTGATAAAATTAATGAACTGATTCTATTAAACGTGTTGGATTTAATCCTGATAGTTTTCCTACAAGTAAACCAAGTGCAAGTGATAATGAGAATATTTCTGAGACAAAAGGATAAACGATTTGCCTTCGTTGTGGGCATCACTTGCACTTTAACTTCTCAAATCATATGGGCTGTCACCAAATTCTATAGTTTTGATCATAACGATGAAGCTGGTGATATCCTTCCAGCTTTTGTTTACCTTGTACGTATTGCCATGGGTGTTTGCTATGCTGCACTTATCAGTGTATATATTTTCACCAAGATAAACATTATTTTAGCCAATAAGTCACTTTGGCTTTTAACTTTTTTAACTTGTGTTTTAATTTACCTGCCAGTGGCTTTTTTCATTGCTGATGTACTGAATTATTGGGTTTTCGAACTTTCAGAAATTTTTTCTTGTGTTACCTATGTTATCGGAGTGGTAATACCTTGGGAATGGTACAATCGTTTCAATGTAGTTCTTAAATCTATTGAAAAAAATGGATTATTGGGTAGAAGATTTTATGAAGATGAAATTTATGAATTGGATCGCTATGAACTATTTACTGAAGATAATGAGCATGATCATCATGGATATTCTCCTGATGATCGACCCCTGGATTCTGATTCTGGTCCCAATGTTCCTCTGGGTGGTGCAGGCGCCCCCAATAAGTTCACCGATAATTTTACAATTCCTCGCTTGAAAATAGGCCTTCTTTACAATAAAACAAGAGATGCGGTTCTCAAAATGACTGACGTGATGATTGCCACTGGTTTGGCGATCCCAAGATCAGTTTCAGTGCAAACTCCTCCTATTGAAGTAGCTAGAGGTGATGAAGATCAACTTCAAGGTTTCAACTCTAATATGAGACAGCACCCTAATCGTCAAGCTCAAGATACAGGGAGAAACCGTAGAGATGTATATGTATATTCGAAAAAAAGTGTGGTCATTAATTTAAGTGATAGTGAGCATGAAACAAGCCTGACTTCTCATCGAGACACTCATATCAACGACTAATTACTGCTTACAATAAGTTAATGTGTCTCTTTTTTGAAATAATTATGAAAAAAAAAAAATACTAGTATTATTATTTACTTTCTCATTAAGATTAGTCTTATTAATTTACAAGCTAAGTTTCAGTATTAGCGATCTTTTCATGTCCCTTGGTGGCTATAGCCAAAGCTTTAGCCTCATAACCAGGAATGTGAATGTATTCGATAGCATGATCCTGTAATTTTTTACAACTAGAATTATTTTTCACAAAAGTATCTGGTTCAATAATACCAACAAAGCATGTAGATATATTGGAGTTTATAATTCGATCTGTGCAAGGTAAATTCCCACTAAGTCTTAGAGTACATGGCTCCATGGTGGTATATATTTCCGTTCCTAAAGGTACATCAGAAACATTATTGGAGTCGAAATATTTTTGTAAAGCATTTTGTTCAGCATGTGTATTACCGGGAAGCTCTCTAGAATAACCAGTACTTAATATTTTACCCTCATGAACAAGAACAGCACCTACATTAAACTGAGTTTGAGTTTCACCACACTTATCAGCTTCCTTAAGGGCAAGTTCCATGTATTTCCGTGGGAGATGAAGGGCCCATTCTGGATATTCTGTCTTGTAGGACCACAGACGATCATTTGCTTCGTATTTATAAGCATGAAGCCATAAACTTAAATCATTGGGACCTGGATCAGTATAAGTTTCAATCCCACATTCACTACATATTTTGTCAGCTAATTTTTCTCCTTCCTGTTGATCAAACATCCAACTTTGAGCTGATCGGGTTTTCCCAACTGCATCAAGTTTTTCCAGAATGATTTTTTCATCTCCTTCTCCTTTGAATCCTAAGTTGGGGCCCCATACCCATTCACTCAGGTAGATTGGATCATTTGCAATTGGATGCCCTATATATTGAAGGTGTACTCGAATTTGGTGGGTTCTTCCAGTAAATGGTAAACATTTAACAATACTGGTATCAGATTCAGGATCATATAAAACTCTTCGAAACATGGTTTTAGCTTCTTTGCCATCTATCTCATCTACCCGATTCAATCCAAGTTTAGGGTTTACCGTACGCAATGGCTTATCTACTGTTATTTCTTCCACTGGGAACTTACCTTTAACACGAGCCAAGTACTCTTTCCTAATACTACGATCTCGTATTTGCAGCACTAACTTATCGGTACCTCTAGAGTTTTTCCCAAGAAACATAAGCCCCGATGTAAGTCTATCAAGACGATTACATGGATGTACTATGGTGTTTTTTTCATGTTGAAAAATTTTAGTGATAGTATTGTATCGATAACGCCCTGTTGGGTGTACGGGGATCCCCAGCGGTTTATCAATGGCCAAAACGTCTTCATCCTCATGAACGATTTTAATTTCTTGTGACAGGACCGGTGGCTCATGTCTGTGGCATCGATGAGAAATCAAATCTCCATTGCGCACAACGCTTTCTAAGTTAGCTGGTTTCCTATTTAATGAAACTTGACCTTCTTCAATTTTTTGCCGGTAAAAGGCTTCGTCTCTATCTCTAAATTCGTTGACAAAGATATCTACCAACAATCTATCTCTCCATCGAAGCTTACAATAGGTCAAATAGGTGAAATAATATGGTTGAACCCTTCTTAAAGGGCCATCGATAATGTATGCTGCACCTTCAACTTCTTCTTCGTGAATGGTTTTCGTCAGTTTCATATTTCCTCCAAGAACATTTTCTGCGGTAAATGCTTTTTTATCATAAACCTGCGATTTGACTCGGAATCCTAAGTTATCCCTGATCTTCTTATTGCCAGATGCTCCAAATGGAGAAGGTGATCTCTTCATGATGAGAGAAGAAGGTTGTGCGTATAAACCTTTATTGATTACACAATATTTTGAAACAAATGTGAAAATTATTATTAGAAAAAAAAAATAAAAAAAATAAGTCATTAAATTAAGTACATAGCTAAGATGCTGCAGAAATTTGAAGCTATAAGGTCAAGTTAAATAGATTGTTTACTCAAATATGATCACTCAAAATATTTTATTATTATCTATGAACCATTATTTACTGCTACTTGAGCTGGAAATTGAAACGAAAATTAAGAATCACATATGTATATTGGATATATGAGAGAAAAAAATTGATATCAATTCGAATTATACAATAGCCAATGGCCAATAGTCAATAGCCAATAACCCCACCCCAGAACTATTTAATGTTGCAGCCATCGGATTTTACTCTAATCTAAGATATATTGTTCTAATCACTTTGTCAGCAATGCATCATCAATCCCTTTTTAAGAATTTATTAAAAGGTAATAATATATTTGTCGGATCTAGTAATCAATTTTAAATCTATTTTAGTTGTACATTTTAAGATTAATTTAATCAATCATTTAATTTCTCATTACTGTCAAATCAAAGCCCACCATATATATATATTTATATTTATTTATTTATATTGTGTGTGTGTTTGTATGTGTGTATGGGGGTTATATTGATAATTATACTATTACTTGTAACTATAACATATATTCCTTGATAATAATTTTATTGTTTTAAATATTTCGGTGCAGCAACTCTCAAACGTTCCCCAACGGGTATGTCACTATTTCCATTTACATACTGTGAGTTGCGCTATGTAAAAAACTTGAAGACAATGAAAACATGAATCAATTATATAGCTAAGCGCAAGAAAAATTTTGCAGATCGGCAATTTCAATTACAGTTAAGTTAATACATTTGTATTATAAGCATTGATTTAATTAATGAAAACCTTCATAGTTAATTGATCACTATATTTCAGTGGAGTTTATTTTTCGCATAATATAACAAGTATTTTATTTTACTTCTACTAATTAAATTTATAACTGTTACATAGTTAAAAGGTACAAAACTGCGCCTATTTCCAAAGCACATTGAACCGAAATTGATGTATAAAGAAAAAAAAACAATACCCAAGGCAAAATTAGAAACTTAAACGGAAATTTTTCAGAATAATTTAAATTTGATAAACAATGCTTTTCATTGTACAAATGATACATTTACAACAATGTCCCAATCTAAGCTTGGTTCCCGAAAATTTTCCTGAGTTTTGCCCCTCCATAAAATACAAATAGTGTGAATTATTATCTTAAAGTTACGAGCGTTCAAAGATACTAAAATAATTTCATAACGGATCAATAATAAACTAAGAGTGAAAAATTATTGCTTATAAAAATTAAAATAAAAAAGAAACATTTAAAAAGCCAGATCATTAATAGTACCTCAAAATAGCAGCAAAATTGAATACTAAATGATCCACTAAATATTTTATTCTAATTATTAGAGCCAACTCATGCATTTAAGTTTTCTTTTTTAAAAATAAATTTACCAACAAGTCAAATAACTGAAATACCTACTAATACTAACCATTAGGGGTTGATAAAATAATCCCCTACACATTACCTTACCACTATTAGCAGGAGGTAATCCTTTGATGAATGCTTAGTCATTTGCTACGTAGAAATAAGAAAAATAAATTAAATTAAAAAATAAAAAATAAAGTGAAGATATTTAACGTTCGAAACATAAATTCTATAGATATTGTATGTCTGCATATACAAAAATTAAAACAAATGAAAAATCATTTGTTTAAACTAGTTAATTTCCTCCAAAAAAAAAAAAAGAAATCCTATTCTAGTAATATTTGACAATATAAATGTTAAAAAAAAAATCATGTTTCCAATATTATTCTACTTCTGAGAAGAATTCAGCAAGGCGTCTAACGACACAGAACTTCTACGCATGTAACAAATCATTCGGGTATATGCCTTACTTTTCTAAAGTGAAAAAATTGTCCTTTTACAAATCTAGCATTTACAAACTAGCTAGATTTTGTCTACCTAGCCTTCCATATATACACTCAAAACTTGAATATATGATTTTTTTTTTCTTTTGAGTTTTTATTTTCCATATTTTCTTTTTTTTTTCTTTGTTTTCTTGCATGTTTTTTTTACCTTGATCTATTCACCTCAAATTTAATATATTTGTTTTTGTTTGCATTTTTCAGACGATTTGGATATATTTAATTTGACTATTTATTTATTTATTTATTTATTTCTTAATATTTATTTATTATTTATTTATTTTATACGTATTTATTAATTTGGCAGCTCAGTTTGCCTTTTTTTTAATTTTCTGATTCATAAAACTTTTACTGGCACAAGATCTCCCCTTTTCGATATGTCTTATAATAAGCATCAGTCGTATCAGGAATTTGATCCCGAGGCAGGAGATGTTGTTAGGCAGAAGCTGCTTGTTCGTCCTGAACGATCAAGGATAGATCTGCTGCATCCTCGTTACCATTACACTCAAGTAGCCAACCAAGAATCTTCCCATCTTAAGATCTTACCCTCTCTGGGAGGGGTTGACCCTACCATAGCCCCTAAATTACAAGAAGATGATGAAGAAGGTGTTCCTCTCGTGGATATTCAACAAGGGAGAGAGGTATTTGGGCTCAATGACGAATATGCTCCTAATAGGAGCAAGGTGATAAAAAGAAAGCCAAGTACAAAGAAAAAAACTGCAGTTGCCAAACCTGGTCATGATATTTATCCTTGGAAAGTTTACTGTTATATAATTACTTTTTGGGCTCCAAGTCCTTTATTGAAGCTTTTCGGGATCAAAACGAAAGAGGCACAATTTGCTTGGAGAGAAAAAATGGGGCTCATTTCAGGTATTGTTTATCTTGGTGTTCTCATTGCTTATATTATTTTTGGTTTTACCAGAACTGTATGTGGAGTTCAAAATATTAAGTTAAGAAATAATGAGGTTTCCAACGGGTATCTTATTGTTCACGGGAAAGCATTTGATCTTACTAATTCTCAACATCCACAAGCTGCTGGGATTTCTGGAGGTGCAAATATTTTGTATCCTCCTATCAATGCTGGTGGGAGAGATGCCTCATTTTTATTCCAAAATGTCAATGGTAATTGTAAAGGTTTAATCAAGGCTAGAGACAATGCCACTATTCCTCATACTGATGATTTACAGGAACTTGCCTGGTATATGCCTTGTAGACTTTTCAATCAAGATGGTTCCCAAAAACCCAACACTTCTTCTGCATATTACGACGGTTGGGCTTGTCATACATCTTCCCATGCTAGAGATACTTTCTATAACTTGAAAGTTACTGGAGATGTCTACTTCACTTGGGATGATATCCGTAATTCTTCTAGAAACCTCGTAGTTTATTCAGGGAACGTTTTGGATCTTGATTTAATTGATTGGTTTGATACTGATAATATAGAATACCCTGAAATCTTCAATACCATCAGAAATGATGATACTTTGAAAGGTCATGATATTTCTATTGTTCTCAACAATCCTGAACAACGTCATGCTGCAAAATGTTTAAGTGAAGTTATTAAAGTGGGTATGATCGATTCAACAACTATTGGTTGTCTCGCTTCCAATGTTGTTCTTTATGCCTCACTTGTTTTCATTTTAGGACTTGTCATTATCAAATTTTTGATGGCTTGTTATTTTAGATGGTGGATTGCCACAAGACAAGGTTGTACAGTCGTTGACAATGCTAAATTGAAAGATCATGACAAAGCAGTTGAATCATGGGCTGATGATCCACTGAACAGTGCTGCGGTTAAAACCGTACCAGAAGAACATAGAGCTAATTATCACTCTTCAAAAACTAATAGACAAAGTGTTTTCATAAAAAATAAGCTAAACGCTTCAGAAGCTTCTAAAATTAAAGATCAAAAATATACCACCATGGGGATTCAAACTGCGTTGGCTGCTCAGAACCACAATAACAAGAGCAGTAGAAATACTTTTTATGGTGGTTCTCAGCATGATTTGTTAGCACCTACCAGATCCTCAATTTATAATCCTTTTGATGAATTTTCCATTTCTAAATTATCTACCGATCTTATCCATCCTGATATTGTACCTCAACCTCCTGTTAGCTATACACCTTTTGGATTCCCATTAGTACATACTATGGTACTTGTTACTTGTTATTCTGAAGATGAAGAAGGTATTAGAGCTACTTTAGATTCCATTTGTACTTCCGATTATCCAAATTCTCATAAGCTTATCGTTGTTATTTGTGACGGTCTTATTAAAGGTTCTGGTAATGATAGATCAACTCCTGATATTGTTCTTGGCATGATGAATGAATTTGTCGTTCCTCCTGAAGATGTACAACCTCAATCTTATGTCGCAGTTGCTAGAGGTTCAAAAAGACATAATATGGCAAAAGTTTATGCTGGATATTATAATTACGCTGACAACATTCCTGAAGATAAACAACAACGAGTTCCAATTGTTTCAATTGTCAAATGTGGTACACCGAGTGAAGCAAATACTCCAAAACCAGGTAATAGAGGTAAAAGAGATTCTCAAATTATTTTGATGGAATTCTTGCAAAAAGTCATGTTTGATGAGCGTATGACCCAACTTGAGTTTGAATTTTTCACTAACATTTGGAGAGTCACAGGTATAATGGCTGACATGTATGAAACTGTGCTTATGATTGATGCAGATACCAAAATTTATCCAGATAGTATGCAACATATGGTGGCTGAAATGGTGAAAGATCCTTCTATCATGGGGCTTTGTGGTGAAACTAAAATTTCCAACAAAGCATCCACTTGGGTTACTGCTATTCAAGTATTTGAATATTATATCTCACATCATCAAGCTAAGGCTTTTGAGTCTGTTTTCGGTGGTGTCACATGTTTGCCCGGTTGCTTTTCCATGTATCGTATTAAAGCTCCGAAAGGTAGAGATGGATACTGGGTACCAATTCTTGCTAATCCAGATATTGTTGAACGGTACCTGGACAATGTCGTAGACACCCTTCATAGAAAGAATTTACTTTTACTTGGTGAAGATCGTTATCTTACTTCATTGATGTTGAAAACTTTCCCTAAAAGAAAACAAATTTTCGTTCCCAAAGCAGCATGTAAAACGGTGGTGCCAGACCAATTTAAAGTCTTGCTTTCCCAACGTCGTAGATGGATTAATTCTACCGTTCATAATTTGATGGAATTGGTCCTTGTTAAAGATTTATGTGGTACATTCTGTTTCCTGATGCAATTTGTTATTGGAGTTGAATTAATTGGTACTTTAGTGTTACCAGTGGCTATTTGTCTTACTATCTATGTCATTATATTTGCCATTGTTTCCAAACCTACTCCAATCATGACACTTGTACTTCTTGCAGTTGTGTTTGGATTACCAGCTACTTTGATTGTGATAACAGTTTCCCTGTGGCTGTATATAATTTACTTCCTTATTTATATGATTGCATTGCCTGTTTGGAATTTCATACTTCCAGTGTATGCTTATTGGAAATTTGATGATTTCTCATGGGGTGAAACTCGTCTAGTTCAAGGGGATGGAAAAGGTGATCATAGTAAAGCAGATGGTGAATTCGATCATTCTAGCATTTCAATGAAAAGATGGAGAGAATATGAAAGAGAAAGAAGAAGCAAGGAAGGACTCACAGCACCTCAAGCATCTTGGATGCCAGGAATTGAAAAGGATGAAGACACAGTCTTGAGTGATTAAATACAAGTTGAAATTTGAGCTATTCTTGATTTATTTAAGGGTTCTGACGTAAACCTTTTTTACTGTCATTCACGCACCTATTGATGCTATTTTTATAAAGGAAAATTAAGAAACTGTGCTTATGCAAAAAAATTTAAATATATATAGATAGATAGATGGATAATGGGAATAAGCTTTCTATAAGTTATATGTTGAAAGATCAAAGAAAGCATGAACCGCCCATTTCAATTGGATCAAACATATACAAGCATATTACAATACTAAATCACATGAAAACCAAGTTTCGTAGATAGGTATATCAGATAACGTGTCTCATGTATAAATGGTGTTATTAAATACATTAAACAAAAGCTAACGGGATAGAAAAAAAAAAAAAAAGGAAAGAAAGAGGGAAAAAAACACAAAAGCTTATTAGAACAACTCATACTCAAACTCAAATTCAAAATTAAACTTAAACCTTCGAACCTCAAAAAAAAAAAAAAAGCTAGCTCATTCTAGCAAATTGGCACATTACTTGAATAATAAAATTAAATCATATTCCCTAAGCAGAAATAAATAGAGGAGAGTTACCCATAGTAATACATGTATTAAAAGGCTATTTGACATTAAATGGTTGAGTTCTTAAAATATATCGCAAAATCCAGTGTATCATTTTTGAATGAAATCAATTTGATGTGAAAAAAAAGAGATGTGTGGCTTTGCACTTGCATTAAATGAATTGTATTTGTTTGTATTTGATTTGTAATTATATTTTTGTAAGTTTGTTAAAAAAAATATTAAGATGTCTTTTTGGTTCATGAGTTGCGTGATAATCAACCATTAGATTAAAAAATTGATCCAAGGTTAACATGATTAAAAATTGATAGAGCTATCTAAGGAGCTTGCGTCTGACCTTGAAGCATTTGGTAAACCACCTTTCAGGATGTATATGCTCTTAAATTTTTTTAATCGCCATGTATTTTCTGGTCTCTTGAGAGAAGGTTTAAATGCGGAACCTGGAGTAGCTAAAGCGAAAAGCATTTTTTATTTCGATTGGTATAAGTTATGGATTAGTCAAGGATATATTAGTTTAAGAATCAACAAGAAACAAGTAAAGTGGAGTCATTGCGTATTTATATACCTTTAGATCATAGTCTTAAATAGGTATTTTTTAGCAGTTAATACTATGAATACTTCAAAGTCAACAAATTAGAGTATTATATGCATCATGCAGCCTACCTACCATTGTCTTCTGCTGAACTTTAAATTTTGAACCAGTCTGTAGTGTCTTGGGGATACTCATTGCATTGAAACTACATATGTACAGAAGCTAATACTATGGAAATCGAAAATGATTTCTGAATAATTATTGGATGGTCCAGTGCAATAGATTTTGAAGCTGTTTTTATTTTTGCGTTTTTCACTATCAGTTCCAATTGTGAGTCAATTTAAAAATTTTATATTGAAAGTAGCAACTGTTGTGAAGTGAAACATTGTAACATTTTAATACCTAGTTCTGTTTTTTTTTTAGTGGGTTGAAATTAACATTCTTTTTGTAAACTATTGAAATCAGTCACATGTCGTGCCCTTTTACTATGTCTATATAGTCTGTTACGATTATGGTGTAACGAAGTTAATCAAATGGTGTTTATTTTTTTGGGAAAAAAAAAAATCGTCCTCGAATTTATCTCCCACATTCTGATCAGAACGTGTATTTTCTGCATTCTGATCAGAATTTATGAGGAAAAACTGCTAAAGTGTTTATTTTTAAGATTGAATGTAGTATTCTTCTGCATGTCGTAATTTTTAATTTGGCGAGTGTGGTACACCAACTCGATTAATTAGCGAGTAAATTGTGTGCAATAGTAAATCATGTATGATGATTTGGAAAGACCCCAATTCAGAATTATGGTAGTATTATAATACTGTTTTTTGTTTTTACTTTTGTGTTTTATAGAATAATTTAGAGTGGATGATAAGGTACAATCTTTGAATATATTAATTAGAATTTGAATGTAATTAGAATCTAGATTTACAAGCTATGGTGTTTATGAACTACCGGTTATCAATTGCATACTTCAAACATTGTTTTTATTTTTTTGATTCTTTTGTTTATTGTTTTTGTTTTTTCTTTTTTGTTTTTTGCAGAATCAATAATTTTTATACTCGGTTTTTAGCTAGCAGATGACGCGCCCGCCTATTATGTGTGACAATAACTATCAAAATCAACTGTTCTTTTTTTTTTTTTCTCATCCTTACAATTCAATGTAATGAAATAGGAATTTTAATTTGAAACAATTAATCAAATAAATCTTGTATTGAAGGCTAAAAAAACAATACAGTTGTGTGATTATCTTAATACTAAATTCTTATACCCGGCTTTTTCGTTTATATGCTTCTACGTTCAACTCTCGTCAATAACTGAAAATAATTATTTACAGCAACAAAGAAATGATTGTAATTATTTTGATTACAAGTCACTTTTATTTTTTTGCATTTTATTCGTTTATCGTTAAATTTATTTCTTACATGTATTGTGCCATTTATTATCCCTTCATCCCTTTAATCTGATTGATTCGTGGATATTTTATTTTTTACATACCGCTGCGTGATGCATATAAAAATTTATGATAGCCTTACTTTTTCGACACTAATTGTTAAATTTTCTTCTAGAATTGAATGATGATTTCGCACTACATAAAACGTCTCAGCATGTTGCAAAGTATTCAGTTAAGCGAGAAGTTTATATATTTGTATTTATGATGTTTCGATTTTATATTTATGTTAAGATAAAAAATTACAATTTTCTAGTACTACAATATTATTATGATTCAGATATTTATTCATTCAGTACCATCTAGGCACTATTTAATATAATTTAAAGATATAAAAGTAAAGCCGAAATCGTTAATAACAACGGAAGAATTACAAGGGTATTTTATGCAAAAAGAATTGAACAATCAAGCAACTTTTCTTGTATGATAGTCAGATTGCTTAGTACAACATTCTCTTGTAAGCGGCATCGGTAGCAGCCACAGCAACAGTAGCAACAGTAGTAGCAACAGTAGTAGCAACAGTAGTGGCAGCAGCACCAGTGGCAGCAGCAGTGGCACTGGCGTTATCAATTTGAGAGGCAGTAACAGTACCGGAACCCAAAGCAGCGGCAAGGAAAGAACCAAGAGCCTTGACAATGGATCCACCGTTATTCTTCAAGAAGTTAAGAGCAGAGTCTAAGACACCAGAAGATTTGGCCCAGTTGTAAACGTCTTCGAAAAGAACAATTCCATTCTTTAATGCGGAGGTCAAGAAGGAGATGGATTGTTGTGGGTTAGCTAAGACCTTGTTAATCAAAGATTTCAAAATTCCAGAATTCTTGATTTCAGTGACAATGGTAGTGATCAAGGAAGCTAAATCTCTCTTGTCCAAAACGTCTTCTGGGATGATATTAGCAAGGTCTCTCTTGGAGGCAGCGGCGGTGTTGGAAGAGGAAGCAGCGGCGTTGGCGGCATTGTTACCATAGTTGACCAAGATGTTGGCAGCAGAAGAGAATAAAGATTTAGCAATGTTGAAAAGAGCGGATTTCAAGTCGCTATCGTTGATAAGAGTGTTGAAAAGTTTTTGAATCAAACCGGAGTTCCAGAATGCCTTAATCAAAGCTGGACCTTGGACAATAGCAGTTTGAATGGTAGACTTGATAATAGCAGCAAGAGTAGATTTGATGGTTGGATCAGTGGTAATGGTTTGCCAGACGTCACCAATAATACCAGAGTTGGCTAAAGCAGTGATCAATTGACCAATAAGAGAGTCAGCTCTTCTGTCAAGTTCAACGGCGTAGTCACCATCGGCTAATTCTCTCTTAGCCTTAAGGTTTTTGATTTCACTAAGAATGTCTAAGACTTCGTTAGCATCTTGTCTGGTGACAATTAAGCCAGTTTCGTAGTTTGGTTGTTCGGTTGGAGCGGCGGAAACGAAAGATGCGGAAGCAAGAACGGCGAAAAGAGTGGCGGTAGAGAACTTCATTGTTTGTTTATAATAGGATTGGATCGAGTCTAAAGTAGATTGATAAAAGTGTTTGTTGAGTGAATGAAGAAAAGAAAGATATGGACAAATTTCGACCGTTATAAATATTAGTTCGATTATAGTGAATTACCTCTCACAAGTACTCCACTTCATTAAAACTGCCTGTCTAGGAAGGAGGTTATTTCTTTTACGGGGAAGTCGAATTGTTGCAACCTTTCATTTCCATATTAGGAAATTCTTTAGGTGCAAGGTTTTGTGGCTTTAAGTTGAAAAATTAAAGCTTTACCAAAAAATATGCACTAAATGCAAAACAAAAAGCCATACTTATATTTAAAAACAATGCTTGCAAGTACATTATTATTATATCTGTATTAAGAACAATATATTTCAAAACTGACCTGTCGAAAAATCAAAAGTTTTATCCGTTAATTGATTGATCAATTTCATAATCAATTTAATTTAGTGAAGTATTATTTTTCACTCTTCATTTTTTAAAATTGATTTATTTTTTTTATTTTTTTTAGGGTTAATTTTATCTGTCTCATTCTTTCTATTCTTGTTGTTTCTTCCCCATAATCAAGTTGTTAGTGGTACGTAAATTATTCTACAACAGGTAAAATGTAACTCTAAAGAGGTTTATTTTTTCTCGTTAATTTTTGATTATATCCTAACTGAAGGATAGACTATATGATTTCTAAATTGTTTCTAAATATATGTCGCCTTGATATTTGATATTTCCACCGCTAAACAGATTTTATCCTATTTGTGCATATTTTCATTGATTATTTCCATTTTAAGTAAAAATTCTTAAATTTAATGCAAATTTTTAAAAAAATTGTTGCAAAGTAAAGGTACGCACACTAAAAGTAATCAAGTATCCCTTCAACTTAGAATAAGGAATGAGCGACAAAATATCCCAACAGGGAAGTGTTATTTTAGTTTACAGAGAAACTTCATCTCACTATAACCTAATACAAAATTCAAATCTGAAAAAAGATAAGAATGTTTCGTCAATTTTCAAATCACGATGAAGTTGTTCTCTATTAATAGATTAATTGTATTTATTTATAGACATTGGGGCCTTAATATTACTAAAGAGGAAATGTACTAATACACACTTCAAAATTAGGAGTAGAAAGATTTTAATTTTTTGACCAGTTTAGTTTTTTCAAAAAGGAAAAAAAGAAAATTTCTTTCTTCCCTGGCAAAATTTATCCTTATGAACGATATTATATACTAATACTGGTGTGGTTTTATACGCGTATAGTTAATCAGTAAAATCATTACTAGCATATTTATATCTTTCAAATCAATAGACCTAATAATTAGTTGCAAGTGAAATTTATGTGTTTCCAATTAGATAATTATAGAAGATATTTGATTATGAGCTTAAATATATTTGGACAGAAGTTGTTGTAGATATTTTGTTGAGAATTGATTAGTATTGTTTTCGAATTGATATACAAATTGAATTATATTTCAGTGTAATTAGTTCCTAATTTGCAAAATTGCAAAAACATTTTATATGTAGAGACCTAAAAAAAAAAATTAAAGCTAGCGAATTGTTCATACACAATTAAATTATAGTACTCGAAATTAATGTTACTATATGTATGAAAATTGTCAGATGATGCGGCTAAATATCTCATAAGTCTACACCCGTTCATCACTTATTAAGATTATTCTGTTAAGAAAAGACTCAGCCGTTGAAGAACAAATTTTACTCTAAACTCAAATCTTAAGGGTACATTTGGGTATATATTTTATATATATATTAAATTTTTTTTTTTTTCATTATTCGTTTTTAACATCTATGCTGTCTTTATATACATTATGTCAATAACTCATATATAAAAGCTACTATGATTTGAAGGTACCCTAGATTATATATCATTACTTTGTTTTTAACATAGGTTTCTGCGTAAATATAAACATTCTGTAAATTTGTCAAAATTCGACAATATCTGTTCTATATATGAATTTTTGTTTTTTTTTTTGTTTTTTTTTTAAAAAAAATAATTTTGAAATACATGACTACACAAAATAATTATCAAATTAAGGGGTTGACAAGTGAATAAATTTGAACACATCAAAATTCAATTTTAACTGAGTTTAACTGGAAACGAAAATTGCCTTTTTTTCAAAAAAAACTCAATTGTTCTTCTCACATATAAAGCTACTTTAATACTCGTACACTAAGTTTATTGGAGGTAGGTTCAGTTTAAATATGTGTAAACTTTAATTATGCATGGATATTCCTGACTAAAATCGAGTCATAGGTGATTCAAAAGTAAGGAGACACTAAAAAAAAATAAATATATAAATAAACAAACCTATATACATATATACTTTTACACAAGCTATATAAGTTTTTATACATTTGTTAATATATGTATATATATATATATATATATATATATATATATAGCAGTGAAACTAGCAAGATTATAGTATATAATTTATTTGTGGGTACTTTCTTACATTAGCCTAAGATGCTGGTTTAACATCAGGTCACAAATACGTCAGTATTATTGTTGCTTAATTTACAACCATTTGGTTTTTCGAAAATTACCCCATTAAATTTGTTTCATGTAGTGCTTGTACCAAAGACCAAATTCCTTGTAGCAGCCATTTTCTCACCCATTTAAATTTCTATTCAACTACACATCATATTGTATATGCCAAAAAAAAGTACTAAATTACACACTTACAACTTCTACCATGTCTGATAATAATGCCACGGGTATTGACCTTACTGAAATCAAGTCAATGCTTGATCATGATGGCTCTCTGGTTTTCAAGGATGTTTCTAATCACGAGGTTGACTGGTTTCTCCGTGATTCCAAAATTGACGAGAAAAGTGTCTTAGATAAAATTACCAAGAATAATGGCACAAATAAACCCTCAATTAATGCCTCTGAGAGCTCTATTAATAATGAAGATCTTGATAATTCATCTAGCAGCAACAAGGTTTCTAAAGAGACGTCACAGAAACCTAATTCTCCTTCGAAAATCACTCCCACATCACCCCATTTAAATACTGCAATTCTGAATACAAATGACAATTACGTCTCTAAAACAAAACCATCGGTGGCTCCAATACAAGAAGAGCTGGTTGAAGGGGTACACCTGAGTTTACAGTTAGAGCAAGAGAAAAATAGGCAACATTCTTCCAATGTACCAAGACGTAGACTGTCAATTTTTTCCAAATTTAAGGAAAAATTCATGAAAGAGGAAAGTCCTCCACCAGCTCCTTCACCTAATTTACATTCAAAATCTTTTAATTCATCATCCTTTTCAAGCGGCAAGGAGAGCCCCGTTTCCAATATGAGTGGTGGAATCTTCAAAGACAATTATAAATTGAAAAGATCAAATACTAGCTCAGAAAAATTTAGAGGTAGATCCAATACCGTTGATAAATCACCCATCAATCATGATAACAATAATAACAATAATACTAATGGTACTTATAGCTTGAAAAGAAGTATGTCGACCCCAACTTATCCAAACAATGACATAGATCCTAGACTTGACGAATATATTCGTTTTTATTCACGCAATGATAAAGACTTACAACCACAGTCTCGTAGAGGACTGATGGTTGGAGTACTTACAAATAAGTGTGAAGCGACTGAGAATTCCAAATCTTTTCAACCACTGCTGCTTTTCACATCTTTCCACAGGAAAAAGACCCCGACCCCACTTACTAGTATAATGACTGAAAAAAATAGAAGGTCTTCAGAAAGTGAATCGACACTTACTTCTACGTCTCCTTCTGAACCATCACCGCAAAATAATAATTCAAATCCTGCGCTACCACCTAGCTTTAGCAAATTGAAGCCCCTCAAAAGGGTAGCATTTCATTCGACTACATTTGCCATTGATCCACCTCAACAAATCCCCCTGAGGAATCCAAGAAAAGGTAATGTGGAAGTATTGCCTAATGGGAAATTGAAGATAAATCCTTTAACTGAAGAAGAAAAACTTATTATGCAAAATCTGCAATTAGGACATGGTGGAGGTATAGTGATTGGTGGATCATCTTCGAAGAAAGCAATTGAAGAAGCTGAAAAAGAATCCAGTTCCGATATCAAAGTAGATGAACATGCAAGATCTTTAGGTATTGAAAAGCCAATGGTTTCTCATAAACACAGTTATACACAACCAGCACAGAAAATGCAGTTGGACCTTATGTACACCAGATGCTGCCATTTGAGAGAAATTCTTCCTATTCCTACTATTTTGAAGCAAATTCCACCGGGACTGATGCTGCCTATTCCTGTTTTACAACTTCGAAACCCCACACCTACTATGGTTGAGATTCAGACTTTTGCAGATTTTATTAGAATTGCTCCTATTGTTTGTATTTCTTTAGATGGAGTATCACTCTCTATTGAACAATTTAAAATTCTTCTCACTGCTATGGCAGCAAAGAAGCAACTTGAAAAACTTTCTCTTAGAAATACACCTATCAACGAAGAAGGTTGGCAACTTTTCTGTTGGTTCCTTTCAAGGAATACAGTTCTTAATAAAATTGATGTTACTCAATGCCCGTCACTTCATGTTAACGTTTTAAAGAAGAAAAGCCGTAAAGCAGGCTCTACTAAGCCGGGTGAAGAAATAGAAAGAATGACTTGCAACAAAGACAATAGACTGGATATGAATTGGGAACTTTTCACTGCAACTTTAGTTGCACGTGGTGGTATCGATGAACTTATTCTAACGGGCTGCTGCATTCAAGACGTGAATGAATTCGAAAAACTTATCAAGTTAGGTGCTCTGATTCGTACCATTAGACTTGGTCTTGCATACAACAATTTACTGTCAAGACACCTAAAAGTATTGTATGATCATTGGATTTTCAAACCTTTTGCAAGAGGAATTGATTTAGGCTATAACGATTTCTCGCTGTCAATTTTTATTCAATTGTTTCTTGAAAAGACTAAAGAACCAGGTTTTGATGATTTAATCAAAAATCTGAATTTGAGTTTCATTTCATTAAATGCTACAAACCTTAGATTCCTGGAAACATTTAAGAAATTTATTTTGAAAATACTTCTTCGTTTACCAAAGTTGAAATATTTGGATTTAAGTAATAATCCAACACTTTTTGGCCTGATTCCAAATAGTGGTGATTCCAATGATAAAGACAATTTTTTTACGGTAGAAGTTAAACAACAAGAGTCAATTGTTTCATATTTTACTCTGATTTTACCATTATTCCCAAAATTAATTCGTTTACATCTTGAAAACAATAATTTAAGTATTGATCTGATTATAACAATTGCAAGAACACTCCCATATTGCAAAAATCTTGGATTTTTTTCTTTACTTGGTAATAAGATTGATTTATCGTCGGCAACATCATTATTACAAGCTGTTGCATATCTGAAAACATTAATTATGGTAGATTTTGAGATGGATGATTTACCAAGTATTTTCAAAGAAAAGTTGGGTGTGTATATGGTGAGGAATTTGGAAAGAATGCTTTCTCATCAAGTAAACACAAAGAAAAATGGGGAAACTGGAGAGGAGAATCAATTGAATTCTTCAAAAGAAGACTTTCTTCTTAGTGAGCACAATTCAATCTCACAAGAATTGGCGGATATTATTAATAGAAAAGCCAAGGGCAAACTTAACATTGATGACCCAGAAATTCAATCCTTCATTTCTAAGACTAAGAAAATTCGTCTTCAACTTCGTCGTATTATGGATGAATTATATCAATTGCAATTGAAAAATGAACTTAATATTGATGGGAAGGAAGCATTGATAAGATTTATATTCATTGAAGCGTCCATTCAAAAAGGATTACAACTCATTGATAAATCATTAGTTGATGATGATGGTGATGAACAAAGAAGACAAACTTTATTTAGAGGTACAGCTGAATCACCTGCCAATGCAGCTACTGCTAATAAATTAGAATGTGAAGAAGAATCTAGTAGTAGCTCAATGAATGGTGCAATTGATAACAATAATTCATTGGTAAGATCTTCAAATAGTCTGAGAATAAGTTTAGCCGAAATGGAAAGATTAGAAGGAAAGGCATTCAAGTACAGTAATACCATTAGAGGTGAGCTTGAATCATCAAATCAATCAGCTGGACTTTTCAAGCACATAGATGATAATTTCTTGGGTGAAGAGATTAGAAGGTTATTAGAATTTTCAGAAGATAGAGATTCAGATACCATTTTGAAATATTTAGAAGAACTTAGAGAAAAATCTATTGATGTTGGAGAGCTTTATAGAGATAAAGTTGGAGATGCAGATGAATGGGAGAAGGCTGAAATGGAAAGTAATGATATCTCAATTAGAGTAAAGAAAGTTAGAGAAACATTAACTAAGATGGCCCGCGAGCGTCATGGATTGGATGAAGAAAACCCACTGACAGAATACGAAAATGTGCCTGAAAAAAGTGAAGCCAAAGATAAATCATCATCGACATCAGATGAAACTACAACTTCTCTGAAAAAATTGTCAGAAAGTCCAATAGAATCCAAGGAATCAACAAAAGGATCAACAACCACTTGCACTGAAAATACAACATCGCAACCATCAAGTGATTCAAAAGAACAAATACGAAATGTATCAACTACCTATGATGCTATATTAAATGACCTTGAAAAGAAATTGTTATGAAAATATATATATATATATATATACTATACTTATTTAATACAAATTAGAATGTAACCATCAAATGAAATTCCATTTATTAATTTTTATACAGTTCTAGTTTAAGTAATTTCCAATTCTTAATTCTAATTTCTTAATTCTTCCAATCTTATCACTTTTACCTCCCCACCTCTTTTTTTCTAATTGACTTGTAATTATTGTACATAAATAATCAGTAATCATCATCATCAGAACCAATTACCCGTTTGGACTTGCTGTATTCTTCTTCACTTAGGTATTCTTCTTCTTCTTCACCTTCACCAGCATTTCCACCTTCACCTGCTTCTGCTTCTTCGGCTAAGTCTTCACAGGCATCGATCCAATCGCTGTAAATATCTACTGGTTGTGACAAGGCGTTGATGGCAGACTGGAAGGACTGACCGCAAATTTTGCAGTGTAACTCACCTATACCGCTTTTTTTGTCTAATGAGCAAATAACTGACTTTTCATGATTACAGAATAAGCATTGGAAAGTTGTTTCCAATACTTGTTTGATCTTTTTTTGTGGTTTAGCTGATGATTTCCGCTTACCCATGGTTGTTTGTACGTTGAAAGGTTGTGCAGGATTGGAGATGGAGAATTTGAATGGAAGAAGCAACGCACGCGCAGCTGTGTGCAGTGACAACATGAATCAAATACAAATGAGGACAAAAATTAACAACTAAAAAGAGACAAGGGTGTAAAACAGGTAAACTATTCTAACAATAATAATAATATGAAGAAAAATTAAAAGAAAAAATATAATGGATTATCCTATATGAAATGAATATATAAACTATTACTACTATGATTTCTTTACCATTTCTTGTGCTCTTTTTTTAAGTCTCATTTCTAAGCGAAGTTTTTCAAATTTCATTTGGTCTTGTTTAGCTTTATCTACACCACCACCAACTTTCCCATTATGATTTATAGTAACTTTGATATTTGGATTGTACTTCGAATTCAATTTGACGCCGTATTCGTATAGCTTAAGATCATTATCCTTCCTTTCATACATCCCAAGAGCATCTTTAATTAATTCCAGTACAAATGAACCAGTTGAAGTATAGCGCCCTGCCACTTTTTCCACTGGGAAATGTAATAGAGTCAGTAACGCTTCACTAAAATCCGAAGAAAGAAGTTCTGATTTAATATGGATCAATAATACAATCACCATATAGTTCAATATAACGGGTAAACTACTAATCGGTTGGAGCACCACCATTTTATCCCAAAGGTTGCTGGCTACTTCTAAAGACCCCAATTCTCTACTTAAAAGTAATCTCCAATATCTTATGACCCATAATTGCAGTTCCAATTTTAATTTATTAATCAAAACGTAGTAAATCAATTGATCCACTTTCATCAACAATGCATTAAATCCAGATACAGATTTCAATAAAGCTTGTTCATTTTCATAAAAATTCGAACAAAACCCGGATTCCAATATAAACTTATTGAATATAACAAATACGTCATTAACCAAGTATTTGATATTATAAAGCTTCAAAATATTTAAATCATCTTTGGACATAGTATTTGTATTTGGTATAGGGACAGATTCCCGATATAAATTTAAGTAGATAAGCCCTAAAATTTCATGGAAGCCCTGCTTATAACCAATTGAAGGATTACATTTGGCCCATATATAAAGTATTTGAACTAAGGCTTTCTTATGCTTAAAAGATTCTACGGTGGATCCATTGAAGAATTCGTTCCCAGGGAATAAACGTTCAATATCTAGGGTTATATTATTAAGTAATTCCCCATTCATTTGCCCATCATTTAAGGGATCATTATTGGCAGCAACTTTGGTACTAGCAACGTAAAATGCATTCTCGTCACTAAGCAATTCCCAAGGCACAACAAGGTCTGCTCGCTTCATTAGTTGAGC
Organism: Kurtzmaniella cleridarum; assembly: GCA_030573815.1. Lineage (NCBI taxonomy): Eukaryota > Fungi > Ascomycota > Pichiomycetes > Serinales > Debaryomycetaceae > Kurtzmaniella > Kurtzmaniella cleridarum. The sequence continues at coordinate 692,167 of JAJMDQ010000001.1, read as the reverse complement.
ATAGACTATTCGGGTATTATGGAGTTTTTCATCCCAATTTTGGATATTCAAGCTATCAGTTATTAAACATACTTTCCAAACGAGAAGGCGAGAATAATGATTCGATTGACAATACAGGTCCAGTAAAACTGACTGTCTTAAGTTAGATATACGTCCCTTGAACTGATTGATGGTGAGCAACACATTAAAGATTATTTCATTCTCACGAAGCATGTCATTCTTTTTTACTCAATGAGAACAATATAAATTTAGCACAAAAGATGGGTACGAGTTGCGAATAAATTTAGAGAGAATATATATAAAAATAACTATAATAATATATAGAATGCGAAAAAACTATTGAATTGGCAAAAGAGAGAATGATCCATTTGTAGCTATAGAAATATAATTCAAGAACGATTGTTAATATTTTTATTTAATTTTATAGATTTAGATACTTGAGTTAGATCCTCCAATAGATACTTCAAATTGGAATCCGTCCTTAATTCCTAAACTTGCTCCTCCTGTACGACTTGCTAAAAAGTAACCGAAATCAAAATTAGCCCAGTTGTTAAAATAACGAACTCCGAACCCCATGTTGGTGGCATAATCATTTTCCTTCAAGATATTATTACCAACTGCACTTATACCACCAGATGCGTATAACCTTATAGGGTTAGCTTCATAACCAAATTTATCATTGGCATCATCAAGCTTAAAACGATGAATAAATTGCGGGATTTGCGTGTAAATAGTGAAAATCGCTGAACCAAATTGTGAACCACCATCAAAATTGATAGAGTTCTTGCTAAACCCTCTAAATGAATTGTAGCCTCCAAGGTAGAATCGATCTGAAGTATGGACGGGTAATTTACCATTCAGTTGAATAGCACCACAACTTAATTTTATATGGGTCGTTAAAGCATTGTTGAAAATCGATTTGAAGATATCAAAAGATCCTGAAACTTTAACAAATGAAGATAAACCTCGAGGACAAGAAGGAGAAGAAGAGGAAGAAGATGAAGAAGAGGAAGAGGATGATGATGATGAAGAAGAAGAAGACGACGTCGACGATGATGATGACGATGATGATGATACTGTTGCGTCTTTAGTTACATCAACGTTTTGAGCTGCTTCACCGAAAATTGCAATATTATATCCATCAGTGGGGAAATTCTTGGTAACATTATTCAAATAGCTTAGGTTTTGATAGGTGGCCAGAGAGAAAACAGCTTTTTTGAAAAAATTTCCCTCGAAAAACTTGACGTCATCACTGGCATTTATGTTGATGTCATGTAACAATCTTCTACTAGCATTCACCCCTATAATAGATTGAAATCGTTTGCTCGAAGAAGTGTATTGTAAACCACTGAATACCCCAGTACCATGTTCCAGCACTTTCTGCCATGATTGGTTGTTAACATTGGTATTGAATATATCAGTTACCAATTTCCACAGAGGATTTGGTAAGTTTAATGCTAATTTACCTGTCAGTATAAGATGCTCATTAGGCTTATACGGATTATAATTAAGACCCAAATTGACCATTTCTGCATTTTCAAAGAAATTGTTATTCAAATAATTTAAATTGACATTCAAAATATCTTCCGAATTCAAGTTAAGGAAAACTTCACCAGTGTTCAACAGTACCAGCAGAAGATCGAAAACAATGCGAGTTGGAATCAGCTTGTCCGAGTTATATGTGGTGATTTTTGGAAGCTCTTTGGCATAGTCTGCATAAACCGTAATATTAACTTTCTTGAACACATCAGTCTTCATAAGTCGGCTATAAGTAGCATCAACATTTTGAAGAAGTTGTTCAAGGGTATAATCAGAAGTGTCCGCAAGTGGTTGTAAGATCTTTTTAAAGAAATTGGAAGAGAAGGTTTCTCCACCAATAACTTCAATCAGAGACAAGTAGATTGGTTGGGTCGATGATGACTCAAGCACATCTTGAGTGACCAAACGGGTCTGGAAAGACATTTGGAGAATAAAGAATAGATTGATTGGATGCGAATTGTACAGGAAAAGAATTGATGTATTGCGATTATAGGTGGTTTTTTCCTTGAAAAAAATAATCTTATACATATACTAATAAATATGTATATATATATATATATAAATATTTTTTTTTTTTATTATCAAAGCCCCAAGATTAATATTGGTGTATTGCATTGAATTACGTGGGTAATTGAAACTGAATAAACTCATAAAATTTGGATGGACTACTTTAAATTAGGAATGAAAATCTATAATATTATGAAATACAGTTGATGATAAATATTTAAAAATCTTTGAAAGTTGCTTCTGGATGATAATACACTGGACAACTCCAATATTCTCTACTCAAATCCTTCCATACACTCTCGTTATTATTGCTCTTCATGGTTTGCTCAGGAATCTTATATTCAATGAATTTACAATCCAAACCGTAATTACCAAGATCCATGGCTACCAACTCTTTGTAAACTTCATAAGTAACTTGTCTATCAGCGCCCAACCCATTGAAAAATGAAAAAACCCCATGAGGCTTTAATAACCCGACAACGTAGTCGAACAATTCTAACATATCTTGATAATGCTCAGAATAAGTATCATAGTAAATCCCATTGAAGAAAACTCCACTGGATAATAATTTATCAAGGTTATCTTGCCAACGGCCTTCTAATATAACCACATTAGGCTTTTCATACCATCCATCGGCTTTAAGTTTTTTCAAAACGTCTGGATGTGCTTCACATATATAATGTTTAGTAGGATTCTTTTCTTGAATAAAAGTATCAATGATCCCCATACCAAACCCAATATTAAGAACTACCATTTCATTATCTTGCTGGTCTGGATCAGTGCTTTTGAAAAGAGAATCTCTCCCCATCTCCATCAATTTGGTTTCCCATTCCATCATTACCCCATCTTTATTTTCAGTGAGTAATGCTCCATCTTTGTAAGTAACTTTAGATTGGAGATATGTATCTTGATTAGTGGAAGGATCATTAGTGGACCATGGGATAGGTTCTGAAGTGGGCTCCTTAGATTTACTTATTTCAGCGTTGTCTGATTGTTGTGGATTTTGCTCGCTTGCTGGTACCTTATTTGATTCCAACTCTGGCTCATCTGTGGGTGCAGCCGCGGCTTGAGGTTCGAACTCCTGTACATCGGCTTCCCAAACGTCTTCATCAACAAATTCAATTTCTTGCACTTTCCTTAATAATAATTCAGCTCTGACACCTGCATCAACTATTTTCTGATAAATTGATGAATGCTTTAAATTACGCTTGATTAATATACACCCAGGTGTATTATTATCCTTATCAATTAAACACCAACCTGCACCATATTCAAATAATAAATCGACCATAGATTCAACAACTGCATTTTCTTCCTCAGTTAAATCTTGCGGCAAATTAGAACAAATCATATGTAAGGGAGTCGTTGTCAGTTCTAGTTCTTCATCATCGTCTTTCCCCAATTCAAAATTTCTTGCCTCTTCTTCAGTATAGGTTGCAGGCACCCCATTCAGTAAGTAGAATTTTAATTTTTCTACTGAGTCATGTAAAATAGGTCTTTCATTAAATTTACATAAATCATGAACATCAGTCATGCTTAGCTTAATTCTATTTTAAAGTTTGTTTGAAATTTGAGTTTTACAACCCGATGAGTGCACAGTTAATGAATAATATCATCGCAAAAATAAAATGAGACAAAAAAAAAAAGATGGGCGGGAGAGGGGTGGAAAAAAAATAATGGTGAAAACGAAAACAAACTAGAAAAAAACGAAAAAAAAAATCAACCGTATAATCGATTGTCAGACGGTTCAACCTGCATATTGTTTGACCATCACTAAATTGTTCTACTAACTATGAAGTTAAAACAAAAATCATGCCATTTTCTGTTTGTTTAGTGACAATGGAAAAAAATATAAAGCTTTTTGCATATAAAAAAATTGGTATATGAAGAGATGACACCCATTACTTGAAAGAATTATAGAATGTCTTTCAAAGTCAATGATTATAACAATTTCTTAACTTCTTTATATGAGAAAGAGTCCGCAAATAATAACGCCAAAAATATTCAATCTAATGCATCCAATAATGCAAATCTAAATCCCGGCCAAAAATGCCAACCTCTACCAGATTTAAGTGGGAAAAAAGATCACCTAGTTAAAAGTGAATTCCCAATGGATTTTGATTTTGGGTTATTACCAAACAGTGTAACTAAACTGCCAGATGAATTATTACAACCTGAATTTACTTTGGAAAATAGCCTACCAGATCAAAATTTCGATTTATTCATACCAAGGGAAGATAATTCACTTTTCAGACTAAACTCCCAATTGAGTTCGAATCTGCACATGTCACCAGACACCCAAATTGAGAATTCCAAGAATTTAAATTTTTTAGCTAAAAATTCCAGTATTAACGATTCTCCAAGTTCTAGAAAATCCAATCTGTCAATTTCTAAAAATGGTAGTCTTACAAATGAAAATACTACGAATACTACTACCACCACCACAAATAATACCAATATTCCTTCAATTCATGGACCTGGGAGACCCAGAGCTAAATCTTCGCACAATTTAATCGAACAACGATATAGAAATAAGATCAATGATCGATTTGAACTGTTGCAAGATTGCGTTCCAACTTTAAGAGTGGTCGCAAGAAAATTGAAAAAAGAAGAAGAAGACTCTTTGAATGGGGAAACAGAAGATAAAAACGACTCTGAAGAAGCTCAAGATGATCAATTTACTGACTTGGAAGGTTTGGAACCTGCCAGGAAATTATCAAAAGGGACCATTTTAACTAAACTGGTAGAATATATTAAGTTTTTGGAGTCGAAGAACTTAAGATTGAAACAGCAACAAGAAGAGTTATTTTGCAGAGCACGAATGATGGGAATTGATATATCCGATGATTTCAAGAATATACGTTAATTAAGGTGTTAGTTAAGTTTTATTTTTACAATTATCAACTTATTATAACGATGAAATTAAGTTAAGGTTTTATTTATTTACTTTGTTTTTTTTTTTATAAAAAAAAATAAAAATTCTTTTCCAGAAAAAATTAAAAAAAGAGAAGTTCTTTTTTAAGAAAAAAGAAAAAATATAAAACTTAAACTAAACTTAAGTGGGTAAATAGGTGCTGCAATCTTATTTTTTATAGCCAATGAAGCGAAATAACATGAATGATGATAAATTACCCATCGTCGTTCAGATATATTTGAACGACCATTACAAACACATATAGGAACCACCACCAAACATTCAGCCTGCTTCAAACTTATCTGTTGCGTAAAACAAGCAATAATTCTTTCCCTAGATTATATATATTTATTAGAAAACTATGCTAGCGTCTTAGTTTTAAAAGAAAATGTTCAAAAATTGTAAATGAATCAGTACAGTAACACAGCAATGCAAGTGAAGGAAGTAATGGGGAAAAATCGAGAAAACTTCTTTGAAATAATTCCTTTTTGTTTGTTACACTTAGCCCAACGAACTTACAATATATCACAAACTCTAATATAAGCAGCAGTTTCACGTATTTTGCGTACTGAGTAAAAATGATTTTCTTTTCGTGGTGGTACCATTTTAAGAACAGTGCTCTTGTACCGAAGTAGATTTTGACTTTTATAGATTAATTTATTATATTTAATTTCTACTCTATTCATTGAACATTACATTATATATTACTATTATTAAGAAATAATAAATTCACCGAACCCACCCAGATTTTTCCAAAGATGAAATAAAGATGAGTAAAAAAAAAAATGAAGTAAAATAGATGGAAATAGGGTAAAATGAATTAAAATGAACTAAATTAGTTAAAATAAATGAATCCGAGTAAAAAACTAATTAAAATGAAATAATACATAAAATGAAATATTAATCTGAACAAAACAGAATGAAAATTTAATTAAAAATAAATGAAAAAAATAAAAATAAAACTATAATACGAATTAAAAAAGAAAATAACATGAACTAAACAATAAAGTACAAAAAAAAAACTAAAAAATAAATAAATAAATGCAAAAAAAAAACAAATAGTATAAAATAGTACAACATAGTAAGAAGATAAGTTTCGAAGAAGAAAATGATCTTTAATGCAAACAATTGGGCTACAAGTATATAAAGAAATTTACAGTATCAGTATAAAAGCATAATAGAGAAATACTCAAATTTATATAGCGAAAAAGAAAACATACTATGTTTACCTGTTGCTAAACCGCTTTTCACCACTCTACCTAAGCTGATTTTAGCCTCATCCAATAACGTGGCATCATTACCTGATTATTCTCTCAGGTGCAGTCTCAAACGAGGTAACACCTTTTTAATCATGTTAAAAGTGGGTTGTTGTTAAAAAACCTCAATGTCTGAGATTATTAGTTTGAAAATATTTACACATATTATTAATTAAATTACTACCTTCGTTTTAAATGTTCCAAACCTGTCTCTAAAATTCATATAATTTACAACCATTCAAGTTTCTCATATAAATTCATAAAGTCCCTACATTTTTTCCACTCAGTTTCCATCCCATAATTAGATACTCATCATATAATCATAATGGTTCAATACGCGCCTGGAAATTTTTTTTTTCCCGTTCCTTCGTATAGTCTAAACGAAGTATCAATAATACTTTAAATAGCCGTTATATCTTTTTCTTACTTAGCGTTTGGAACATCCATTGATATATACCATGGCCGTTGCTGATTTAGCGGTATGGTTGTACCTGTCGTTTAATGAATTATCCCTTGCTCAAAAAATCCTGATTATCGTTGTTTTCCCATTTCTTTATAACATCGTATGGCAACTTTATTATTCAACCAGAAAAGATAGAGTCCCATTGGTCTTTTATTGGATCCCTTGGTTTGGATCTGCAATCCCTTACGGTATGCAACCATACGAGTTTTTTGACAGATGCCGTGCCAAGTATGGTGATGTTTTCGCCTTTAAATTACTTGGTAGAACCATGACTGTTTACCTTGGTCCAAAAGGTCACGAATTTGTTCTTAACTCTAAACTTGCTGATGTTTCCGCTGAAGAAGCTTATAAGCATCTTACCACTCCAGTGTTTGGAGAAGGTGTTATCTATGATTGCCCTAATAGTCGTCTTATGGAACAGAAAAAGTTTGCCAAATATGCTTTAACCAAGGATTCATTTATTAAGTATGTTCCAAAGATTCAAGAAGAAGTCCTCAATTATTTTAAGGATGCTCCAGAATTCCAAATGGCCAAGAGAAGTAGCGGTAAGGCAAATGTGATGGTTACTCAACCAGAAATTACCATTTTCACTGCTTCTAGATCTCTTATGGGTGATGAAATGAGACTTTTATTTGATGCTTCATTTGCTGAACTTTACTCCGATTTAGATAAAGGTTTCACTCCTATTAATTTTGTATTCCCTAAATTACCTTTACCATCTTACCACAAACGTGATTCTGCTCAACAAAAAATCTCTAAAACTTATATGAAACTTATTAATAAGAGAAGAGAAACTGGTGATATTGATCCTTCCAGAGATTTAATTGATTCTTTGATGACCCACCTGACTTATAAAGATGGGGTTAAAATGACTGATCAAGAAATTGCTAATCTTTTAATTGGTGTTCTTATGGGTGGTCAACATACTTCTGCTGCTACATCTGCTTGGTTCCTTTTACACTTAGCTGAAAGAACAGATCTTCAAGAAGAATTATACCAAGAAGTTAAAAGTGTCCTCGCTCCAAAAGGTGGTAGAATTCAAGACTTATCCTATGATGATTTGCAAAAATTACCTCTTGTCAACAATGTTATCAAGGAAACTTTACGTATGCATATGCCATTACACCTGATTTTCCGTAAAGTTATGAACCCATTGGTGGTTCCAAATACTGAATATGTTGTTCCAAAAGGTCATCACGTTCTTGTAAGTCCTGGTTACGCTCAAACCAATGACCGTTACTTCCCTAATGCTCAAAAATTTGATCCTCACCGTTGGGATTCTGCTGATGTTGCCGGTGGTGATGAAACTGTAGACTATGGTTTTGGTGCCGTTTCTAAAGGTGTTTCCTCTCCATATCTCCCATTCGGTGGTGGAAGACATCGTTGTATTGGTGAACAGTTTGCCTATGTGCAATTGGGTACCATTCTTGCTACTTATGTGTATAATTTGAGATGGAAACTTCCTGAAGGCGCTAAAGTTCCAGATGTCGATTACGCTAGTATGGTTACTTTACCTTTAGAACCTGCTGACATTATCTGGGAAAAACGTGAAGAATGTGTTGTTTAAGTTTATAGAGTTATAGTTGACATTGACCATCTATTTGAAATCTTTAACTTTGTCCTATACATAATGTTAAGTTTATGTTTTGTAAATGTTTTGTTAATAAAACATATTTTTTTTTTCAATTTTGTTTCTGCTATAATAATTTTACGTCCCTCCATTTTCTTATATACTAATTATATGGTTTATACTGCCAAGGTATGCTAGTTATAACTCCTTCTTTTAATATTTGATATGTATATAGATGAATGCAATTGAAATTTCTTTTTTTATTTTTATTTTTTATTTTTATCGTTTTCTAATTGAATTTCTCGCTCAAATCTGAATCGGTTGATATATATATGTATTTTTTTTTTTCATCGTTGTAATTATCATTGAGTCATAATGACAACCACTACACTTATCAAAGTTCCTGCGTCCCTGGCTAATATAGGACCTGGATTCGATGTCTTGGGTATAGGCTTGAACTTATATTTAGAAGTGAAGGTCAAAGTGGATCCTACTGCTGATACTTCAAAAGACAAGTACGGCGCTATCATTACTTATACTGGTGATGGAGAGGGAAATGTACCATTAGAATCAGAAAGAAACCTTATTACTCAAACTGCATTATACGTGTTGAGATGTAACGGTATAGATAGATTCCCCAATGGGACTTTGATCTCGGTACACAATCCTATCCCATTAGGTCGTGGATTGGGCTCTCTGGGGGCTGCTATTGTTGGTGGAGCTCTTTTGGGGAACGTTATCGGAGGGTTTGGATTTCTGAAAGAAAGACTTTTAGATTACTGTTTGTTGATTGAAAGACATCCAGATAACATTGCAGCAGCAATGCTTGGTGGCTTTGTTGGTCTGTACTTGAATGAATTGAACCAAGATGAAACTGCAGCCAAAAATGTTCCTTTAGAATACATCTTACCTAAATCTACCACAGAACCACTGGCAATTGTTAAAAATGAACCACCCCATAAAATCGGTGAATATGTTCAATATCCATGGAATAAGAAGATTAAATGCCTTGCTATAATACCTCAATTTGAAGTTTCCACTGATAAAGCTAGAGCCGTTTTACCTGAAACTTATTCTAGACCAGACATTGTTTATAATTTACAAAGATTGGCAGTATTAACTACTGCCTTGGGACATCAAGATGTTCGTCATGAATTAATCTATGAATCCATGAAGGATAAAATCCATCAACCTTATAGAGCCACTTTGATTCCTGGTTTAGAAACGGTTTTAAATAGTGTATCTCCTAAAACCCACCCAGGAGTATGTGGTATCTGTTTACTGGGTGCAGGTCCAACCATTCTTTGTTTGGCCACTGAAAATTATCAAGATATTGCTCAATATATTATTCTGGTATTTGAAAAAGCAGGTGTTACTTGTGTTTGGAAATTGTTAGATTTGGCTTACGAAGGTGCCGTTGTACAACAACAATAGAAAACGGATATATAGACATCATAGGTATCAACAGTTTAGATTACATAAATTAATCGATCCCTGCTACTTGTTGCATTTTCTTATTCTTATCATTTTAATCAGTAGTATATAATTAATTGTGAGCTACGGCAAAGAGTAAATTGGATATCCAATATTATATTTCCACGCACTTAACCACACTTGCATAAGCCTATCATTGAGAAATTGGGTTTTTGTTCAACTTGATTAATATATATATATATATTTATATTTATATTTTTTTTAATTTAATTTAATTTATTTTATTTTAGTTTACTTTATCTACTTTCCAATAGATATGTTAAGGCCATTAAAACATACGAACGCCGCTGCCAAACGACTTTCAACATCAAGCAAATCATTTAAAAACCCCAATATAGAAATCTCCAGTCTCTCCAATGGGTTGAGGATCGTCACAGATAGTACACCGGGCCATTTTTCTGCATTAGGGTTCTACGTTGATGCCGGTGCCAGGTATGAAAACCCATTAAAACCAGGACTTTCTCATATATTTGATCGGATGGCATGGAAATCAACTCAAAAATATTCTGGTGTAGAAATGATGGAGAACTTGGCTAAAGTCGGTGGTAATTACATGTGTTCTGCTCAAAGAGAACTGATGTATTATCAACTGACGGTTTTCAATAACGATTTGGATAAGATGTTTGATTACATGGCTCAAACTGTTCGTTATCCTAAGATCACTGATTTAGAAGTAGCCGAAACTTTACAAACAGCTGCTTTTGAAGTTTCGACTTTGGTTGATAAACATGAAGTTCTACTTCCTGAAGTTCTTCACGCTGCTGCGTACAAGGATAACACCCTCGGGTTGCCACTTTTTTGCCCCATGGAAAGAATCCCACAAATCCAAACTGAAGACGTGGTAGCATACCATAAAAAATTCTATCAACCTCACGGAACTGTTCTTGCGATGGTTGGTGTAGATCATGAAAAGGCAGTAAAGTTAGTAGAACAACATTTAAGTGATTGGACTAATTCTCCTAATTCTTCTAGCTCATCAGTGAAAAATTTGGCCCAGATTAATTTCACTGGTGGTGTAATTGATCTTCCATATCGCCCCCCAATCACTCAACAATTACCAGAATTGTACCATATGCAAATTGGATTTGAAACATCTGGTCTTTTAGATGATGATCTTTATTCTCTTGCACTTCTTCAAAAATTATTAGGTGGTGGCTCATCTTTCTCAGCCGGTGGTCCAGGTAAAGGGATGTTCTCTCGTCTTTATACTAGAGTTCTTAACAGATATGCGTTTGTGGAGAATTGTTCTGCTTTCAATCATCTGTACGTGGGTTCAGGTTTATTTGGTATAACTCTTTCTGTACTGCCTCAGTATGGTCACGTTATGGCACAGATTATCTGTCAAGAATTGGCCGATTTATTAGTAGTAAGTCCGGAAAGTGGAGGAATTTCAAACACTGAATTCAAGCGTGCCAAAAACCAATTGGTATCCTCGTTATTGATGAACGCTGAAAGTAGACTTTCTAAACTTGATGATATTGGAAGACAAGTACAATGTCTTGGGAAAATAACTTCTATTGAAGAGATGGTTGCGAAAATTGAATCTCTTTCAATAGAAGATGTAAGAGGTGTAATGAAGAAAGTTTTATCTGGAGAGCTGAAGACCGCTGGCATGTCTCTGGGTAAAGCAGCAGTGGCTATTCAAGGTGATATCAATGCCATAGGAGATGTTCAAGAAGTACTCTCATACTTCCAACTTGGTAAATAAATAGAATGATAGACTTGTAAGTTCTTATTGAAAAAAAGAAAAAAAGAAACAAAAATAAAGTATGTATATATATTCATATAGATATAGATCGAATAGGTTACAATAACCTAAGCTTAAAATTAGTTAGTTCATATAATTTTCATATTAAATATGTACAGACAGTTTGTTTGTTTGTTTTTTCTTTTTTTTTTCGTTCTTATATTGTTTCCTCTTATATTCTACTTAATTAGTTAAGGCCAAGCTTTTCTCTCAATTGTAACACTTCTTGTTCCAATATCAAGTAGTTCTCCCTCATTTCTATTCTTTCTCTTTCGGATTCTTTCAATGCAAGATCTTTCTCCAGATTTTCTTCATGGAGAATATTTATCGTACTTTTCAAGTGATTGACTTTATTTTGATAGTCAAAATTTTCATCGTTATATTTCTTAGCAAGTTGAGATTCTGTTTGTACTTGGTATTCCAACTTTTTCGTTTCTCTTTCTAAATCCTTAATCTTCTTATTAGCCGTATGATTTTCAGCTTCTGAAGAGTCAAGCTTATTCGTAAGCTCGTCAACCTTATTTTCCCAATACTTCAATTGCTCATTACTATAAAGTTTCTCTTCAAGTATATTAACTTTATTCCCTAATTCCTGGTTTACTTTCACTAAAGAATCATTTTCCTCTTTGGTTACTAAAATCTCATTCTTCAATTTTTGATAATCTTTAATATCATAGGAATTATTTAATTTAGATTCATTAAGCTCTGAACGAATAGCATCTGCATCACGTCTTTGATTTTCTAAATGTTCCCTCAATACAATCATATCATTTTCTGTTTGAGTTAATTTGGCTTGTGTTTCCTCTTGAGTATGTTTAAGACGCAAGAAATCTTCTTCTAGTTTATCCTTTTCGTCTAATAAAGTATCTCTTTGTTCTGTAAGATCAGAAATTAATCCTTTCAATGAGCTAACTTGTTTTGTGTAATTGTTTATTTTCCGTTCATTGATAACCTTATCATTTTCAAGGCTACGCACCCTTTTATTTAAATCAGCCGTTTGCAATTCAAATTCTTCAATCTTAGCTAATTGCTCTTCACAATCTTTTTCTAAATTATTCTTCAAATGAGTGATATCTTCAAGATCAAGTTGTAACTTTTTATTTTCTTTAATAAGAGTAGTTTCAGTTTCTAATTTGAAATTCAAATCTTTACTTAAAAGTCTAATTTCTTCCTTCATTTGATCATGGGCTTCAATACTTTCATAGTTCTTATTAAAATAGTCAATTTTGTCTTCTAAGGCTTTAATTTGTTCTTTGTTTTGTTTAATTTGGAATTCTTTATCCCCTATTGCATTTTCAAGCTTGTGGTTTTCTCTTCTAACCTCAGTAATTAAGATTTGAGAAGCCCTTGCTTCTTCTCTAGCAAGATTCATTTGAGTCTTGGTTTCTTCTAATTCCTTTTTCGCAGCCTTTTCATGCCTTTGAGATATAATTATAGCGGATTCTGCAAGCTCCAATTTTTTGTAATATTCATCAGCTCTTTTTTTATATGTATCTAAACTTTCTGTCAATTCTTTGTTTTGTGCCTTAACGCTTTCATGGCGAACTCTTATTTGAGCAAGTTGTGTTTCATAATCAGATACTGAAGTTTTAAAAGATTGTCTTTTGACATTGAAAAGTTCATCTTCTGACTCTCTTAAAAGTGATTTTAACCTAAGTATTTCACTTTTGGAAGATGACAATTCTTCTCTAGTTACCTTAAGAGTTTTGGTGATATCTTGGTAGATTTTAACAAAATCTTGATTTGCATTGTTCAAAGTTGCGTTAATACTACTACTCCTTCCAAAAGATTCACTTTTCAGTAGACTCAGAGTTGATACATCTCCATTTGAAAGTAAAGTCTGGATTTTATTTTCCATCTCATGAATTTTGACTTGTGCTTCTTTATATTTCACTTCAAAATCATTTATGCCAACATTTCCTCGGGATGATTGTAATTTATTCAATTTTTTTTGAAGTTCAATAGCGTAAGTTTCAGCTCTTTGAGCGTTTCCTACTTCCTGTTGTAATTTAAACTTAAGGCTTTCAATCTCATCATATAAGCGGTTTATTCCGGCACTTGCTTCTCCTCCAATTGCAACAGACCTTCTGTTTGTCGATCTTCTAAGTGAATCAGAACTTTCATTAAGTCGATTTTTAAGTTGTTTAAGTTCTTCATGCAACTTTTGATTTTCAAATTTTTCCTTTCTTAAACTTGCACTTTGTTCATTAAGCTTTAATTTTATGTTTGCAAATTCATTTACAAAAGCTGGATCAGGTGGAAGATTTTCTTTGTTTTTGATATTAACAGAATTATTTTCCAATTCCTTGATTTTTGATTTTAAAGCTAAAAGTTGGGAAGAATACTCCTCTGCAGATTTCTTAGTTGCATCGTATTCAATTTTCAATTTCGTATAAGATTCAGAAATATTTTTCTTTTCATCAAGAGTAGAAGATAATTCAGCTTTGGTGGCATCTAACTCTTGAAGTTTATCAACCAGCTCTTTGTATTTTTCTTGAATTTCACTTTCAGTTTGCTTAATGCTTTTGAGCTCATTAGTCAAAGTTGCAACTTCCATCTCCAAATTTTTACATTTTGTTTCATTTATTAAATTCTTCTTCTTCAATGCTTCAACATCATTGATATAGGAGCTATACTTGGAATTCAAATTTTCTTTCTCTTTATCAATTTTAGACATTTGACTCAAACTTTGAGAGACTTCTTTCTTCAATGATTTTATAATTTTGTCTTTATCATCGGCCTTTTGAGTCAACGATTCAATCTTTGTTTGGAGTTGAGCGTATTTGGAAGATATTTGTTCTTTCTCATTTTTCAATAAGTTATGCTTTTTAGTCCATTCATCATTAGTACCCGTCAAAGATTTCAATTTGGCAAGGGAGTCTTCCTTTTCTTTCAAAGCTTTTTCCTTCTCTTCTATGGTTTTCATCTTTTCCTTAACCAATTTATCATGCTTAGTTTTCCATTCATGAACTTCTTCCTTAGTTTTAGCTAATAATGCTTTGGTATCATCGTGTTCATTTCTCGCTAATTCTAAGCTGGATTTTAGATCTTCAATTTCAGACTTCAAATTTTTACTAAGAGTTTCTGTGTCAACTTGATGATCTTGAATCAATTTATCGAGGGCTTCTTGGTGCTTCTTTCTTTCAAGTATATAAGCATTTTTTTCTTTGGTCAACTCTTCAATTTCTTTTTGCGTTATACTATATTTTTTCTGAAGCTCATCATATAATATATTCTTTTCCTCCAAATTTTTCTTATGATCATCTATTTCCTTGGACAATTTTTCTTGTAATGCTTGAGACTCTTTAAGCTTCTTATTAATTAAATTAATCTCTTCGTTAAGTTGTTCAATTTTTTCCTTTCCCTTTTTTTCTTCATCTTTTAACTTCTCCACAACTTTGTCTTTCTCTTGGACCACAGTATTGGTGGTCAAAATTTCATCTTCAAGTTTATTCATTTTTGTTTGAAGCTTATTATTTTCTTTTTCAAGAGTTTCATTATCAATTTCAGCATCTTTAAGCTTAGTAGTGAGTGTCTTTAAGCTTTCATTAATCTTTTTCGTGTCAAGAACTTTGACAGAATCTTCCAATAAAGGTTTGATATTAAGAAACAAATCAAACCATAAGTTATTCTTTTTACCATCTTCAATAGCTTTTATATTTCTAGAAAGAACTTGGGCAGCTTGAATCTCTCTTATTTGGTTTTTTATGACAGAACGAGTGCTTTTACCACGTATAATACTTTGAAACTCAGTAAAGATACTTTTCAAACTTAAATCTCTTAACTCCTCGAGTTTCCCTAAAATACCATTTTTGAAAAATATCTTTGTAATACCAATTTTGTAACTTTCAACATCTAAATCGATCGATTTAATTATTAATTCACTATTGGTCTTCATATTCTTGGTGAAAACTTCCTTAATATCCAAAATTGAGTATCTTTGATAAAATTCTTCAAATGTCATTTTGTTAGGATATCCAGCTCTTGCAATTCTTATACCTTCTAAGACACCATTACATTTCAATTGAGTTAAGACTAATTGTTTGTCAAATTTATTTGGTTTTTTGTCAAGATTAGGTAAAATACAACGAACGAAATGAGGTTCTGTTTTCTCTAACTCTTCCATGAGCCTTTGAAGTTGCTCTTTATGCTTTTGTGATGCTGTTTTCAATTTTTTCTTACCTTTAGTAGATTGTAAATGCTCATCGTTGGAAAATAATTCACTAATAAATTCATTTGATGAATTTGATATCAAAACTAATAAAGATTCAGTGACAGGGTCAGTATTTTTTTGTAACCAGTTTTCAACATTGTATTCAACTTGACCAGCATAATGATGAACAATAAACCCACTTTTGAATTTATTTAATTGGAACTTCTTACTTTTCCCATTCCCCCAATTTTTAGAAAGACTTTCCATAAATGATTTATCAGACAGTTTGGGCATAATACATTCTTCATCCAAAAGGCTGAAAATACCCATTGGTGATTTTTGTTCAATTAAATCTATGGTTGGTTGTAAATCTTGACCAAAATCGATAAATTCCCATTGGATATCTTCTCGAAGGTATTCACTCTGTTCAAGAATAAAAGAATGATGGTTGAAAAACTGTTGTAATTTTTCATTGGTATAATTGATGCATAATTGTTCAAAAGAATTGGATTCAAATATTTCAAAACCAGCAATATCTAACACACCAATGAATCTATAATTGTTATCATTAGTTGAGATTTCCAAATTATCATTAATTCTTTGTATGATATATTGGAAAATACGTTCATATAAATATTTGGAAAATGCATCAATTGCATACCTTACAGCAGCTGCATTTTTAGATTTTTGAACGAATTCTCTACCTGCTTTAACTTTTGGCTTTATCAAATTTGTTTCAAGATCCTTTTTCGGAACCCCTAATAATTTCGATATAGTATCTATGGGAGATGACGAAGTGAAAGTTGCTTGATCCAGTTTCCACAGATTAAAATCGAGATTACCCAAATGTAAGATACAGGCTAGTAACATGAAGATGTTATGAACTTCCTGATTTGTAAAACCCATTATAGCAAATGAATCTTTTAATGAATTAAAGTCCTTCATATCATCAGCACCTGCAATAGTCGGCAGAGAATCTTTTAAATATCTATGGCTTTTAATGTTGGGGTCGATATCAAATTCTTTTAACAAGTTCTTGGCTCCTTTTAAAAATTGGTAAAAAACATGATAATTTCTTTCATTTGGGACTTGATGAACCACTCTCAGTTTCTCCAATAAATAATACTCAATATTTGCTCCAAAAATGACACCTTTATCCAGAACATAAATCTTAATAAATTTACCAAACCTTGATGAGTTATTATTTTTAATGGTCTTAGAATTACCAAAACTTTCTAAAATCGGGTTAGCTTGTAATATCTTGGTATCAATATCATGGAAATTGTCAGAATCTGGAGATTTTGAAGTGATCAGAGATAAATATTGAATGATTTTCTTGGTATTTTCCGTTTTACCAGCCCCTGATTCACCAGTGACTAAGATCAGTTGGTCTTTGGAGTTCATCAAGAGATTACGGTAAGTTCCTTCAGCGATCGCGTATATATGAGGAGGAGGCTTTTCATGTTCATGAGAATGAAATTTTTTCAATGTTTCTTGGTCGTATATATTTAAAGGTTTATAAGGATTGATTGCAACAAGGAAAAGTCCCGAATATGTATATATCATATCGGCATTGTACCTCAAGTAAAGGTTATAAACCACAGAAGGCTCGTTAAGATGAGTCAATTCAGCCATATCATTACATTTATTAAATTTTGCTGGGTTACAATTCTCCAACTTATCTTGAGGGACTATTTTGTTGGTTTCTTGAATACCTTCTGTGATGGTGACACGGCATTTCCCATCAGGGAGATAGTCATTCACGTAGCCCTTTGAGTAAAACGTATCATCCGGGATCCATACCCAGTTCTTCAGATTAAACCCGTCATCTTCTGCCATTTTCAGCGTCGAAGGTACAAGAGTTATTAATCTTCACCGTTTGATAGAGATTTAATTTTTTTTTTGTGATTATTTATTTATTTATTTAGTTATTTATTTATTTATTTAGTTATTTTTTTTTTATTTTTATTCAGTTAATTATTTATTTATTTAGTTAATCATTTATTCATTTTTTGTGTGTGTTTTACTTTAACTTATTTGTTATAAATACCATTTGAGCGACATACGACATTATGAAATCAAAACAAACGTTTATGGAAAAATTAAAAGAATGAGGTGTTCGTCCTGGGAGATTGTGAGGTTTACGGATGTTCCATTTAAGGTTATATTCTCGATTTAATTTGGGTTGCTTTTGTGACATTTAAGGGTGTTTATTGATGCAGAATTGTATGTTTATGTTTGTTTTTCGCCCAAAAGTACTGCAATTTTCCATTTTCTTTTTTTTTTTTCAATCATTAAACGTTTCAGTTATTAAATTACTTTTGTACTAATCTAAATTGACTAGTTTTTTTATACAATAGAACAGAATAGAATCAAACATATTAAAAGCACCATTTGGAAATACTTTTGTATGGATGAAGCCACAAATCAATAAGTAATTTCTAATTAGAGAAAACAATTTTAAATTTTAATTCATAAATCTAGATTTTAAAAATTTTTGCCATATACAATGATTTAAACTAATTTTGTCAGCAAACAAGAAAAATTGGCGAATATTATTTACTTTATTAAACGTATTGAATCATTTAGGTGATAAATAGCAATAGAAAAATACGAATACAAGTACAGTTTTTTTGAGTGCTGATTGTGGACAAAACTATATTAATAATTTTTGAAAAGAAAGATTAGATTCTGAATATGTTTCAGTAAAGATGTCAATGAAAGATTCCAATGGAAATTGTATTGTTCTTTTTTGAAATTTCAAGGTAAGTAGTCAAGCGTTTATTAACTTCAGATTCCATGAAGTTTTATTTTATTTTTTTATTGTTTTTTATTTTTATTTTTTCAAATTTCTTTCTTTCTCACAAGCAAAAGCTCAATGTTTTTTACTCAATTTTAAGGCTCAATTTCAATAAATGTCAATAGATATCATGCTCATATAATGCAAGCACACGTTTTATATATTTTATTTTATTTTATTTTATTTTATTTTATTTATTTTATTTATTCTTCTTTTATATTTTCCTTTTGATAAGCCATTGTCAGACATTAAAAAAAAAAAAATAGGACTAAAAGAAAAACAGGAGAAAAAATTGAAAACTAAAAACTAAAAAGAACTGAATTCAAATAGAGAAGGAAAAGAAAAAATTGGCGGAAACCCAACCTTTAATACTTGTATGAATAAGTATAAACCCAACCTTACAGTTAATTGATAGATTTCATGCGTCATTAGTCTAGTTATGCAGATTATAAAATTTTCCAAACAGAGGAGAAGGAGGCGCATCTGCAGGCAGACATTGATAAAAAGGGTTGCCTTTATAAGTTGAAGTTATAGACAGCAGCAGCAGATTATGCTCCAGGAATAATGATTGCAGTGTCAGTGGAGGAGTTACTGGTAAAACATCCGTATTTATTTGATGGGGTGCTACTGGTTTTTCTGCTATTCCTAATAAAGTATCAGCAATGCATGAAAGAGTAGCATGGGCTAAATCACTCAGAGTTTGGAAATTCGATAAATCTTGTTGCATCAGATTTATGGATTCAACTAATTGTGAATGTTTAGTAATGAAATTTTGTACAACTGCCAATACACCAAGAGGCTTGTATTTATTCAGTAACACATCTGTAACATTACCAAGGGATTGAATGAATAATAAAGATATTTTCCTTAAAGTATTTGTAGTAACATTAAGATCAAAGCCACTAAGGAAAGCACCATATATTGGGGGTATTTCATTTTCATCAATAGTTGTCAAAGATGGTCTTTGACTTTGCTGTTCATTTAAACAAGTCTTTACTATTTTATGATAAGTCCTACTAGCAGATGAAACTTGAAGCATTGAACAAGCCATCATATGAGCAGTAATGGCAACTTCACTCAGCTCAAATTCCAAAAAATTTCTCGAGTAAAGTGAAAGTTCACACAAAAATCTTCCAATTGCAGTGATGGCAGATATTGTAGATGTGTGACTACTATTTTTATTATATCTGAAAGGAGTTAAAAGTTGATCATTTTCCTCAGAATAATCAATGGCAATTTGTAAGCAATCTTCCAAAGTTGGTTTACCCAACAGCCATTCTAAAGTTGAAAGGATATGCCTCTCCATTTGAACAAACATTTCTTCATCATAAGCGTTTCTACACATTAATGCCAACTCTCGTAATGTTGGAACTCTCAGTTTTTTATCTTCATATTTAGCAGCAATCCATAAACTGGTACATCCTACTAATTGATAATGTCTCTTGAAAACTATTCTTTTAGCACAATATCGATCAACAATATTGAAGCATCGGAATAAAGTTTGAGGTTGTAATTTGAAAGACAGATGCAATTCTATAATGAAATCCAAAAGGAAAGGTCTCATGAACCATTGAATTTCTGGCTGTAAATCAATCATAGCAGGTGAAATCTCTTGGCTGGCTTCTAAAACGGCCATGGCTGCCAAATTTTCATTTTTATATTCAGATATGAGTTTCTTATTGGCTCTTGACTCGAGCAACTCAAGTACAAAAGGGTATGGTCTCGGATGAGTTCTAGGTGGTGGTCCGTATAACATGATTATAGTATGGTCTCTTGGTGGTTGCTATGATAAGTTAAACTTAGTTGTTTAATTTAATAATTGGTAAATAATAATGACAGGGTATAATTGTAAAGGTCAAAAGGCTTGAAATAATTCAAATGTGGGGAAGTTAGGTAACGAATGTAAGTGGGTCAGACACAAGAATGAAGAGATATTCAATGACAACAGAAAAAACTTACAATAAAGTGCCGATTTGATCATTTTATTTAATGTCAATAGACCTTTAACAAAAAAAAAATAATTTTTACAAAAAGGCTGCTGCAACATTCACGGTTCACGAAATAGTGACTCTCCTTCTACACGGTCGCGAATTTCAAGTAATTAGTGGGGTGAGGGAACAAAAATGATAAAATTTAAATTATTTTTTATTTTTTTAATTATTCGCAAAATCGCATACATCACAGTTGCATTCAGTAGGGTACATGTTTTACATAAGAAAAACAAAATTCACGATATTTTTCGCTTTACAAGGTAAGAAACGAAATTAAAAAAACGGATAGGGATTCAAACTTTTAAAAAAGTCCCCGGTACATAAGTTGAGTCAAGGATTTTTATTTTAATTATGTAGATAATAATCTTGAACCTACATAAATGATAGATGATTAAAGATTATAATTAAAAAATATTAATGTCAATTTGAAGAAAAAGAAAAAGGAAAATTAAAATGTTACGTTTGACGGTAGTGGTTTTTTTTATTTTTAATTAAAGTGAAGCAACAAGTCTTACTAAAGAAGGTATTACAAGTAGTTTAAGCTAGTGAATAAGTTCATAAATATCAAGCAGAAAGTGTTATATGATATATTTCACTTAAAGCCAAATAATAAACTGTTGGATAGGGGAATGAATAATAATATTATTAACTATAGAATATTAAGTATTAAATATACCGAAATAAAAAAAATAAAAAAAACGAAAAATAAAAACCAAAAAACAAAAATCTAAGAAACGAACAAACAAAATTTTACGACGAGAAATACACCTATTTTTGAAAAAAAAAAATAAAATTTTCAATAGGAGCAACTCTAAAAAAGTGAGTCTAATACACACACTTAAAATTATCATAGAACCCCTAGTTAATTAATTTTATTGTTCTAAGAAGGAGGGAAAAACTCCCCCCTTCGAGTAAAAATCTTAAGTCCTGAATAAGCAGTTTTATTTAACTTAAAGATTAAGGTTTCAACTATAATTTTAAGATTTAGTAGTAGAAGAATCTATTTATAATTCGTACTCAAATACATGCTAAACTGGTATGATATCTAGATGGAAGAGCTCAAAATTGAAAATACTTTAATATAAAAAAGAAATGAAAGAAACAGCATCTGAAATACCACTGCAAGTAGGTACAAACCAGTCTATGGAAAAATATAAACAAAATAAACTATAAAATATACTAAAATATATATATATATATAAAAAAAAAAATACACACACATAATACTAAAAGGAAAAAAAAAATAAAAACATTAACACACAAAATATACTTCACAAGACTCCAATTCAAAAGAATATTTGAATATGTACTCGTACCGGTTTCACTCGTTTTCATTGAAATAACAGATATTACAAAGACGATAGAAACAAATAGTCACGCATGCTTGCTATCAGCATAATTGATAATATATACGATGCTTAAAAATCTGTTAAAATTTTTTTTTTTTCAATTGGAATTTTACATCCTACTTGTTTAATCAACAGTTGAAAACGAACTATTCACATTAAAAAGTTTAATCATTGAAAGAATACGGGTTATTTTGTTTCTTGACTGGGCAATTGAGCAAGACAAAAAAATGGTCAAATTGGTTTTGTATTTATTTATTATATTTATTAACTCAAGTACTTCATATTATAGAGCAGCCTGCATTATTACATTGTAACAGAATTTTCTTCTTCGTAATTATACCTTTCACTCTCAATTATTTTATTAACTAGTCATTACCTAAGTCTAAATATGTATTGGGTACAAATGATGATAAAAATAAATAAATAATTTTTTTGCAATCTCAAGACCGCTTCTATAATTAGTCTAATGACTCTAGAACAACCATTTAAGTTTTTCACTTTATATTCATTTATAAGTTTGTAATTTCATTGGGATATTAGCTCCATTTGTGCACTCCCGTATTATGGGTGAACTCACATGTGTTTGCAAGAATTGCATGCTTGCCCAAGCGTACAGTCGTCAAAGTTCGTATACCGTTGCAAAACTGCGCACAGACTATTATGATCATAATGTAAACTAATATGGAATTTTTTTTATTTATAGGTCTTTCAACAGTTTGTGGAACAATCCAAATTCGTACAATTTTCAATCAAATTCAGATAAAAAAAATGACGAAATTTGAACTAGTGGAGTATTCCATTCCTTAAGCTACATAATTCGATTATCTACTTATCAGTTTAACGAATATACTAAGAAAAGAAATGTAAAGAAGAGAGAGAAAAAAAAAATAAAAAAAAGTAAAAGAGTGAAAGAATTAAAAAAAGCAAACTCCATTGACTAAAGCATTCATGATAATAATAGTACAGCAATTGGAATTAAACTATTCGTTTACATTAATCTTTATTATCGTATTTACCATGAGTGACCATGTAAACTGGGAAACTCGTTTAGTACATTAAAATTGTCATTGCTTTTAATTAACGACTTCAATAATAATTTTACAATGTAACTATTTGTTTGATCTCTATTAAATTGGTCAAATTACACACCTAAATAGTATATGGTATTAAGATACTCCGGAGTAGTAGAAAATTACCCTAAAAAGCACCTCTTCCTCTACCTCCTCCTTGTTGTTGAGCACCACCTGCTTCTTCGTTCTTGATGGTTTCATCTACACTCAATAATAAAGTTGCTGCTTCAGTAGCCAGCAGTATAGCGTTAATTTTCACTAAAGCAGGTTCCCAAATGAAATTAGTCATATTGTTACCAACAGTTTCCTTTTGGAAATCAACTCCATACCAGATTTCTCCCTTTGCGTGAGCACTACGTAAATTGTTTAAAATATCAATCCCATCGAAACCTGCATTTTCACATAATTGCCTTGGGATAACTTCTAAAGCTTTAGCAAATGCTCCAATAATTAATTGTTGCTTACCAGGAACAGTTTTAGCATAAGCTCTTAAATATTTCAGAAGCTCCATTTCAATGGCCCCACCTCCAGCAACAACAGAACTATGCAGAACAGCTCTTTTAACAATCATAATAGCATCATGTAATGATCTTTCAACTTCAGCAATAACTTGTTCAGCTCCTCCTCTTAAAAGAAGGGTACAAGTTTTAGCTTCTGGACACCCAGCAAAGATATTGTAACGCTCACCACCAATTTGTCTTTCTTCGAAAATTTCACAAGTTCCCAATTCATGACTTTCAATCTTAGAAGTTGTCAGTTGAATGGATCCACCAACTGCCTTGGTAACCCTATCTAAATCTTCTTGGGCAACTCTTCCGGCACAGAAAATATCATGGTCAGCGAAAAATTGAGTAGCAAGATCACCAATTGGCAATTTGGAAAGAACAATATCAGCTCCTGAATTTTTAATTGCTTCTAATTTATCAAAGATAATTTTCCACTCTGCGTCTACTATTTCTTGATAATCTTTGACTTGTTGTACTCTAACTTCAGCATTTTCCTTTTCAGCCTTTAATTCTAATTCAACATTCAAACAAAGAATCTTTGGTTGTTTAAATTTTTTAGGTTGTTGTTCAAACCCAGCATATGAAAAAGTTTTCTTAAATGCAACCCCATTAATAAATTGCAGATCTTCCATACCACCACCGGGGATTTTTTTAATCCCAATCAAATTTTCATCAAGATCGTTTTGGTCAAGAGCCAAAATGGCATCCACCGCCATTTTGGTAAAGAATTCCGAATTGTTGGAAATAAGTTTCAGTGACATGGCAGTTTTAGCACATCTTTCCAATAATTTACGAAACTCTTCATCATTAGAATCCCTTTTAATCTCTACGGCAATTTCCTTAATCTTATCCACTGCCAATTCACAAGCTTTACGAAGACCTTTATTAATAAGATGTGAACTTACACCGTCTTCAATGAAAGCTTTACTTTCTTTTAACAATTCACCAGCAAGGATGGTAACTGATGTGGTACCATCACCAACTTCAGCATCTTGAGCTCTCAGAATATCAACCAACATCTTGGCTGCAGGATGCACAACATCTAACAACTTCAAAATGGTAGCACCATCGTTGGAAATGGTAGTCTTGCCACTAGATCCAACAATCAAAATATCCAGACCAAATGGTCCAAGAGTTGGCTTTAAAGTATCTTGAATTGCAAGACACGCATTAATGTTATTGATGATCTGTCCTTTACCTTGCAGATCATCTGTTCCTTCCTTCAAAACCACAATAGTTGGGGTTTGTGTGGAGAATGACATGGCTTAAACCTAGATTTTTTTGAGAAAGATGAACAAATTATGATTTTGAAAACCTGATTATTAAAAAAAAAAATATATATATATATATGTATACAAATGTATAAAATGTATATATAATTCAAATGGAATAGAACGCCAAAGAACTCTTTAGAGAGACGATTTCACGCTTTAGTGTCCCTGACTGAAGAAGAAGTGCGATGTCAGCGCTGGAAATGAGAGGGAAGTCGTAGTAAAAAACGAGAAAAAATTAAACAAAAATCGAGAAAAAAAAGTCTTAAAAGTCTTTCATACGTATCTGCAGGATGTGAAAATTATCTAAGAGAAAGAGAAAGAGAAAAAAAAAAGTCCACACGCTTGGACGTTAATATTTTATTCGTTTCAACCATGTTCAAGTCCACTGCCATGAAGGCTAGGCCTCAAATACAGGCATTCAGAAGCCTTCACATGAAAAACGAAGTCAGTCTTTCCAACAGAAGAGCTGCACGTAAGATTCGTCCAGGTAAAGCAAGGCCAGCTATTTTTTATCAATTTGATACCCTTGTTGAACTTTCAGATGGATCAGTTATTAAAAGAACATCCCAGGCCCCCAAAGATGAGATTCGGATGATTAATGATCAAAGAAATTCTCCTTTATGGAATCCTAACCGTAGTGATTTAATATCAGTGGATGCTCATGCTGCTGACAAGATTAATAAGTTTAAGGAAAGATTTGCATCATTTGATAAGTTTGAAACTGAAGATGATAAAAAGAGACAAATTATTGAAGGTAAAGAGGTATCCGATCATGACGATTATCTTGAATTGATGGGAGAAAATGTTGTAGATGTGCAAAAAGGTGGTCAAGTGTTTAGTAGAAAGCAAGAAAGAGACAAGGGTAAGAAGAAGAAATAAGCACCAAATATCATATATGTACATAGAAACAATCAAAAAAATTTTTAGAGGCAAATCCAATAATGTGTATTAGTCTATAGTCTATAATGGGGCTACCCACAAGTGTTGTCAAAATTCTATTTCAATATTTTAATTTGTTTAGTTGTTTAAATTTTATTGTCTATAGTTTTCTTCTCCAATCTATTAATCCATTCGTCAAAGTTACCCTTCCATACACTATTTTGTAAATAATCATTACCAGTCATTTGATCCTGCTTCAAATTTTGTACTGTATCATATTTCCAAATTTTATTGTTAGGTCTTGCGAGTTCTATAAAATCCAAAATATCTGCCGTTGTAATACCTTCAAACAATAATTCTTTACACACCCAATCTAACATTGGTCTATCCTTTGTGTCAATTGCAATAATTAGAAAATGGTTTAAAATCTGTATTTTCGAGTTGGACTCAGTTTCTAATATTGGAGCTAAAATTTCAAGTTTCTTCGTTGGGATAACAAAATTATTTTTTTCATTCAAGTAATTATAGTATTTCACCGCTGTATGAGGCCCAAGAGTATCCACAATATAATTCAATACCACTTTCATTAATTCAATGTAACTTGCATCTGAATTCCCATTTAATGGTTTAAGTTTTTGTACAAGTGTTTCAAATTCTTTGAAAGGTCTTTGATTTTCCAAATTGTATTTTAAAAGTTCAATTAATGATAAATCTGATATATGTGGTACCGATTTAGCTACTAATTTGAAAGCTTCATCAAATTTATCTTTTTCCAATAATGCTCGTACAATGGCCCGCAATTCGGTATTTCGAATTCCCTCTGAGGATTGGACTATATTTTGCAAAATCTTATCACTCGATGTTTGCTCACCAGTAAACAAAAGTGCCTGGAAGAGTGAACTTAATGTATCTCTGGACAATGGAGTCACCAATTGTTTGAAAACTTGTTTAAAATCTTGAGTATACCCATTACAGGCATAATATTTTAATAGAAATTCTGGATGTGTTTTACTTAGACTTGAAGCTAATCTATTAGCTTCATCCTCGTTATAAATATGTACCTGTTCAATAATGTCCATGGTGATTTTAGGAAATAAATTCTTATTATATCGATAATACAAGAATTCATTTAATTTAATTGCCATTACCAAATTCCCACATTGAAGATTTCTCTCCATAAGAGTGCCCAACATTTCAATTATGGGATCCAGTAATTGCTTTTGATTTTGCAAATATAAATTGAAAAATTTATTGGCGAAAATGGGGTATAATTCATCTTGTAGTAAATATTGAGTCATCTTGAATAAAATTGAATCACCAAGCGATACAATGGGGAATTTAGCTAATAATGATAATATAGTTGTATAGTTAAATTCATTCCCAACAATTCGGTCTATACAAAGACCTTGAATAATGGTGGGAACCACCGATTGACAATTAAGTTGAATAGCCAACGATGCAGCTAGTATAGGTTGACTGATATAAACACAATATTTCATTATGAAATCTTCAATCATTGCATAAACTACCTGCTTAGGCTGAGTGGTTTCATTGGATTCATCCATTTTGAAAACTTCATGTGAAAGCAAATCTGGCGGTAAAACGTGCCACTTACCCAATAATTGTACAGCTTTAATTAAATCTATATATTGCTGATCTCGACACAATTTGGCCATTTCCTGAGCCCAAAAATGCCGTATAGTCTTTTCCTTTTTAAAAGAAAACTCAAGATCATTCATAAATTCTTCATTTTTCTTGACTTGGAAAAGATCTTTCAAAAAATACTTTTGTTGATGCTGATAAACTTGGAAGCACAACTGCGCTGCGTTTCTTTGTCTTGTGTTGATGAGGGCAGCAATCAAATTGATTCTACCGCTTGCGGAAAGGATATTCAGAGTTTGCGATGCCTGTAGGATTTTCTTATATGCAAATACCGCATTTATCGGTGCTTGTGGAGTCTTCATCAAGCATAAAGGTTAAGAACAACCAAGAGAATATTAATATCTATTTTTGCAGTTACTAAAGATGAAAGGAAAAACAGGAAACCAAATCTCAAAGGAGATAAAAAAAAAAAAAAAATCACACACTAGGAACTCAGTTAAGATTTAATTGTTATACCTGCAAAGAATTGCGAAAAAAACAAAAATAGTATTAGGCTATTACTTTAATTAGAAGTATAATCCAATTCAAGATCCAGAGAATAGAGAAAGAGAAACAATACGAAACTACGACTTTTTTTTTTTTTTATTCTTCACTCAACCAAGCTCTTCTCCATTAAACTGTATCAATTACATGTATACTAGATATACGGATTGATATAGTTGAGAAGAAAGGATAAAAAAAAAAATAAAAATTAGTATTGCTCAAATCACTAGAAGACTTCCAAGGGAATATTGGATAATAAATTAAAAGTCCTTCAACAAATAAAATCGTTTTCAACCAGCCAGTAACTCTTGAGTCATTTACTATATAGCCCCAATTTAGCTATATAAAATATCTACAGTTTATATATTTGATAAAACAACTGCCAATTGCGATCTATGTTATGTCTATACGTAATTTATTACGATCTATATAAAATATGCTCAGATGTATAATCGCACTCGCACTTTAAAGAAAATACAATAACTAGTGTATAATCGAACCACTGAACCATTGATAAAAGTAGACATTAATATTAAGAAATACGATAAAGCAAAGCAAACAATTTAAAAAGAAAAGCAAAAAGCAAATTTAGTCCTCGTTGGAAACAGTTAGTTGACCATATTGCAGAACAAAAAAGAAATGAAATAATTTTCATACAGTGAACAATCAATTTATCAAGTTTTTTGTAGACTAAAAATGCAAATTATATAGCAACAACACATACTATACTATGGTACAGTCACCTAGACTCAATCCATACATAACTTTTTCCACGTCTCTTTTAATCAATAGCCAATCAGCACGCTGATGAACAAATTCATAAATCTCTTCTTGAGTGAAAATACCATTGAACTTAGATAAATCGCTCACCAATTTACCGATAGATTTGGAATCATCCCCACTAATTAAAAAAATGCTACCTACTTTCTTAAGAGCTTGGAACAAAGGAGTAATAGCACGTCGATTGGTCCTTATATGCTCCACCACAAAGTCATAGTAAAGATTCAAATCACTAATCAAATTCAATGCACCAGAAACAGATACCGTATTTTTCTTTAAAGTTTTAACTACTATTTGAAACAATCTTTCTACAATTTCCTTTTGATATACTTCCACCACTGATTTATCGGTACATCCAACCAATAAATCGATATTTTCCTCCAATAACTTAACAACTCTACGTGCAGCATCTGTTGGACCATCAAGTATCATAGTGGTATCTGTAGGAGGGTTATAATCGGATTTATCCAAATATTTCTGGAAAATATCTTCAACCTGATCCATTAATATGTCAATACCTATATTGAGTCCATCTGCCACAAAATTATCAACTACTCCTTCAAATTTCTTCTTACGTTGAAGAGAAGGATTCAGAATGGAATTTTCCACTTTAACAATTTTGGTATTTATCAATTCTTCTTTATAGAAAAAATCAATCATCTGTATAATTAAGTCAGCCATATTAATCAATTCAGTAAATAAGACCAAAGGGTCGTCACTTGAAGTACCTCCCAAAGTGTTTTGAATCATGGGGTTATTAGGTTCATAAGTTTTAAGATATTCTAATGCTTTTTCAAATCCAGGCTTCACATGTTGATCTCCAACTGAATCAACTACCCCCATAAATATAACTTGCATCCCTTGATATACATCGTTTCGAACGGCAGATATAGAGAAATCTTGGAAACATTGTAATCGATGTAAAGTCGCTTTAGCTCCATTTAAAATATCCATGGCAAGTTCAATACTGAAAATTTTATTTAAAGATTTGATGTTTTCTGAAAGAATTTTAGTTTTAGCTTCAATTTCAGATATTTCTTGATCATTGGTAGGGCTGATTTCATTATTTTTAGAATTAATAATGAAAACTTTACGGAAAGTTGAAAGGAAATCATTTTTATTTTCTACTCGAACATTTTTCAAAATATTTTGAACCGTTTGTTGTTCTCTTTTAGTCAAGGAATTTTTCCATTCCGATATTCTTGATGTAGAAAATAATTTAAAAGATTCATCTTCATCTCGAATATACTCCACCGTAAACGTTTCAAACATCATATCAATCAATTCAGCTATCAATTGAAATGATGATGGGCCCATATTTTCAGATGGAATTAATTTCTTGATAAAATCTTGGGTTAATAACGTATAAAGTTTAGGAACCAATTCTAAATATAATTTTTTCGGTTTAGACGACTCAAGGAGTACTGAAACTAATTCCAGAAGTTGATTAGTTATCAATTCTTCACATACTTTATACATCATTGGGATATTTTGAGGAAATATTTGGTCAATAATCTCTGACTCCTTATTGAAAATATTTGCCAACTTATCAATCAAGTCATGTATTTCATGTTCATTGATGATATATTGCGTATCACTTGGTAACGTAGACAATTCATCATTTGTCATTTGTTGTTCTTGCTGCTGCTGCTCAGTATAGAATCTATCGGCATCGAAATTTGATACGTTAAAAAAATCGTTACTCTCTTCATCATCAAATATAGTCTTTTGCAAAAAAAAATCAATCAAAGTTTGATTGTTTCCTACTTCAGATAACAAAATGACAAAGCTTCTTGCTTTATCATATTCTTGAACATCGTAATGAATCTCCAATTCTCTTAACAAGGCATTTTCAAACATTTCAAATAAAGTATTTAATTTATCTTGTGCAATTTCATGACTCTCTTCATAAAGATCAATTTTATTGAATTTGGCGAGGTTTTGTAAGATTTTAGCTTGATCACCAGGGGTTTTAAACTCTTTAAACACTTTAAGTTTTTCATACAGATGATTGGCCAATAAATCGTCATAATAATAATGTAAACATTTCCATATACTAATTACTTGGGCTTTGGCTAATTTATTTGATTTCACCACATCATTAAAACAGGTGAGAGGGCTATTAAAAGCAGACTGGAAAAAGTCTACCGTATTCATATGACGGTCCGGTCCTTTTTGCCGATCCCAGCAGTCCATTGCCTTCAATTTGGATACCCAAAGACCCGGGTTATTTACAGTTTTATAAGTGTTTCTCGACACTTGGGAGAATGAAATTAAATCTTTAATATTCAAATATTTAGCAATGTTTCGGGCCACTGATATGGGCATTACTTGCGGATTATACACATCAATGTCTGTATTCCATATAACGGAAGTCATTTCGTAGAGCCGCTATGTGCCTAATGCAATACTCCACGTTTTATCAATATATCACTAGAGGTTTTAGTCCTAAATGGAGTGAGACATAAAAAAAAAAAAGCATAAAATAAATAAATAAATACATAACAAAATAAATAAATAAATAAATAAATAAATATAATAAAATAATAAAATAAAATCTGAAATATTGAAGAGAAAGAAAGAAGAAAGAAAGAAAGAAAAAAAAAAAAAAACAACTAAACTAAAATCAAATCAAAGTAGTTAAACATTTTAATTAACCATTTATTGCATAGATTAAAGCATGATAGGGCGCTTGGGTGTAATAAAGAGGGGGCTACGACCGTGTTTGAGTCGAAAATACACCCGAAGCTCGCTCCCACACTCTTTAACTGATATGGTCATAGGATTCTTGAAGAATGAACTGAAAGTTTTGCAGACTGCCATGGATAGGCCATTATCACAAGATAAAAGCATGCTAAAGATCCCGATAATGAAGTTGGATTCTGATATACAACAGCCTTTATTAAAAGCGGTTGATTGTTACTCGCAATTGCGAGTTTTGTTAACTTATCATCCTATAAGGATCGAACCTCAATTGTATATGATGGTTTATAATAGATTAGAAGATGGGTTGACCAGAGATGAACAAATCCAACTAATAAAATGTTTGATATATCATAGACTATTTGAAGATATGTGGAAGGTAGTGTTGAGCTCAGGAGCCACCACTTTAAATGATATTGAAGATTTTGTCGACATTATTTATTCTCAATTGAAAGATATTAACTATATTGAAATTGGGCTTATGCAAGTATTAGAAACAACTTCTACGATTAGTAGTGAAAGTATAAAGAATACCATTTTGGAGACGACCATCCAAAAATTTAAAATCAATAAGGAAAAGTATCCGAAAATATATAGAGAGATGATTGCAAAGAGACAATTTTTCCAACAAACTAAAGATGAGAAAATCTTACAAGATGAACGATTTTGTCAACTCCCAGGGTATATTCTGTTTATATTAAACGATAAGGGAATAATAGAGAGCAATAAGCCCTACGTTGAAACGCGTGTCCAGTTAAATCATAATCATATCAAAGAAACAAATTTAAATGTTTTTGATATCATAGCATTGATCAATCATTCACCTGCCAATTATAAGCATCTTGTATATAGATTTTTGGCTGGTACCAATATTAAACAAAAGGAGATTATTGATCATATTTTATTATTTATGATTAAAAATGACCCCAATATCGATAACATAGTAGAATGTATTACCAAATTCATTCCAACCCAATCCATATCGGAAGAATTATTAGCATTCAGCATTGTACATATTTTTTTGCATTCAAAGCCACATTTTGAAAATTTTATAGACAAGGTAAATGTGGAAATATATCTTGATACCTTATTAACCAATTTAAAGAAAACTCAAAGTACAGAGACAATTCTGCAACAATTAGTATATTTAATTACTAAAATTAATGAAAGCGGGAAATTAACTCGCAAAATATTAAGGAAAATTTTACGGTTACTATCACCGAATATTATCACTAAATTTCCAAATAATTTTCAAATTCCAATCCTGACTACGAATCAACTTGAACAAGATGATATTTTAAACTTATTAAATATCCCATTATCAAATTCTAATTTTTTAGAAATTGTTTATTTTATATTGGTAAAGAATCAATTAACAAACGAAATTTATATTAATCCATTATTAAATAAATTATTATATCTGGCTTGGGATATTGGAGATGATATAAATAAACGGGGGAATTTGAAAAATCGAGATTTCCAAGAAATGTACGCAAGAGCTTCACCAGAAGATAAATCCAAATTAACTAAATGTTTGAAGTGCTTAGGTAAGGCAATTAGTCAGCTTGAAACTTCAAAGAAAATTCAAGTTTTCAATACATTGCATAAATATATCTTTAGTCAAAATTTTACATTTACCAAATCAGAATATGGTAAAAATTATCTTATTGAAAAAATATTAAAATTTACCATGGAGGAAATGTTTGAACAATCATCCACTACCAATAAATCTAATAAGCAATCAATAAATGAAATGAAGGATATCCTCTTAGGAATTAATTTTGATTCAGTAACATGTCAAGCAATGATATATCAATTTATGGTATTATATGATCCCAATTTAAGTATTCAATTAATAATTACTTATAAAGATACAAAAGCATT
This sequence comes from Kurtzmaniella cleridarum, assembly GCA_030573815.1. Taxonomy (NCBI): domain Eukaryota; kingdom Fungi; phylum Ascomycota; class Pichiomycetes; order Serinales; family Debaryomycetaceae; genus Kurtzmaniella; species Kurtzmaniella cleridarum. The sequence continues at coordinate 659,143 of JAJMDQ010000001.1, read as the reverse complement.
TTTAACCAATACAATGATGGAAAATATTATGCTAGGAATTTTCAAAAATCCCAAATTAAGTAATCAAGATAAATTAATGATATATCGACGGTTTAGGGATAAATTGATGGAATTGGGGTATAATAGTAGGATACACTCTAATACTATTTATTATTTATTTAAAATATTGATTGAAATGACCGAATACGAAAGAGACATTAATATCGATATCATTCATTACGCTTTAAAAACAGCTAAAAAACTGAGAATCCCATCAGATAAAATAAATGAATGGGTTAGAAAATTGAGAATTGTATAGATTAATGGAACTGCTATTATTTATTTCGATTTTTCACGCGTGTGCTTACTTCTTTGCCTCCGGTTATTGAACTATATGTTAGTACTGATCTGATTGATTATGCAGAATATTTATACTTACCCATATTCTTACAGTATCAAACGACAAATTCGTTTGTTTTGCAATGGCATATTTTTCTGATCTTCTAGGTGTAGGGTTTTTTTGATAACTCTTTATCAAGTAATTCTTTGCTTCCTCTGGTATTCTATAGCCTTTGACTTGTTTGTGACCATAATTACAATACCTCTTTGATTTTGTTTCATGAAGTTCTTTTACACCATTCCTTTTATATGCTTCAAGGCTAGTAACTTTTTCAAGTTTAAGTGCATCTTCAAAATTATCATAATTCAGATAATATAAATTAGATATTTTTTCCCTCGTTAATTCATGAAAAAACATTTCATAAAGAGTAACAACGCTACAGGATAAAAGATTTTCAGCGTACGCAACTTTTGAAAGCTAGGTTAGTATTTATAATTAGCAAGAAATATTTTTGGATGTCATACTTTTATTAATCTTTTCAAAGAAAGTGAAAATACAGAAGGTAATGCATCAATTCTGTTTTTTATAGTGATAGGTAAAGACTCAGCAGTATCCTCGTCAACCTTCAAGTGTCTGAATTTTTTTGTGCTATCTTCTAGTATTTCTAACACCTCAAGTAATTTGTCTATATTTGAACTTATCATTCTGCTAAACAAAAGGGAAGATCGAAGAAAAATCAGTTTTGTTTTTAAGTAACTCAAAATGTGTCATATTAATATTTATGTGAAAGGAAATACGATACGTTAAGTGTGGCATAAAAATACCCCACAAATTGAGAGTGGCTACACAATCTTTAATGTGTGATATTTTTTAAAATATTAAGTTTCAAAATATACATTTTGTACAAGCAATCCATGTGGTCCAAAAATAGAAGATTTAACTTTAGCCTCCTTAGTTTTGATACTATGTATTTTGAATCTTTGCTTTGATATTTTAAATGGTATTGGCTTATTCTTTGAGAGTCTTAATGAATTATAAACTCTTTCATAATCCATAAAGTTTGGAACTATGCAAGATTGTTGAGGTATTGATCCAAATTCAAACTCGAGTTTTATTTGTGCTTTCCAAGCTGATCCTAATATTGATAAATATTGAAAGTATATTTTTACTCTTTCATCAAGAAGGTTCCAGATCTGCCTTGTTAGTATTATGTATAATTAAAGCCTCTTGAATTACATACCATTGAGATTAACTTTGAAATTTCAGATACTCTATACACATCTTCTTTAATTAATGTGCTGATCAAATTTCTTGCAACTATAAACCGATTTTTAGCTCTAGATCCTTCTATTTTGAGCTCGGGACCGTTGGTGAAGCTTCTTTTTGAAATGTTTCGAATTTGAATCGAAGTGCATATCAAAGGAAACGATGTAGTATTTGTGAAAGCTTTAAGTGATGCCTCTTTTATTTTTTTTAGCTTTGGAAACGAAAACTCATACACAAAATCGGGGATATCTGATGAATCTGTCATTCTTGTAGATTCGTTTCGAATTATTACTAGAACTTATAGTATTTACAACAAAATCATTCATAAGGACATCTGCAGCTTTTTATAATTTAATGCGCATGTTTACGAGATCTAAACTTTATCAACAGCTGAAATTCTCGGCCATTATCTACTTTATAACACAATTGAGAAAGTAAAACTACCACTTTTCCTAGATCTACATATTCAAAGATCACCTACATTTTACGATAGTTCTTATGCTAATGCGGTCTAAAATTGTTTCTTGCTTACATATTAGGGAATTTAACTATAAATACCTTGAGTGATCAATTGGTATTGATCATAGAGTCTTGTATAGAAATTTCGTACACTTTTTCCTATTAAAGCTGTCTCCACAAAAGTATCGCACTCTGCATCCGTAAGATCCAATTGTAATCTTTGTTTCAAAAGAACACTGGTTTGTGCTCCATTACTAAAACAGGGAAGACTTGAATCTTTCTGCATAAGATCCACAATATTAATCAATTGTTCCGAATTCTTTCTTAAAGCTCTAAAAGCATCTTTGCAAAGACTCTTAAATTTCAAATATGGTTTACCTTCAGTACCTCCTAATAAATCAACATATTCACCTGTCAATTTAAAAGGAGCTGCTTCAAAACCGACACTACCAGGAGAATTAGAAAGTAAAAATCCAAAGTCTATATGAATGATATGACCCTCGTTATCTAACATGATGTTCCCGTTATGTCTATCTTTTATTTGTAGAACATAACAAATAACGGAATAAGCAGCTAAACTTTTAGCAAAATTGTCTTGTGCTTTTTTATATTTGGTGGAATCTTCATCACCGTATACCTTTCTGAAGTAATCCTCTAAAGATGCGACTAATCCCTTTGGATTTTCTCCACTACTTACCGATATCTCTGTAAGTGACTTTTTAATAGAATGTATAGACATTGCGTTATTGATGGTTTCCACTAAACCTGTGTTAGCACTTGTGATTAAGATTTTCATATTTTTTGTCCAAACACCAACATTCGATCTTTTCCAAATATTAGAAATCATCCCAATCAACTGACAAGCAAAAGCTTCCTGTGGAAGATCATCCCCATTCTTCGCTATTACAGAGCATAGGTCCCAATTTTTTAAATGACCATAACAGCTTGCTTTACGAATACGGTTCTTTTTAGTAGACCAATCTTCTCCCAATTTAAAATCATTTTCAAGTTTTCTTTCTCCAGCATCAGAAGTAGAGACATGTAACTCTGAAATTTGCTGATAGTCTATACTCTCAAAATTATCTTGGAGTGCTTTCATAGATTCTATAATTCTAGATTTTATTGAAATTGATTGCTGGGAGTTTGCCCTGCCTGATTTTTCTAACTGTTGTAACATCACTGCAGCAATTCTCATTTGCGTAGATAAATCTTTTGTATTGATTTTTTTACTTTCCAAATTTAAATTATTCATTTGTACTGTAGTTAGTGAGCTTTCTTTCGGGTCTTCAACAATTGGTGATTCTTTTAAATTCTGGGACATGTCTGAAGATTGTTTCATACTTAAATGATTTGTAATGAAATCTCTTTCATTCGATAGTTCGACAACAGAAATATCCCCCAAATCAGCTTCTTCAATTTTTTTTGTTCTTCCATTTGATTCATTGTGGTTTTTAGCAACTCCGTTCACTTCATTGTACTCTTTCTTATAGTTCTGATCTGATCTTCGTTGCAATATGTGTGTATTATAATCCGATAAGGGGTCAAAATCCATTTCTTCACTCAAATATTCTATCAAAAGAAGGAAAGGTACTCTTTCAGCTGAGTTGAGAACACATGCTTCATTGATATTAAGCTTCAATATTTTATGAAATTTTTTGTTTTGTTTGCTGCTAATGGGAAGAAGTTGAGGAATATCAATTTCTGATGGAAGAAGGGTGTTATTAATAATTGCCAATTCTGCCCTCAAAGAACTTAACCTAGCATCCCTTGGAACCAAGGAGAGTCTAGTAGATATATTTTGCAAAGTCATCATAAATTCAGTCACTTGCTTGAAATAATTTACATGTAAGCATTTGACCTTTTGCTCATGAGTCAAAAGAAAACTGCTACGTTTTGGACTTGCAATTCTTGAAGCCGAAACCTCAAGAGAGGCTAATGATGATGTAGAAGCATTAGAGAATGAAGTAGCGAAATTATTTTCTTCAACTAAATCGTCATCTGTATCGCGCAAATCGGGCATAGAATGAGACTGAAGGTTAGAATGATCTCTAAAAGAATTACCCAAAGAGTTACTTCTTATTAATGGATCTTTTCTAGGAGTGTTGGTGGACAATTTAGAATTCAATGAATGAGAATTGTCTTCGCTATGATACCTTACAGGTACATAATTAGTATTAGAACCTTCATATTCCAAACTTCTAGTTCTTGTTTCATTCAGTTCGTTGTCAGTCTTATTATCATCAGAATCAACTACCAGTTTTGGTGTAGTTATCCCTCTATTTTTCATTGTCAAGTTTTTGGTCAAAGCCTTGTGAAAATTAGCTAGTTTAAACAAAAATGTTTTTTGTTGCTTACTTTGTGATAAAATTATTGGTTTTATATACGACTGAATTGATGGAGCTCCAAACGAAGCAGCTATCATTCCACCTAGTACAAGGGAAGGGCTGAGATTTTCTCTAAAACTGTGCTTTGCGAGAATTGGCTTGGTGTCAAAATTGAACATAATACCTTGAAGCTGGTTAATGAAATTACGAACGACGTGAAACGAGTAGGATTGTGGATCATCTTTAAGTTCAAAAACAAATGCTTGTAAGTACCAAAAAACAACTAAACAAAAATGAGGGTATCTTTCACTATATTCCAATATAAAGTCCGACAATGCCATTGAATCAGATTCGTAACTAACTAAAATTTGCAAAAGTTGGGGAATATAGAATTCAATTTCATGGTATGTGTATTGGTGTAATTTGAGAACCAAATAATGACAGACTCCTATGTTATTAGCATGCACTTTTAATTGCTGAATACACAGAAATATATCAAAGGAAGAATCATTGATTAACTCTAATAGTTCTTTGTAAGATTCTGATTCCATGTTGAATTTGAACCTCTCTGTAAATTATGATTCTCATACTTTAACAACATTACGATAATTCACATCACGTGTACGATTTCGAAAATTACACAAACAACTAAAACTTATAGCACAAAATATAAATACGTTCACATTTATTTGAATATAAAATTAAAAATACTAGTTTCGCTACCGAATAGCTCAAATTTGATCCTATTCTGTAAGTTTTTGTCCAGGCAAAATAGGTGTGATACTCAATACATCATGAGTTAATTCTTCCAGAGACTTAGACAAATCAAAAGATTTATTAATCAAAAATTCCAAATCTTCTCCGTCATCACTTGTTGGCTTTTTTGTATCTATAAATAATTTGGGACAAAATTCGATTCCTTTTTCTGCACGCAATTTGGCTTCTTCCCTTTGATTATTTTCTACCTTGAACTTCTCAGCGGTGGCCAATTCATGATTACGTTTCTTTAAGCCTTCTATAGTTGGTTGCCACAATTTGCGAGACTCGTTGTCAAATTGCTCCTCCAAAGGTCTGACTTTTGGTTTGAAAACACTTGCTGTACGAGTATCATAAAACACTTCTTTCTTGCCCCCAGTTTTCTTAATTTCCATGACTTCATTCCATTTACCAGATATAGTGTACAATACTTCCGCGGAATCGACTTTTTTGACAATGCCGTGTATAGCATCATAAGTACCACCAATGTATCCCTTTGTTTTGAATTCAATATCAGCTTCGTAACCGTTTTGAGGGCATTTAATATACATATGGTCCCCCAATTCCGTTCTCATTGTACCAAACAATATTCCTCTACAATAAACGTTCGGCTGGTTTAAAATATAAGTTTCGTTATTTCTTTCACCAAAAGTAACGTGAGCCCAACCTTCCATTATTGCTGCAGAAGAAGTTCCAAGAAATTTAGATCGAGGTATAATTATACCATCAACTTTAATTTTCAGATCTGGAATAATGTAAAAGTAAGAAGACTTAGGTGGATGGTGAGAGGTTTGCTCTGATATATAATAAGCCTTTTTACTTTCTGGAAGATTGTCCCAGTAGCAAGTGAAAACTTCACCTAAAATCGGATTCAACGGCTTTTTAACAGCCTTTGGTCCAATGTGCCAGGTAGATAAATACCACTTTACCACAGTTAAGAACCTCTCCAACGGATCATCGATTGAATTCGCTTCTAACAAAATATCTGGTGTGTGAAATGCGTTGGTAATTCTTTCAAGCATAGACTTTTTTTCTAAGATGAATGTGGGCAATGTGATTTTAGTCAAATCCATACCTGGTCTCAATTGAGCAATTATACCCATTAAAATTGAATGGCCGCCTTCGTCCACTTCATCAATATCTGAGTTTTCATCTTCATCTGCACTTACCATTGATTGTTTAGAAGCATGGTTTGAATTGACTTCTTCGGTGTGTGATGATTTGATTTTAAGCTTTTCTAGCTTTGAGGTTAAGCCCATTGTGATAGACTGGCAGTAGAAGTTTATCAAGGGTTTACAGAACGGAACAAATTATCATGCAAATCTATCCGGGTAACATTTATATACAGGTATGTTTTTGGACTGTATGAAATGGACTTTCAAACACTTCTAAAAACATACAATGGCTACTAAGACGTTTGGGGTGACTCCACCCATTTCATTAGCTAATCCCACACCAAAAGAAAATACTTTAAATGACTCTATGATTAAAGAGTTGAAAGCGAGGGGCTCATTTGAGAGCGAATCCGCTACCAGAAAACGAGTCCAAGTTCTTAATACTCTTCAGAAGCTAACTGAAGAATTTGTGTACAAAGTTTCAATAAAGAAAAATATGAGTGAAGGAATGGCAAAAGATGCAGGCGGTAAAGTTTTCACTTTTGGCTCTTATAGATTGGGTGTTTATGGGCCTGGTTCGGATATTGATACTCTTGTAGTAGTTCCTAAGCATGTTACAAGAGCCGATTTTTTTGAAGTTTTTGAAGAATTATTGAAAGGTAGAAGTGAACTACAAGAATTTGCTTCAGTTCAAGACGCATACGTTCCAGTTATAAAAATGGAATTTGATGGTATCTCGATAGATTTACTTTGTTCGAGATTGGATATTCCTCGTGTACCTAAAGACCTTACGTTGAACGATAAAAATTTACTTCGAAACATTGACGAAAAAGATTTAAGAGCTCTCAACGGTACACGAGTAACTGATGAAATATTAACTTTAGTACCAAAAGTGACTGTCTTTAAACACTCTTTGAGATGCATAAAAATGTGGGCTCAGCAAAGAGCAGTATATGGTAATATTTTTGGGTTTCCTGGTGGTGTTGCATGGGCTATGTTGGTCGCTAGAATTTGTCAGCTATATCCTAATGCAGTTAGTGCGGTCATAGTAGAAAAGTTTTTTCACATTTACTCACAATGGAGTTGGCCTCAACCAGTTCTTTTGAAGCCAATTGAAGATGGTCCTTTACAAGTAAGAGTTTGGAATCCTAAATTATATCCACACGACCGCCAGCATAGAATGCCTGTAATCACGCCAGCTTATCCTTCCATGTGTGCTACACATAATATCACGTTATCAACCCAAAAGATTATCTTGAGTGAATTTGTAAGAGGAACAGAAATCATGAACCAAATCCATAGCGGAACCAAACATTGGTCTGACTTGTACGCAAGACACGATTTTTTCCATAGATATAAATTTTACTTATGCATTGTTGCATCTTCAAAAGCGACTGATGAAGACCATTTGAAATGGAGTGGTATGGTGGAAAGTAAATTGAGATTACTTGTTCAAAAATTAGAAGTTACAGAAGGAATCCAGATTGCGCACCCCTACGTCAAGGAATTCAATGATACTTATGTGTGTAAAGATGAAGAGCAAGCTCAAGAGATTATAAATTCATATGGAACATTGAAAGGTGAAGATATTGCGAAGAGTCTTCCTTCTAAAGAAGAATCCAAAAATGAAAAGGATGTTGTGGTACATTTAACAAAGTTATTCATCGGTTTAGATATCGAGTTGGGCAATGCTGCAGAAAAGAAATTAGACATTCAATATCCTTGCTCGGAATTTTTCAATATTTGCAAGAGCTCTCCCCAATTTGACGAAACTATTTACGGGATTCAGATAAAGCATGTGAAATTGTACGACCTTCCAAATGATGTTTATGTGGAAGGAGAATCTAGACCAGTGAAATCTCACAAAAAACGGCGTCTTTCAGGTAAAGATTTACAAAAAAAGAGACCCAAAAGTGTTGCCTCTTTAGCCACGTAGTCATTATATATCATTAAGTCTATAGTAATATTATAAAAAATAAACAAATATTTTAAACATTTAACACCAGAAGTACCATATTCTCCAGTATAATGGTTTGCTTTTAACATAAGCCTGTTCTTCTGCTATCTCTGAACGAAGTGCATCAATATCTTCAATTCTTCTACCAGTATCTAAATCAATATCTTCCAAAGAAATGTAAAATCTCCAATTACGAGTATAAAGTTTATGGCCAACGTAAAAGATAAGGATTACGACACAACCCAAGTAATTTTGGAAAAAATTTTTAGCATTTGCTGTACTAGGAACAGTCGAGTTAGTACCATCTTCATTGAATCTAATTGGGAAAAGTGCCACCCAGAATTGTACTCCTAAGACTAAAGCATTTAAAGTCATAGAATAAATGGATCCATAAATACCTGTCAATGAGGTAAACGTTAATTCAGATGTATCTCTATTTTGAGCTTTTAAAGCTGCTCTAAATCTTATATGGCAAAGTCCAATACTAAACCAGGAGAAAATAGTGGCAAGTCCAGAGACTGAAAGTAACCAATTGAATACTTCTCCTTCATTTTCATAAGCGGAAAGGAAACATAATAATCCAAAAATGGCAGAAATGATTAATCCAGCCAAAGGTCTACCTCTACGATCAACATAATTTAAGAAGCTTGGTCCTAACTTTTGAGCTCCAAGAGATTGAAGAGTTCTTGAACAACCATAAACTGCAGCATTACCAACAGAAATCACTGCCATTAAAATTACCGCGTTGAAAATTGATGGTAAAGCTTTAACACCTGAATACTTAATTGCAAGAACGAAAGGTGATGTAGCTGAAGATGAAGCACCTAATAAATCTTTCGAAGTATATGGAACCAATAATCCAATAAATGTTAAGGTTAAAAAATAGAAAAGGAAAATTCTCCAAAAAGTTTGCTTTACCGCTTTTGGAAGCTCTTTCCTAGGGTTTTCCAGTTCTGCTGCTGCTAACCCAACAAGTTCAGTACCAGCCAAAGAATAAGATGCTGTAACAAATACTGTGCAAACTCCTTTGAAGCCATTTGCAAATGAACCACCTTCATTCCATCTTTTAGCTCCAATAAATTCTCCACTTGGACCACCTCCACAAACAATAACTAATGCAAATATAATAAATCCAACAATAGCAACGACTTTAACAGATGAAAGGTAAAATTCAGCTTCCCCATAACCTTTAACTCCGAATATATTAATAATAATAATGGTGACATAAAAAATTGCTACCCAGGCAACTGGATTAATACGATCATTCCAAAATTGAATACACATAGCTGCTGCTACTAATTCTAAAGGTAAAACTATCAACCACATAATAGCATAGTTCCAACCAACAGCAAAACCCCAAGAAGAATCAACAAACCTTGTAGCGTAAGCTGAAAAGGCTCCAGAAACTGGGAAGGCAATTGCCAACTCTCCAAGTGCATGCATGGTACAGAATACCATAGTTCCAACAAGCCCCCATGCAATAAGAAGCGATGCTGGTCCTCCCGTTCTTAAAGAACCTCCTGAACCGATTAAAAGTCCTGTACCCACTGCCCCACCTATAGCAATCATTTGTAAATGTCTACTTTTAAGATCTCTTTGAAGTGAAGATTTAGCAGTACCGATATTGGCTTGTTCAATATCATTAAGTATCCTTGTCCCATCTTTACCTTCATTTAAGGATACGCCTGTAACTTCTGCTTCTGGATCTTCTTCAGCTCTTTGGAAAGATTCTTTAAAAGATTCCCATTTGGATTTGCCCTTAATGATACTTGAAGGTTGTGCATCGTAAGGAGTTGAGGAACTCTCCTTGGATAAGTCAGAAGTCATTCAGTTGTGGTTGTACTATATTTTTGATGAAAAAATTATCCGTCCACCTAAACGATGAAAGAATTGTGAAAATGGCTAATCTAAGTTTATAACGTGAGTCAGGACGAATGGATAACGATTTACTTCGAAAATTGCAGCACAGAAAATTTTTTTGCAACTTATTGCGGCGATTTTGGTACGAAAGGGGTTCAATGCCGTACCACATTTGAAACTAAAAAAACATAATAAGTGAATTGTTATTTTAAAAAGAATGGAAATTTTAGCAAAACTAGAGTTTTGTAGAAGCTCTAGTACTGATTTGAAGTGAATTTAAGTGGTATAAATAATATTGATCAATCTTAATACCAGTTTTTAATACACATAATTTATTGCTGTAAAAAAAATTCAAATTTTTTCAGGGTTCTCCCAAGAAAAATTTTAACCAAAAGATGAATGGTCTTCTTTTTTTCTTTTTTCTTTTTTTTAACCAACTTTTAATTTGTTCAGATTTCGTGATTCTTCTTATCAGGACAAGTAAATGAATCTATTAAAAGAATATTGAAAACTTGGTATCATAGAAACTAACTTAATCTAGGATCATGGATGGTTATCTGTAAGAAGACCGTTGGTTGCAAATACCCCAGCTTTTAAGTTAATCTCTGCAGATGCATTAGAACGATTGATAGGTTTGGTTGAGGCTGTTAGTGCGGTTGAGAATATAGAATGTGCGGTAAACCACGGTAAAGTGCGGATTTCTTAAAATGAGCCTCATGAAATTTGGGCAAGGCTGTTTTTGATTCAACAATTTTCATTTTTTCCCTTTTTGGCAAGTATAGAGTTTGACAAATGGTTCCAGGAAAAGCGAGTAGCTTTAATTAATGTGGGGAAGATGAATAGATTGATGGGAAAATTGAAATAGTGAAAGCAAGAGACGTTAATTGAGGGGACTATTTTATGTAATGAAATAATCCAAAAAATAAAACCAAAAAAAAAAAAATTAAAAAAAAAAAATTTTTTACATTCGCTATTAACTTAAGTGATTTATAAGTATTTATTATAAACTTAATTTACATAATTATTAAATCCATGAAATATTATCGTAATTCTATTAAAAATGTCATTTTGATATGAACCCCAATTTTACATTCTCAAAAATGTTGCAAGTAAAACTTGGTACCAATCATTAATAATATAAGTGCTAATGAAATTCTCCCCTTCGGAATTGTAACAAACCATAAGAGCCATCCAATGGTGAAATCAGAAAGAGCAACAATGTAGGTTTGGATAAAATCATCATACTGCGTAGACTTGACGTATATTTGAGTTGGACCACTCGTAACCCCATCGGACATTTCCAATTGTTCATTACAATTCAGTGAATGTTCATGGGTAATTAAATTTGCAGTGGCAGGTATTTGAAGGTACCCCAGAGATGATACTAACAGTTCCGGAGCATCTATCGGAAGACTTAAGTATAGATAGACTGGATGGTGGTCTGATAAAACCGGTTTGAAGGATCCATATTTATGAATAATTGGCTGCGCTTTATTATGTTCAGTTTTCTTTTTCTTCATATCTAAAAATGCGAAATCTTCGTCTTGATACGTTGATTGATATAATATACGATCACACCATGAAGGAGATCTTTTAGTATTCAAATTTAAAGTTCCTAATTTATATTTATAAGTTGGAGGAAATTCAATTTTAGCCTCTGAAAATCCAATAAACGTGTCTCCCCTTTTTCTGGCATATGTGAGTTCATCATATTCTGCTAGTAACTTTTGGATATTTTCTGGTTGATTGTGCATTTCGAAAATTTTTCGCAGTTTTTCATAAGTATACGATTTAGACGTTCTGTAGTTTAAATCCCCCATAAAAAATGTATGAGAATTGGGCTTCAATATCCCATAATTATCTTCAAAATGCAATGATCGTAAAAGGGTGTACACTTGAGCATTCCTACGTAAATAATACATTTCACCTTCATACGCCGATAGATGCGCATTTACAAAAGTCAATTGGGTTTTCTCATTACCATTAACATAATTCATCCTCAACCCTACACCTCCTTTCATTGAAGAATTAAACATCCCTATCCCAGCACTCGCTTGTTGTACATGTTCAAAATACAGAGGATAAGGCGTAATTGCTACAATCCCAATTGCCCCTATATGAGACATACCGATGGTTTGAAATCCTTGCCCGTATTTCCCTTTTAAAGTGTCCAACATTATTTCATTCAAAGATATCAAGTGGCGTGAAGCCATTTCTTTAAAGCAACCTTCATAAATAGAACACATTTCCTCCACTCCAAACACAAATATCATCGGCACCTCTTCGGGTAATGCATCAAGAAGCTTTGGAATAAAATTGTCCTTATCAAAATGTCGTTTATTACAATTATACGTAAGTAAAAATGTGTCAATCATAATGAAACTTGATGAAATTAATAGCAAACAGTTGCGTTTGATCTATTGAGCTGAGGGGGTAGAAAATTGAGGTTTGACTGTGCAGTATTGCTTGCATCAATAGACAGATTGGAAGCAAAAATAAAAAAAAAATTAAAATTAAAAATATGAATTAAAATTAAAAATAAAAATATGAATTCCTATATCGTGGTGCAAATAAAATTAGATTCAGTAGTGCCAGGAAATGTTCATAGAGAAACAACGATCAGAATTGGAAGAACTAGATGTCATTGAGAGTGCCATAGCAGATAGATATAAGCGAGATCTGTCTCTTCCAGTTCCATCTGGTGCCAAACCAGGGACACTCAAAACTAAAAAAAGAAGTCATCGAGAAACAATGCTTCTTCAACATGAAATCAAGTTATTCAAGAATAAATACAATGAACTATGTGAATCAATTAAATTTAATAGTAATAGTAGCTTGTTTCTGAAAGAAATGGCGGCTATTCATGATCCTGAGGGCAACTTACAAGAGTTCCAAAAACAATTGAATAACATTAAACTGCATTACAACTTGTACGGCGAAACTGATCCAATAGAAAGTATCAAGAATAATTATAAGCTTTTTTCGAGTGCTCTGGAAGCTGATCGTAAAGGTAAGAAAGCTAAGAGGAAATGTATTCTTAGTATAGCTTCTGTAGGGGCCATTAATGAGACGCAATTGTTTAGTCCAGAAGAACTGTACGGGAGATTTCTTGATCTTCATGATTCATACCTGGAATATATAAATATCAACAATAGCAACATCAACACTAATAATAACAATAATAATAATCATAACACTAATAATAATAATAATAACCATGATGATGATACCAAGGATGAATCTAAAAAGGAAATGACATATATTCAGTATTTGGAGAGTTTTGACCACTTCAACTATAATATAACCACCGATTACCTTCAGAAATTGCATGATTACCTTGTGAAGTTCTTCACAAATAGTAACCCATTGGAAAATGTTGCTGAATTGGAAAAGCAAATACCTAAACCTGATGACAAAACCATAGATGAAAATGGTAAAATTTTCTGTGCTGCTTGTAAGAAATGGTTTGCCAAAGAATCAGTATATAATGGGCATCTTACAGGTAAAAAGCACTTGAAGAATGTCAAAGATTTGAAGCTGGATCAAAATGACAAAGATTTAATTACAGCAATAAAATTCTGGGCCTCCAAGTTAGCCGATGTTAGGAAAGCTACAATTGCTAACTATGAACGTCGAAAGGCCTTTTCTGAGAGAGAAAAATTACTTGAAGATGAAGAATTTGAAGCGGAGCAGAATGAATTTACCGATGTTTCTTCCAATGATGAAAATTCAGATGGAGAAAACTCTAAAAATGATGATAGTGATGATGACATGTTCAGGCATCTCCCCTTAGATGCCGACGGACAACCAATTCCTTTTTGGTTATATAAACTTCAAGGGTATAACAAGGTGTATAGCTGTGAAATTTGTGGGAATTCAGTTTATAAAGGACGTATTGTTTTTAACAAACATTTCATTCTACCTAAGCATCAACAAGGCTTAAAATTTTTGGGCATAACTGATAAGCATTTACCTTTATTCAAAAACATTGTCCTGATCAATGAAGCTAAAGAGTTATGGATGAATATTAAAAGAGAAAATAGAATCAAAGAGGGGGAAATTGAAAATGCTGTGGAACTTGAAGATGCAGAAGGTAATGTAATGTCTACTAAAGATTATTTGGAATTGAAGAGACAAGGGCTTTTATAGATTGAAGGTGCTTATGTATTTATACGTTAGAATTGTAATATACTATTACACATCAAAAATAACTATATATATATATAATTTTTAAATATTCTTATCGTTTAAATCTTCTTTTTTTCAAAAACTATCCAATGTCTTTTCAATAAGTTTCTCCAAATTAGCTTTAGATGCAAATGAAACTGCCTTTATGATATACGGTTTTAACACTAATATCGATTCCAGCTTGGAGGGTCCAAGCAGTTTCCTCATATGGATAATACCCTCCAAAATGATTTTCATATCATTCTGTTGAACCTGAGGTAATGGGCCACGATTAAGCAAACTCTGATCAAAGATAAATCTATTCAAAGTAATTAACAGTCTAATAATAAAATACTTCAAAGACATGGTATTCAATGGTAAATTTGTTGGATCTGATGCAAACTTGATTAATTCTTGTAAACACGTTAAAGCTGTCTTTCTCGATTTGACTACTTCTAATGGACTAGTTGATCCAATCGTAAATTCGTATTCATAATTGGTAAGCATTTCTAGTAATTGTTGCTGGGATTTTCCCGCTAATGACCGTTCGTGTTCGTTAGTATTGAAAAGAAATGATTTTTCATATAATTCAATTACAAACTCTTCAATCAACTTTGTTTCAGATGAATTTGCCAATTTTGGAATGATTAAAGGTGATATAGAATTATAGTGATTGATGTTCTCTTCTTCAAATGTTGGATCAACGTTATTTAAAGAAAGTTCAATTGTAGAAAGAATTAAAACCCAAAGGTCAGTGTATATTTCCTTATCACTGGCAAGAATTCGAGTTATCAAGTTGCGTAAGGTTAAATTAGCTGTAATCCAAAGTGGAGTATTCGAAGAACCTTGAAATTTTTCTCTGACTATCTCTAATAAAGATTTCATAACTTTTAAAATACCTTTGTCTTTCATTAAAAGGTCAATAATATCAGGCAGTTCCAATATCTCCTGAATCAATTCGGTACTTACAGTACTAATTCCAATAAAACTTGGAGTTTTAAATTTACCAACCAAGTTTGCCCCTAATTTTTTTTCAATCCTTTCTCTTACAGCAAATGGGAATACGGAAATGCTACTCAATTGTTGAATGCAATTTGACATAATTAAAGTATTCGTTCGGTCAAGGGCTTTAAAATTAAGGTAGACAGCTTGTTGTAATTTCAGTGGCTTTGTTTCATCCTGATATCCATCTTGAAGTATTGGATAACGTGCGCAAGAGTTAAAATTATTCAACACTTTAACGGAATCTTCAACGCTTAATTCATCTTTTACTATAGAATACAATGGTGGGAAGCAATCCATTAGCGTAGTCAAGGATTCTTGATATAAGGGGTTGACAAAATCATACTCAATAGGAATACTAATCCAGAATGTAAATAATAACTTTCCTATCTCTGATTTTGTTGAGACACTGGTGTTTTTGAATGATTCCAAAATTTCCTTCAAGGATTTAAATATAATCATGTTTAAGTCAACCCATTTCAAATCCAATAACTGGGTAAAATATGATATAAGACCATTCCAATATTTAAGATATACAGATTTTTCCATACCTTTCATGTTTGTGGTATAAAACCAAACTAATCCCTTTAAAATATTCTCTAATGAACCTATCCATTCTTTTTTATCAAAATCTTGAGAAGTTATATCCAATTTTAAATTTAAAATCCTACTAAAAGTAATTTCGTAAATGAGTTCCCATGAAACAAGCAATCTTCCATATACGTCTAAAATACTGAAAAAGGTCAGAATAGCATCATTTCTCAAATGAGGTCTTGAGTCTTCTGCGATCTTTGAGACTGTAAGTAACAAATAAACTTCAAGAAGCTCATAGCTTCCTGGTGTTGGATTTGAACATGATTCTAAGTAGTCTACCAATTCTGTTTCATTTTTCAAATTCGGAAGGGTTTTTTCTTTCGAGTCTGTAATTCTAGTCTTTATTGTATCACTTGCTAGCCAGAAATAGCTAACTGCGCTAAATGAATAATTTAAATTAATTTTGTGGGTTGCAAAATTGAAAAGAGTATCAATTAATATTCTTAATTGATCAAATGGCAATGAAACTAAAAATTCATCTATAATTAACTTCAAGGTGGAAATTGCAGTCTCATAAATTTGGGTCAGCTTTTCCACATTAGCATCTAGAGAAATTTTGAAAGGAGTATTCAAAATTTCAAACACAGTTTCGTATGAATCTACATAAAATTTATCATATTTATCAATCAACGAATGCAATTCAACCAAAGAGGCCAAATGAATGTCTAGCTCTGCATTGGATACAAGCAATTCATCGGATTTCACAAGGTCAAATAATCCAGAGACCAAGCTTTCCAAGGCATCAAGGGTAAGTTTAGCTGTTTTAACCTCTGTACCTTGACTAAACCCACAGTTTGCAATTTCGTGAATGATTGAATTGAACTCTTCAACTGCAAATAACCTTAAATTCAGTTGTAAAGATCTATTGCTGCAAGTCTTGATAAAAAAAGTTTTAATTAAATTCCAGTTTTTCAGATCATTAATGAAAAACTTCCTTGGGTCCAATTTAGATAAATCAGTAAGTTTGGTTAAAAAGAAAGCTTTGTTAAATGCACATGGTACAAGTACCTGTTCAGCTCTCCCGGAGAAAACTTCCATAGATAGTTCAGATAATGCTTTGGCTAAATTTAAAAATGACCCACGTGGATATTCTTTGATACTGCTGTGAAGTTTCTTTCTCGAGTTTTCTATAATTGTCATATTATTTGTGCTTATACGATGAGTTTTCGATTCATTGTTATTCTTTACACTAAATTTATCCGGTCCATCAGTGAAAAAATCACACCATTGGAAAGTAATCCAAATGATTTTCCATGATTGCTCTAATGTTGATCCAAGTGACACTGCTAAATTTACCATGGCTCTTAAGCATGTGATGTGTCTTTGATTAAATTGAGGTTCTGAGTCTCCATCGCTTGAAGTTCCTGCAAATGATTCCATTAATTGTTCTCCAAGAGCAAGCAAGTTTTTTGGGCTGGAGTCCTGAGAATCTTCATTTTTAACTTTATTGTTGTTAATGATGGCTTTGGCGAGAAGTGTTAAAAGGCCATCCCGCATAGTGCCAAGACCCAATAATCCACTGGTATGGGTATATTTTTGAAGAGATCTGATTAATTGGTGGAATAAGTCATTGTCGATAGGGGTATACATAAGATTTTCATAAATATTCGATGCATCTGGATAAGTCAGTTCTATAAGTAATGAAATAAAACCGACATCTGCTTCCAAAGTTGACAGCAGTGAATTTGAAGAGGATAACTCTGTAACGAATTTTGCTATACCTTCCGAAAATACCAATAGAATTTGAAGAATAAGATATGATGAATAAGTAGAAGGTAAAACCGGGAGTTCCTGTTTATCTAAATGATCCATTATGGAAATTTTGATACTTGACGATTTTTTTGAAAGATATAAATTTGATTTGGATTCCAATTCTAAAAACTGGTTTCTTGGAAGCAGAAATTTTTGATAATATAAGTTTAAAGTTGTAAATATATCTTGAAGGATGTTCCTTGATTCAGGGACTTCATCATATTTTTCGAAAATGAGTCTCACAATGTTGAAATTTTGGAAAACATTACGCAATACTTCTAATATCAATAATTGCTCCCAATCAATCAGATCTTCATCATTGGATGGAGTTTCATCATCCAACTTTTCAGTTTCATTAATTGCTTTAGTTAAAGTATGTATGAAATATGATAAAATCACTTCACTTTCTACTTCAGTGGTCTCTATTTGAGTATTTAAGATGACTTGGACAATTCTCAATACTCGAATAACCAAAGGTAATGATTTTTTAGGGTTATTTAAATTTCGAAGAAGTACGGGAACAATTTTTTGACGAAGCAAAAAAGAAAGTTCTTTATGCGATTTGAAAAGTTTTTCGTGACTTGATACTACCAGTTCAATTAATTCCAAAACAGATATATCTCTTAAAAAAATAGACTTAGGTAAAAAATTTGGGGTGTCACCCAGAGCCAAGAGAGATAAATCGTAAAGAATTTGATACCCTTCGTAAGATACTTCAGATACCATAAGCTCTTCATCGTTGTCTATAATTATCAGCTTAGTTTGATTTACTTGCTTTTGATCTCTTACGTTATCAAATATAAAACCAAACAATTGTTGCAATGTGGCCAATGCAGTATTTATCACTACTGTGGATCGGTTGGTAGTGGTTAAGTTAGTACATATTACCAAGATTCCTTTCAAAAGTTCACCATGCATCATGTCACCATATACTTGCATTATACTAGGAAGACATTGTAAAATTCTGAGCTGAATATCAGCACCCAAATGCGAAGCTTCTTTCAAATTATTCAATAAAGTCGAAAGCAATTCTGAGGGAAACACTCGAGTGGCCATCAAACGCAATAAAGTTGGAATTGATAACGTGGCAAACTTCACATTACCCCCAATGATTGAAATCAAGAATGGTTTCACAAGCGTTTCTTTATCGTTCAAATCTGGTGCAAAGTCTGGGGATCCAATATCCATATTGGAGTTAAATTTGTTGAGTACATTCAACGAATTGTCGCATGCACTCTTGACCTCAGTATTTCGCCTCTTGGCCTCCACAGAGAGACTGGTAACGTCTGCAATGAGCTGCTGTACCGAAGTCATTGAAGCTATATTAGTATGAGGAAGTGACGTGTAAATGGTTTAGATGATAAATTACACAAAATTCGCATTCGCAAAATCAATTTTACTGGCATTTGATAATATGGGGCTTTTCGCAGCCATATTTACAAGCAAATTGGTGAATGGAAGTTGTATTTTAAGATTCAGGCTGAATTTAGATCAAACATATTTAAAAACAGAATAGCCAAGATCAAACAAATTGGCTCGATAACTTTGAAGTTAATTTTCAACATATAGATCAGTAGACATAAATTTGTTGTAATAAGAGCAAAAGCAAAAACTTAGGAAAAGCAAAAACTCAAAGAAAAAAAAATTCAAAGCGAGAAACAACGCGAAACAATTCGAAAAAGAGCAGTGTTGTACAGTACAATTTATTAATATTGTTGATGGAAATTGCAATTTGAATCAAAATGCGGCTTACAATTTCAGTGCCAACTTGCAACTACAATATATATTAATTTTTTTTTAGTTCAATTGATATCGTGCACAAATTCATACTAACAATTAATTTGGTACGTTCAATTGCTTATTGCAAATTAGGTTCTAACTAAAAGAAAGTTTATTACTAAAGGAGAGTTTATTACTAAAGGATAATGTATTACTAAAGGATAGTTAATTACTAAAGGATAGTTTAATACTAACAGATAGTTTAATATACATTATCTATAAACAACTCTATTTAAAAATCACATGTGTTCTTTTTGTGTTATATTTTTTCTCGCCTCGTCCCGTCTCGTCCCGTCTCGTCCCGTCTCACCCTGTCTCGTCTCTATTTCCCGTAATTTCAGATAATAAAAAAAAAAATACCAATCCTTCCCACTCATGTCGTTTTTAAGTGAAGGATTCAAAAAGAAAACCTCTGGTTGTCTTTCAATATTTTTTGTTGCTCTGTTCTGTTTTGTCTTGTTCATTTTCCTTCTTACTATTATATTTTTAAATAGATGTATTTTTTTTTTTTTCATATACTTTGTTCGTTTCCTCTTTTGATTCATAAATATTTCATTTGTTATCCATTCCTGCAATAATATTTTTGAGAGATTGAATCTCTTGTGCGTTTGTTCTTTGTTGTTCTTGCAAGAATTTGATATATTCTATAGCTTTCTCCAAAATCATTGATTTATTCAATCTATTACTTTGAGAATTATTAATTTCATCACAATTTGCCCCTGTTTCAAAAGCGGTAGAATCGGCTGCCAACCACGGGATAATACTTTGAAGCCCTGCAATCTTCGCATTAATATTTATTCTATATTTCTTTTCGATCTTATTATGCGCTTGCTTTTGCGTTTCGGTCAATCTCTTTCTGGGACGTTTTCTATTCATTGAATTTATTTTATTTACACTTTGGAAATGGAGAGGCCCATTTTCAGTTGATTCACTTTTCACCAAGTAATTCTTACAGTCATCTTCAGTAGATACACCAAGACTTGAAATTTCATTTTCTTGTGCATGCAGATAAACTTGAGATTGTGGCAGTGTACTGGCTGAAGACTGGCTACTTGTAATAGATCTATTAATTTGAAATTCTTCGGAAATTGTAGATAATGCCAGCAAAGATTTCCCGCGTCTTGGCTGAACCGATGAAATACAATCATCTTTTAATATATCTTTAGTATCGAAAATCAGTTCAAGCAGCTTTGGAGTTAATCTTTGTAATTTTTGCATACTCTCTAATTTATCAGAAAGTGTTTCAACCATTTTGGGAACAGCCATAGATTCTTGGAATTCAGCTTTAATATGTGGACTGTTTTGTAACAGAGCTTCTGTGGACGTTGGCGCGGTATTGAGCAGATCGTAACCTTCTACCATGGCAAAGCTGCTGTCATTAATATCATTCATATTGTGACCGAAATCGTTGATATCATTATCATTATTATTATTATTATTATTATTATTATTATAATTAAATTGATTGGTGTCCATGCTAGTTGACAAGCTCATAGGATCGGATTGGAATATATCATCCCAATTCGGTTCCGCAGTTTGTGGCAGTAATGAAGCTGACAGCATTTGCAACATGTTTGAGTCCATCCAGTTATCAAGTAAAGAAGCCATTTTATAGTATTTCAATATTATTTTTCTCTTCAATTGCCCTTACTGATCAAAATTAAATAAAGGCAAATTATAATATTATAACTTATACTTTTATTTGATTTGAAATATCTTGTTTTTTGAAGAAAGGTGTATTGATTTATAGAGCAGATTCATATACAGTGGAAGTTAAATTGCGCAGCTTAAACTTTTATTTTTTTTAGCTTTTTTTTTGTTGCAAATATGCATTTATTGCAACTCAACCTAATTAACAATAAAATAAAGTCACCCTATAGTGAGCTACTATCAGCTCATTCGGAGAAACTTACACCTATTTTTTATTTTTTTTTTTCTGTCAACAATTTTTTTATACAATTATTAATTTGATTTATTACTATATTAGGTAATCCAAATGTAAAAGTAAATGATCTGTTATAACTTTAGCGTGAGATTTCGGAAAAACTCGCGAATTGTCTATTCTCTACACCTAAACATCTAAAAATGCTGACTGGGTTCATTTTTGCCACTACTAATACGATGTGATATGTTTGATCGTATAAATTTTGTCGCAAGTT
This sequence comes from Kurtzmaniella cleridarum, assembly GCA_030573815.1. Classification (NCBI taxonomy): domain Eukaryota; kingdom Fungi; phylum Ascomycota; class Pichiomycetes; order Serinales; family Debaryomycetaceae; genus Kurtzmaniella; species Kurtzmaniella cleridarum. The sequence goes on along the minus strand of JAJMDQ010000001.1, from coordinate 637,634 downwards.
TTTATTACTATTTTTGTTACTAAAACAAGGTTTTTGTTTCTTTTTTTTTAATTATATAAGCTTTGAAGGGCTTGTTGTTTTTAAAATTTCAAACTTATGCTTGAATGTGTTCATATCTCTCATTTACGTGTAGTATTGGGCGTGAGGGATTTGGTTTTTCTGTGCTTTTTGATTTTCTTTTTAATTTTAATTTTTTTTTTCTTTTTCTCTTTTCTTTTTTAATTTTAATTTTTTTTGTTTTTTTCAACAAGAAATCTTATTATTACTTGCCTCTTTGTAGTGTGCCAACGCCCTTAATTTTGAACTTGAAATTTTTTTTTTTAATTCCTTAATTTGCCCCTATGTTTTCATTTTAATGATCAGCTCATAAACTTCTGAGTGATATGAAACATCAAAGCTTGTTTTTCTGATAGTGCCTATCAATTTCTTTGATTAATTGATTAAAAATCTGGAAAAGTCAATTGCTGAATTTCTTCCTTTCCCCCCAATCCAATACCATAAGCGTTTACCAGGGTCTCTTTCTCATGGCACATTTTGCAAGTCCGAACTCGTATATATGGAACAATAGTAGGTAAAAAATTAAATAAAAAAAAACATGCGATTATATTTCCAAAAGGTTTCTAACCAGATACCCATCTATTGATAAGATGCAAAACTGAGTGATTAGGATTCAAAATTAAAGTAATAAAACAATAGAATCAACAGTTACTTCTCCTTTTTTATTTTTTTTTAAATAGATCAATAGCTCTTCAACATAAAATAGTTTGATGGTTAGATGTTAAAAAAATTAAACAATGTTACGTACGTAGATAGCTACATATTTACACCTTAAGTAATAATAATAAGATATATAGGTTTTCCATATATGTAATATGTTCATATAAGGCAAAACATAGACCCAATTCAATTGAACTGAGTAGAATGACTATTGTCAATTTCAGTGGCAGCATCTTTTAAGACTATTCTATGTTTTGCAGCTAACCTCTCAACAACAGTTCGGGTGTTTTACTTATATTTCATCGCTACTGTGCTTTTAATGTTTTTTTTTTTTTTTTTTTTAGAAATTTTTCACTTTCATTCAATATTTTTGGTCTAGTAATTTCGGTCGGCCTTGTCCTTTTTTCATTTCAAATTACGCTACTTGTTTGAAGTCTATTTTCTTTCTTTATTTTTTTTTTTCTTCTTTGTTTCTAATGAATGGCAGCTCCTTGCTTTACTTTTGCGAAAGAAATCATTTCAACCAAGCTACAATCTAAAAGATCGAACGATGCATACACCGAGATGCTTTATTTCTTTATTTTAATTTTATTTTAATTCTATTTTAATTTAATTTTAATTTTTGTGCTTACTGAGTATTATAGCTCTATTAGTTTTTTTAACAAATAAAAAAAATAATAAAAACGTGGCCGTTTAATGTTGTGTATTTAATATGTTGTGTATTTAATATGTTGTGTATTTAAAAATGTAATATATTTAACTGATATGACGCAGTTTATAGCATTGGTTAGTACAACAAGATTTAAAAAATTGATACCAGTGATTTTATTGGAACAGGGTTGATATAGTTGGAATTTATAGAAAAAGAACAAGCTTCATACGTGAATGAAAATATTCAGAAAAATCTATAAAATCGAAAGTCCCATACCACCTATCTCACACACACTATAGTTACCAATTGTTGGCTCTCGTTTTGTTCCAACTTTTACAAAGTTAAAGAAAGCAACCATATTTCAAGAGCCTACAAGAACAGGAACAAAGTGAACCTTTTTTTTTTTTTTTAATTTCTACTAAATTTACCAGGATAGCATATTTTGTAAATATTGGGATGCTAAGTAATACTCAATACTCATAAAATACCAATAATATAAACAAATGTAAATATGTAAATTAATAGAGAAGTAAAGAAAATTAGAGAAGTAAATAATATAGAAAAGTAATAGAAAAGTAATAGAGAAAAATATAATATTAATCGAGAAAAAATTACATTGCCAATACAGATAAATCTATTGCCAATATTGAAAAAGTACTAACAATATAGTGAAAAGAAAAAGTTTGAAAAAGTACTAACAATATAGTGAAAAAAAAAGTTTGATATTGCATAGACTAAAAACATTAGAGATAGTAATTAAATAGAGCGAAATAATACTGATGGAGAAAATTACTAATAATAATGAGAGGGCAAAAAAAAAAATAAAAAAAAGGTATTCATACGTAATTCTTAGTAGACGGGAATCAGGGTATATGGATGAATATTAACAGTCAAGGCTACGACTCATCGTCTATATCACCATTCACCCATAATATAATCATTTACTAGTCACTTTGGTGCACCAAGACATTATTGAATATTCCCTCTTTCCTTTCATATCCTTTCTCCCTCCCTCCTTGAATTGCTTGCTCCACATTAAAACTATTTTTCGGTGCTCGCTATACAGCCTGTTCCGCTAACTTCCACAGCAATTTCTAAAAATTAAAGCCGACCAAGAGAATAACAATTGAGTGATGCAATTCAAGTTAATCTCGGTGGATTTTAAAGAAGCAGCTCTTGACTCCCCTACATTTAGAGCCAGCGTCAACTATTTAGACGCTCAAGTTAATAATATTGAAAAATGGCTTCAAGCAAATTTCCAATTTCTTGAGCGGTTCCCTCCTTACGAAAAAGACTTGAGGATATTCACCTACCTGTTCTTAGAAAATCTTAGACCCACGTTGCTCCAAGAAGGGCTTTTAGAGCAAGAATATACTGTTGTAGCCTTGCAGTCAGTTGTAGGAGGTTTACAACGACTATGGGAGACTGCTATCAATATCTTAACGGTACTGAGCTCTTCTTTCAATTTATTGAGTAATCTTTTAGTCACGGATATTCCTCATTACAAAAGCGTTCGAGCAAAATTTGATGAGTTACAATTGAAGTATGATAACTATCTTAATATGTATACTCTGCTTCCCAAGACTAAAGATGCCTCAATTGTGATGGATGATGCCCATCAGATGTATGAAGTTAAAAAAGAATATACCAGTATTTCCATCGAATTAGCCAATGAATTGAACAATTTGGGTGCTCGCTTGGATAAAGAGTTTATCAAGTTTAGTAAAGAACTTTGGTTTAATAAGAATAATCTTTTCCAAGAATTAAATCTTAAGGCTCAAATGTATAATGCTAATTTAAAGAAATTGGAAAGGCTTGAATCTTGGTCTGAACTTCGATACAAATCGCAGATGCGATTGAATGAAGATATAGAAGCGGCTCGAAATCAAGTGGAAGCACAGGCTTTCATACTGTACATGCCTCTGTCTAATTTGGACGATTATCGAATACAATTGATTAATGATAAAACATTGCACGACATTAACGAGCCTTCGATTGAAAAACATGGATATTTATTCATGAAAACTTATAGAAATAATTCTTCTAAACCGATATGGGTTAGAAGATGGGCTTATTTAAAAGGTGGTGTTTTCGGTTTACTCTGTTTGAATCCTCTGAATAATTCAGTACAAGAAACTGACAAATTAGGGTTAATGGTTTGCAATTTCAAATACGCAGTCAATGAAGATCGTAGGTATTGCTTTGAAGTGAAAACAGTGGACCTGAGTTTCATATTCCAATGCGATTCATTGATAGAGCTTAAGCTGTGGTTGAAAGTTTACGCCAATGGCAGATCTCACGTACTTGAGTGCGGCGATGAATATGCTTTATCATTAGCTTCCGCTAGGTATCCTCCAATTGTGAAAGAACTTTCCGATGCCTTAAATACCTCCACTGATAAGCAATTGACTTCAACTAAAATTATGTCCAAAGATGGCCACGTAATTGCTTCACTGAAACTTGGGACTCATATAGAATCACACCAAAAAGATTTTAAAAAATACGTCTATAATGAAATTCTTCAAATAAAACCTCCTTTCGTTACCGATCTGACAAAACTGGCAATCTTATCATATTCTTTGGTTTGCCCAACTAACCTCCCCACTGCCTTGACGGCTAATATTTGGGGGTCAATTAATTGGGGGTTGTATTATTTGAATCAAAGGGATGAAGATCCAAACGACTTGACTAAGACGATAAAGAATCAAGAAGATCATATCCCAGCAGCTAGCACCGGCAATAAATCTTCAAATCATGATGATAAAAGACGTAAAGAATTTACAAGCGTTAATGAACATATCCCTCCAATGGCTCCTCATTTAGTTCCTAGAGATGTACAAATGAGAGCTCTTTTCGAGACTGCAGTTGAATCCGGAGAGATATGTCTTTTGTCATTCAATTGTACATGGATTCCGAATCTGAAAGGAGAATTAACTGGTAGAACATTTATCACTAAAGATCACTTGTATGCTTATTTTAATGAAAAGGGTTTCATATCAATGTTTAAAGGGAAGGTCAGAGAAATGACTGCAGTTGAAGGGACTCTAGGCGATGGATTCGATCTTATGAAATTATACATGATTAGAGGCACGATAAAGTTTAAATTATTCTTGGAAGATGCAGTTGCCATTAAGCAAAAATTAGAAATATTAATTGAAAATCAAATCAAAGAAACTTCGGATGATAATGACACCATTGTTACGAAATTTGAAGCTATCGACAGACAAAGAACACCTTTAAAATTTGCAAGTAGAAAAATATCCATAAATAAAAATCAACCTGTTGCTACTTCAGCACCAATTTCTACACCAATTGAGTCGGGTATAAAAGATGTGAAAGATGTGAAAGATGTGAAAGAATTGAACGATGCGAAAAGAAATTCTTTATATTTGCATGGTGCAAATGGAGTTGAATCTGGTATTGGATCATCTTTAGCTTATATCAATCCTTCAAATGTTAAAACTGCAGATTTAATAGTTGACTACAGCAAGACATCGAATTTCTTGTCGTCTGGAGATTATCATGTACCTCCAAAGGCGGTTTTCCACGCGTTACTCGGAGATAAAAGTTTACTTTTGCAAGATTTAGCATCGGTTTCAACGATGCTGAGTATTGTGAAAAAGCCTTGGAATGTTGGGAAAGATGGTAAACTTTATCGGAAATATAATGGGTTAGCTACATATTTTGCAAGAGCAGAATTCCCATTACAGTTTCAACAACATATTGATAGCATGGTTGATAATGAATACTATTCATTTACCCATCGTAAAGGTCCATTCAAATTTTCTATCGGTAGTCAATTTTTCATGGAATATCGAATAGTGATCATAGGACTTCTGTCAAATAAGACTAGGGTAAAAGTATATGCAAGTCCAGTTTTTTCTGAAGATTTGATCGTTGCTAAATTTATAATAAACATCATTTGCAAAATTATAGTGCAAGAGGCTAGATTGCTTCAAGTGCTGTTAAAGCAAGCAGAGAAATCAATTGGAACTCATGGTCCAATTCCTAGAGCGATTTATTTATATGGTAAATTGCTGCAACTGGAGTTTGAAGATAATGTTCCCGATGTTCCTCCTGCGCATTTTGGACTAGTCTCAGCTGGATGGCTTTTATTTAGCAAGTTGGTTCTTTCCATGTTTGGGTTATTGGCATCAATATTCCAAACATCCTACGAACTTGGAAGTTTTGCATTGAAAAAATTTGTTCTTTATAAATTTTTGATTTTGATTTTGGTGATACTGAGTTTATTTAACCTCTTCTTAATTGGGTTATCCACTAATGATTTCTGGAAACATCGACAAATCTCTAAAATTGCAGATGAATTTATGAGTCTGAGTCCTAATGTTGTTAATAGGGCGGTATACATTCAAGATTACATTGACTTAATTGAAAAAAATAAGTTTAAACAAGATTTATCCAATTCCACCAAATGCTTTGATATTTTCTACAATAATTCATTTCTGATCAATCATGACAGATTAACGAGATGGGATATTGATTATTTTGATGAAACTACTCGTACAGTTGCTAAAGGTCTTAAATCATCATTATTTGATATAGGTATACAAAGAAATGAATTGCTAGTTAAGTTGAAATTACTTAATCAAATGGAATACGACATTGCTGAAGCAGAGTGGAGAAATTGGCTTTTGAGTGAATCACAACGGTGCGATTTAGCGATACAAGCAGGTTTCGCACAAGATAATCAAGAACTTATTGATTATTGTCAAAGTTGTTCGTTCGAATTGGCAAACACAAACCTTTTGTAAAATCAGTGAATATATTTAATTTTTTCTGTTCCAGTTCATTTTAATATTGCCCCAAATTCTGCTCAATTGTGCCCAATTCTGCTCAATTCCGCCGGCCAATTGACGTTTATAACCTGTGTTTTATTGTATTATTGCATTGAATTTTGTATCATTATATATATATATATATATATATATATATATAAATTATATCAATTTCTATATTAGTATTTTATAATCATTATATTATATGGTTGTATTCAATATTGCACTAATTTTATTAATTTATTGTATTATTTGCGGTGTATTATTATCATAGCGATATGTATTAAAAGTGTTTTTTTTTTTGTTTTTATACTATTTTTTATATATTTATACATATTTTCTTATATTTATACATATTTTCTTATATTTATACATATATTTATACACATTTTTATAAAATTATTTTTAAATAGTTTCCTAAAACTATTTGGCATTGTTCAAAAAACGAGTAATTTTTTTAGAATTATTACTTTTTTAAAACTGTTCTTCTTACAATTTTGTATAATAATATTATTAATGCTGCTATATATTTTCATTTATTTACAGTATTACTATAAATAGTATTATATATATATATATATATTCATGAAATTATATTATTATTGTTACCATATTACTTTTAGATTTCTATTATTGATTTTATTATACCGTTTCATCTTAATTGATTAACAATGAGGGATCCCACATAATTATATATATATATATAATAATATTACATATTGTACTCTTTTATTTACATAAATATTTTTTCCAAAGCCATCGATCCACATAATCCTCATATTTAGTTCATTTTCATTTGTACTAGCTTCTCTCCATTGTAATTTCGAAGCGCAAGACATGAATGTACCTATTGTACGCAATTTAGTAGCTTCAAGTCGATTGAAAACTCGATTGGTACCTGTATACTCACACGAAAGTAAGCTTCTTCACAATTTTGAAGCCATAAGTAATATTGAAGAATCGGTGGACCAAATATCCACTGCCGCGTACCAAGGCTTCAAAGATTGGGCTCAATGTTCTTATAAGGAGAAAAATAAAATATTTGGCAATGTAATAAAAGCTCTCGAAGCCAACAAGAATGAATTGACTCAAGCTCAATTGGAAATTGGAGTTTGTTCTGAATTTGCCCACATCAATATATCAGGATCCATTGAACAAATAGATCATTATCGCAGTTTGACTGGAACTATGCACAATAAAGTAGCCCATAGCCAATGCCGCCTTGGTCTAGTTTTCAAACGACCTATTGGTCCTGTAATGTCGATAGCTGCTTGGAATGCACCTGTCATTTTAGCCTGTAGAGCAATTATAGCTCCATTGGCTGCAGGGTGTTCAGTGATCTTAAAATCATCGGAAAAATCACCCAGAGTCTCTCAATTACTTGTAGAATGTTTCCATAAAGGAGGTATACCGGCAAATGTGCTCCAATTAATTCATACATCTCCAGAAGATGCCCCTTTAGCTACCCAATTTTTTTTGGAAAATGATAATATTCGTAAAATCAACTTTACTGGATCAACCAAAACTGGGAGAGAAATAGCTAAAATGGCAGCAGCAAATTTGAAACCATGCTTATTGGAATTAGGGGGTAAGAATTCTGTGATAGTAAACAATGATGCCGACTTAAATAAAGCGGTTACTAGTATTCTTGTTAATTCATGGTTCCATCAGGGCCAAATTTGTATGAGTTCAGAAAGAGTTTATATTCATCAAGATATTTACGATAAATTTAAATCTATGTTAGTGGAAAAGGCTCAATTAATGGCTAAAGATTTTAATATGTGCCAAAGAGATGAAGTAATTACCAATAGGACTAATCAACTTGTGACAAACGCCATAGCAAATGGGGCAGAAATAATTTTTGGGCAAGTTGGGAAACCAATTATATTGGGCGGTGTAACAAGTGATATGGATGTGTTCGAGCAAGAGCTTTTCGGGCCAGTTTTCCTGGTTCACAAGTTTTCCGATATCAATTCAGTGGTGAATGAAATAAATGCTAGTAAATACGGGTTAAAATCAGTGATATGGACTCGGGATGTTCTAAAAGCATTGGATTTAGCTAAACAAATTCAAACCGGTGGAGTTCATATCAATAGAATGAGTATTCACGATGAAGCGTCTTTACCTCATGGAGGAGTTAAAGAGAGCGGGGTTGGTCGTTTCAATGGAATTTGGGGTTATGATGAATTTAGTTATGATCAAACGGTTACCATTGATTGAATTGAAATATAAACAAGTTTAATAGAAAATTGTGTAATCTAATATTTAAAGTCCTCTTTTCTTCAAATTATCTGCTATATCTAAATACAAAGCGATGGCATTGAAATTGGGTTCCTTTTGAAATAAAGATTTATCTAATGCAGTTCTAACTCTATTGGTCCAATTAATTAAATCTAAATGATCAACTTCATCCAATGTACCCAAGTATTCTCCCCATTTGGCACTTTCCACACTCACCATCCCATCGTTATCAATACTTATCTTGTCTTTGTTTTGATTGTTTTTCATGAGCCTCAGCTTTATGATATTCCATGAAAGAAGGAATGCACTATACCAACGAGGCTTGAAACGTGCACCATACGAAAAATATTCCACGTTTGGATCGTTGGGGACTTGTTTATTGAATTCTTTCATATAATGGGTTGTCAACTCGAAGATTGCCTGTGGGCACACTTTGGAGCCAATTTTAGAAGATCCAATCAATTCTTCAACAAAATCAGCACATTCCGATCCATGGTGAGGTGTAGAAACCGTGGTTAAAGATGCAACTTGATATGGCTTATTTGGAATTTGAGATATGAGGTATCTGCTATCCAAACCACCCATAGAATGAGCAATTAAGTTGATTTTAAGACCTTCTCCATCCTTTTGATACTTATCCCTTGGTATTGTTTCACATTTTTTACTAATAAACTCATGCAATCGGTTTGCACGATCATTTATACGACTGAAAGGTGGCACTTTAGCGATCATTACTTGAGCCCCTATATTCTCCAATGCCTCTTTAATTCCAAACCAGTAATCCCAATGCATAATCCCTACATTGAGTTTCAGAGTACCTTGATTATAAGGTAATAAATTCAACAGGTCAAACCCCAGAAATCCGTGGCATAATACTATGGGATACTTGGGTGCTGTGTAATTGGGTCGTAATGTCTTAAATTGGTCGGTGATAACTTTAGGAGCAAGTTTAACAGGGTTAGGGGATTCATGGACCGGTTTAGGATCCCTTTGAGCACCATTCAGGCTACTCTTAAACCGTGCAAATTGATAACGAAGTCCTCGATGGTACATTTTATACTATTAATAATTAATATTTCGCAGCAATCGAAAACCTACTATTACACCGGACTCGCTCGCATATATGGAGAGAGAGAAAAAATTAGTGATGGTTGCTACAAAAAGACGACAATCATCATTCGTTATATTATTTACATTATCTACCGCTGATGGTTTTCATTAACAAGTCTTTTACTGAACCAAGCATATTAAAAGATTTCATTCCAAAGCCTCTGAGCATTACCAAAGGTTCCCAATCTGAGCTGAAAAGCTTATGTAATTTATCACATACTCCAATTAAAGCATGATTAGCCGGCCAGGCATTCGATGTATAAGGTTCCAATGCTAGAGTGGAGCCTATGTCGAGGCCTCGTTGAACCGCTTTCTCTATGGCATCCATCAACAGAGCTACATCACTTTGGCCCATATTTAAGCCTTGCCCCGCCAAAGGATGGACAGTATGCGCAGCATCTCCAATCAATGCCACTCGATGGCAAGTGTAAGTGTCAGCATGAGACATTTTCAAGGGGAAACGGGCTCTAGATCCTTCAACGACTCCAACTAAAGGTACAGGGTAATTTTCTTGAAGATCTTGTAACTTAAATCTACTTAATCGCCATTGAATCTCTTGTAAAATTGACATATCGTTAGGGTTTTCCTTTAACATTCCGTAGATGTATTTCAAATCCACTTCATCAAGAATGCATGCAGCATTAACGAGATGAGGGAAAATCTTTGAGTCACATTTAAGAAGAAGTTCCGAAAGTTCTGGAGTTGTTGACCATACAATAGTACGATTATCACCAGTTAAGGGGAGGATAGCTAAGGGCCCCGTGGTAAGGAATCTTTGCCAGGCAACGTCTTTAAGATCATCTTGAATAATTTTTACCGTGGCAACAACCCCAAATCGATTATACATCCATCCTCTTGAAGCAATATGAGCATATTTTCTCACTGGTGAATTGTATCCATCTGCTCCAACAAGAAGACGAGCTTGAATTGATTCTCCGTTCGATAACTTAACGATTGGCCAATCAATGTCTTTGGAATAATCTGGCTCAAAATTAAACGCTGCTTCATGACTGTGAGTATGCCCTTCAGCATGAATAGCCGCGTGAGTTGGATTTTCAATGTCTAAAACTTTGGCATTTTCTATAATACAAGGCTCGTCAGACAAATCTTCAATTTGTTGTAACAAAGAACTTTGAATATTGATATTTTCTACCATGACTGCCAAGAAATCTTCATTAATATCTTTACTATCAAATTCTACCCTCGACGAACTATCTTGTCCATCGTAGGCAATTATATTGTTATAAAATTTAACTCGATTTTGATTCATATATTCCCATGAGCCAATTTTGTCGTGCATGAAAGCTAGGGACTTGGGGGTCAATGAAACAACTCTATTTGTATATTCAGTTGGTGGGTCAGTGGCAAAATCTCGAACTGGTTGAAGAGAATTGGCTTCAACTAAAGTGCACAGGAGATCCCGAGTGATTGGTGAGGCTTTGAGCGCTGCTAAAAGCGACAATCCTGCAGGCCCCCCACCAATGATCACTATATCCTGTAGTCTGGGCTGGTGGGTTGCAGTTGCAGTTGCAGTTGCAAGTCCTCTTATAAACCGGGAAAGCATGGTACTATAAAATGTAGTAAAAGCTTTGGAATTAAAAATGAGGTGATTTAATAAATTAGTTTGGCGCGCAAAACAAAGATATTTTGTGCGAGAAAAGGGTTAGCGAGCGTTGGATTCTTGAATCGGACCCATGTGACAGTGAGCCAATAGACAGAAATTGAATAAATGAAGAGAACATGAATGTAAATATGAATATCAATATATATAGAGATTATGAATACAAAGATTAAAGATGTAGGGATATGCATGATAATTTTCACTTGATATAATTTCATGTGTTCGTCTAGTACTAATATTTAGGCAGTTTTGGGCTTTTTAAGTTGTGGTTCCAGTTCTTCATTGTCACTTACATCGAGAGGTTCTCCTTCAGAGCTATCAATTTCACTGTCATCATCTTCTTCACCTGGTAATGCTTCAGTATAATATTTCACCGAGTAAGGGAATACGTTTTCCGCTATCAAACGGGCCAAGTCTTCCCCATTTCTGTACTCTTTACCTGGCTTTTTACCAGTCCAAGTGAAAAATGAGAAAAATGATTTCATCCCCAGTCGATATTTTTTCTTATCCAGAGCAGACATTTCTTTACCTTTATTGGCCGCTTTAATAGCGGTTGGATTGATATCTTCAAGCTCCTTTGGCCACTCAAAATCTTGTACACTTTCAGATTCCAATTTTTCTTCCCCTTCGTCAATGATAGTCTTGAAATGTTTAGTGACAGTTTGAGGTTTAATCAATTCTCCATCTCCACCAAATTCAAAAGTAATTGAATAGTCTCTTGGACCCGCAGTTTTGTCGGTGACAACATCGTAATCAACGTATATATCTGTTATAGATTCCAAGTATTTAAGGTCATCGTTTGAAATATACTCTACGAATTCATCGTTTTCTGCCAAGACAATGTACCAGAAATTGGGGATTTTTTTCAACACTTGCCTTCTTTTACTATAGATATCCAGAGTTTTCATGATCCTGAAGATTTCAGCTTCCTTCTCTGCTACATCCATATCCTTTTCCAACTCTGCAAGTGCCACCAAGTTGGTTTCAAGTTCTTTTATTTCATCTGACATGGTTTAAGTTGACTGTTTGATGAAAACAAATGAAATGATGTCGCATTAGCATTAGCATTAGCATTCGCATTCGCATTCGCACTAACACTAACACTAACACTATCGCAAACGTTCGCACTAACGCTAACTTTGGCAACATCGCATTGGCAACATCGCATTGGCAACATCGCATTTACACTATTTGTGAAAAATCTATACTATTTTAAATACTTATATACTTATATAATTATAATTCTTGGTGGTGAGGGCTAACGCCTCTTCATACGACGACTCATCTCTGGAAGTTTAAATGGAACTTTCAAAGTAGCCACTTTATAAGTACTGGCAGCTGCTTTTGGAATACCAAATGCTTCAGCTTGTCCCACAGTACATGGCTTAACAATGGCACCAAGAGCCTTGAATAAACTCACAAGTCTTGTTGGTTTAATATTCAATTCATGAGCCAATGGAGGGATTTCCACCAAGAAATTATCAATGTGCAAAATAGTTGCTAAAAGATAGCAAAGTAATTTATCCTCATTGTGAGGATCAATGACAAATGAACGATCCTTCAGTTTACCATATTGGGAAGTTCTGGCAATAGTGAATCTTTGCAATATACCGTCAATCAAAATTTCCAGTGGCTTATGTTCCAATCTTTCCATCAACAGATCTTTATCCTTGGCTCTACGATTTTCATACACACCAAATAAAAGAGATGCATAGTACAATAATTGCAATTTTTGAACTTGGCCGGAGTTAATGACTCTTTGTAAATGCAGGGATATATATGAAGACTTTGCGTATGGCAATTGTTCCAATTTTTGAGCATCACTCTCTTGTGATTGTAAAAGTCCATCAACCCGTAATAAAGACCATTCTTTCTTGGGTATTATGTTGTAAACTGGGTAAACATCTTCCACATTAGTAGCTTCAACGTTTGCCACTGGAGTAGGACGATCATTGGTAGCTTCTTTCTCCATATCTTGCTTAGTAGGAAGCTGTTGGGTAGATTCTTGTAAGTTTTCAATGATATCTGATTGAACATCATTCAACTTATCGGCATCAATTCTATTTCTATCAATATTATCAATAGCTTGCTTGGCCTTCTTGGTACCAAAAGTAACCCCTAACTTGTTTCTTTGATCAATATTACGTACCCCTAATTGTTTAATTGCTGGTCCTCTGTACTTTCTCTTTGATTTGGCAATGACTTTTCCTGAAACGTATGGTGATTTGAAAAGATCAACTGATTTATTAACTGGGTCATATACTGCTACATAATAATCGTTAGTTTCCAGCTCGGAACTTTGTCCATCATAACTTAATGTTTCATTTTCTCCGTGAAGTAAATACAGAGGTTTTTTCTTGTGTTGATAAATGTCAATTTTAGTGGATTCTGGAATGGTAATCCCGTTAAAGAACGATCCTACCACGCTCAGAGCATTTTCCTCCACGGATGTCACTCTAATATCCGTGGTCTTTCCCTTCTTGGTCTGATTTGAAGACATTTGTGGACTAGGGGTCGAAGGCACACGAATTTGAAGATGCGATGAGATTGAAGATGTGAAAAATTGAGCACAAAAATACGAAAAAAAAAGAGGTTAAAAAAACCAAAAAAAAAAAATGAAAAAAACGATTTGAATAAAAAAAAAAGGAAGAAATTTATCAAAGATTCAGAAATTAAAAATGCTAACAAAGGAAAATTTACTAACCTAAAAAGAGTGTTGATTGAAATATTTAAGCATTTACAGACTTATTCAACCACCCCCCATTCACCACCCATTTCCTTGAAACTTAAAGTAGTGGGTGAAGTTGATTTATGTTGAGCTTAAGCAGGTATCAAATCACATTTTAATAATCAAATTGAGTGATCAATATAACCCAATATTAAGTGAGATCTAGTATGTCTTCAAATAACTTGAATCATTACCAACTTTTGGAGGTGCCAATCGATGCTGATGTCAATGCGATCAAAAAGGCATATAAGAAAAAAATTTTGCAAATTCATCCAGATAAGAATACAGTTCAAAGCTCAAATGCAGGTCATTTGGTTAATTTATACAAAGAAGCGTTTGCAGTGCTATCACATGAAGATTCTCGAACTAAATATGATGCCTATCTTTCAGAAGACCTGAAAAAACAAGGCTTGATTTTGAGCGGTGATGGTTTAGATATATACAGTCTAGAGGACTTCATTGTACAAGACGATAATTTATGGGTAAAAGATTGTCCTCGGTGCGAAAGTGAAAAGTCTATGCAGTTGACTGAAGATGATTTAGAGAAGGGGACTGAAGATGGAGAAGGTGGGTATGAAGTAGTGGTTCAATGCACCAGCTGTAGTCTTTGGATTAAGATCAAGTATATGGAAGCAGAAGACGACCAAGATAAAGACTATTAATCATTAGAGGTATAGCATTTACCTCCCCATATTTATGCAAGCTATCAAATTCGCAATATACACAACATTTTACACATCCAAATTTACATAGAATTTTGAGTGCTTCCCTTATACTAATATACCCTAATACTCTATTATATACATGCTAAATTATCATTTAGAGAAATAATTAATTATTCTTTTTTATTTTCGTTTTCGTTTTTGCTTTTGCATTTGCAAAATCCCATATTTATCACTCTAGTTTTCACATTTATCGACTCCTCTAGTTTTCCAAAATTCTTCCGCTTCTACTATCAGGGCCAAGGCATTTCCCACAGCTTTTAAATCGGTCATGAGGTTTACATGACCACATTGACTAGCAAATTTCCCAACAATTTGACCCCGTTGAGTATCTGGGTCATAAAATTGAAATCCTTTATTCTCTGGGGCCAACCATTTTTGATGCACAACCCCATCTCCACGTCCATAGAAAAAATTATAATAGTCACCTTGGATGATACCTTCTTTCCCATGAACATACGATCCACGAACCAGAGGTACGGTATTACCATAAACAACTGCCATTGGCGGGTATTCCATTTCAAGATCAGGATTGTAATCTAAACTCAAAATATACTCTTTAGTTTTCTTCAATTCGCGCTTCAAATATTCGTAGGCTTGGGTAAATGAAATAGAATATTCATCATCCTCATCATCATCTTTGAAATCTTTTTCATTATCCAGAGAATCTCCGTATTTAGAAGGACTTTGCTCTCGCAGTCTACTAGAAAAGGATTCTGCTCTTTTCCTTAAAGTTTTCAATTTGGAAGATAAGCTATTAAGCAGAATTGAATCGGTTAAAGAAAATGAAGTATCAGTTTTATGAGGAAGCGTCATGTTCCGATGATTATTATGATCAATTCTTTCCTTTGCAACTAAAGGATTAAGATTGAATTCAACCCAAGTATCTGGATCGAAAAGATCCAAATCGTATCGTTCATGTGTATCTCGATCAACAAAAACTTGTCCACTTAAGGGTAAAAACATAAACCCCAGTCTCATCATAAAATTGGTTTCTGCAGTGAGAATCTTGTCCAGAAGACCAACTGTATCTCCAAACCTGATTGGTCCAAGAATATTTAGACATTCACTGGGACAACCAACAAATATAATACCTCTAAATAACTCTGGACGTCTTCGGACTACTCCAAGTGTAACTAGCCCACCCATGGAATGTGCTATAACTATACTTGGCTTCCCAGTTTTTTCAAGTATATTTTCCAAATATTTTTCCAATTCGCTAGCACAATGATCTCCACTAAGTCTCCAGTCATAACCATAACTATGGAATGATACTTTAGGGTTCATTTGAAGACGTTTAATTAATTTTTTACAAATATCTAAAGGACCAACGTTAGCTAAAATTCCATCCGGTAAAATCTTTGTATGAGCTTTTTCTTCATCTTCTTCATCTGGCCCAAGTAATAAGTCTACTTTCTTAAGCTTTAAACCAGCTTTTATTGGGATCCAAACCCTTTTATGAGTTTTAGCATCCCTAAGAATCAGACCTCTATAACCACCTAAAAGAACCACATTACCTTCCAATTCTGAAAATGCTTGATCCCAAGGTTTCGCCTTTTTAATAATCAGAGGTACCATTTCATTTACGGATGCTGCCAATGCTTGCTTTGCTGCTCTTAACCTAGCATTGTCTGCGTTTTTAACATTTTTAAAATAATTTGCCTCGTCAATTGTAGTCATACTTGGATTTCTACTTCTATAAGGCATATGTGATAAATTAACATCTTCATCTTTCTTATTATTATCTCGGAAATTTTGGAATTTGTGTGATATATTCAGACGAATCCCTGAGAGGCCTCCAAAGGGGAGAGAGAAAGAGAAGACTTTCTGATTTGATGAATTTTTTTGAATAGTACTAACCGGTTTAGTATATGGATCTTCTTTAAGAGTGGAAACTTCATCTTCTAATTTATCAGATTGATATTCTGCTCCCAAATCATTTACCAGTTTACCTCCAACAAATGAATCAGCATCGGACCTGGTGATTTTCTTCTTGATCCTGAGCCTGGAAACGTTTGGTACATCCAGATCATGATCATCAATTGCATTTTCGTCTACCTCCAAAAGTTCGCTCCCATCGAAATGTATTGGTTCTATTTCATCTATTTCACTAGTTGCAAAATCCCCACTTATTGGACTGGTATCCGGATAAGAATTTGGAGATGTGGGAGTTGATATTCTGGAATTGGGGCTGTTCAACGGGTTTTTATGAGGTATCGAGTCCTCCTGATTAATATTAGACTGAGTAGACATTATAAATTAAATGTATGGCTTTATTTGTCCATTCAATTAAATTTGAAATTGGAGCAAGGATTTAAAACCAAACAATTATATTTATTTTTATAAATATTTTTACAAGAGGCATCATCTTTGTCGGTTTAAAGTACCCGCGGAAAAAAGCTAAAATTTGCGTACGATTGTATGTCAGGGAAAGCACTAGTTACAGTATAGAGACTTAAAGTGATAGATAATAGCTAAGAATGATTAATTTTTTAAGAGTTGTTACTAATTAACAAACTGTATATCAATGTCGATTGCACTCTTTTACTTCCCAATATAAGTATTGACAATTTTTTCAAAAATGGTAAATTTATGTATAATACATATTTCTTTAAATTTCAAAACAATACTGACTAAAGATATACATTTGGAAAGCAAATTTGTACAATAATCTAATTTAGAACAAACCAGAAATTGGCCCGGATCAAAAGTATTTCATTTGAATGACTCAGCAACTGTATTTCGTTTACATTTTGGGAATTTAATACCGGCGATTGCGGATTATGAAAAAATACATCATTCTATTAATAATATATATACATATATATATATATTTTTTTTTTACAAATTCATCAATTGCATTGATTTGTTAAATTGCCATTGTTGCGTTTGCCGAGCTGTGCCGACAATTTTTGATAAGAATTTATTTTCATTATTTTTGGTATATTATTTTTTTTTTATATATAAATACATAAATCTTAAAGATCTCACTATGAAGTAGCTCACTTCATTTTAGTTTATGCACCATGTGGGCTTTGAGTGGGCTTTGAGTGGGCTTTAAGTGAACTTCAAGTGGGATTTACGTGGGATTTACGTGGGTTATAAGTGGGCTTAGTATTCTCTATTGTATTTTTTTTGTGATTAGAGGCTGTCAATTTATATATCTTTCAGCTGTTCATGCAATCTTTTGACCATTCTTGAACTAATAGAATACTCTACCATATATTAATCTTATTGTACCTATCACATATACTTCTCTAAATTTAATTTATAAACTTGAGCTTAGTAATTGAAATGATAATTTCTCAAAGACATTGAAACTCCAACTCTTGCTATAATATAGCTTAGATATGCTACCATGTACGTCAATGGTACGTAGTGTTAAATCTTTTTTTTGGGGGGCCCTAAACACGTTGATCAAGTAACAATCAAGTAACTAGTTTTCAAACAATCTCCATTCGAACTGTAGACACCATGCGCGAAAGCTAATTACTACATTATTACTCGAATTTTTGCTTCAATTTTTCAAAAGTTGAAACCCTTTTGAGTTTTGAACATTCACTTTTAAATACATATATATATATAAACCAATATATATAAACTATCCCAACGAACCTAGATGCTGATATATACAAAAAATAAAAAAAAAATTCGTGGATTATATATGGGTATTAAAAATCTTTTTACGAAATTATTTCCACTTAAATTAATAACTTATCTTGTCAATATTTTGAAATTTTAGCCAATGTACGTTTCAACAATCATCAATACTATGGCTGACGCACCATACCCCAAAAATAGATTTTAAAATAAATAAAAATAAATAAGATTGTTTTTTGTTTAATACCTTAAAAAAAAAATAAATTACTAAAGTATTGGGGAAACATAGTTACAATACTTTGTTGAATCGAATTAGATAAAATGTGCCATGTCGACAAGAGGCCTAAAGACTATGGTTGACACCAATAAAAAGCCTCAAGAGAAGTAATTAATAATAATAATAATAATAAAATTAAACAAACTAACTTGGAAAATTTCAATATTTTACATTCAACCGTTAATACAATTTAGGTGTTAATATCATATCGTATGTGTCGAAAAAATTAATTGATGTATATACGAGCTTTTCAACTAATCTAATTGAGTATTTCCAAAGGGAGTGGAGATAAAATTATATAGATTATACAAAAAAGCGAAGTCAAGTATTCAAACGAAGGATAACCCGTATGATAACAACAAGCTTTTTGGAAAGTTATGTTGAAGTTGTTGATTAAATTTTATGAATTATATTTTGAAAAGCAATTAGAATTACATATCAAAAAAAAATAAAAAAATAGTTATTACATTAAAACACATTTATATGCTAAAAATACAAACACTTTTGATGTGAAAAAAATATAATTTATATATAACAATAGAACACATGGTACATATTGTGTTTGATTAATAATTTTGACAGCCTTTTGTTTTTGACAGATTTTTTTTTTTGCAAAGGCATTCCTTTTTTTTTGACAGCTATTATTTTCTACCCAATTGGTGTTTAAAATTTGTACAGGATTCGCGTTTAAGCTTTTTTTTTTTTGCTTTTTGTTTGAAACACTATAAATTTTCGTATAGAAAGTCGGTTATCACTTGAGGGGTTTTTGATCAATTCAATTATCGACGCTGGATATAGCTTTTGAAAAAATTATATATAAATAAAAAAGTCATGCCGAGTGGTACGACTGGTAATTTTTTAGTCTGTTTATTTCTGTAAAGAGGATGTTTATGATTGAATATCTAAAATTATACAGCCCGACTCTAAATAATTGCAAATTAACATCTATAAATGGTCAAAGTTTTTTCTGTCACTCAATATATTATCCAGTCCATAAATTTAAAAAGTATATAATAATAATAATAGTAATAGTAATAATAATAATAATAATATCTTTTAGTCCCTTTTGGGACATGCAGATGGAGGCTATGATGCAAAATGGTAATTAATGATTGCATATACCGCATTACATAAAAAAATAGATTATTTTGATTTGTGCATTACCGTAATTTTATATAAATCAGATAAAATATATAAACATTTAATTTTGCTGTGGAAATTACAAATTGTAGAATTCATACAATCGAAGTCATTATTATTTTTTTCCATACACTCCAAAGAGAAACATATTACCATTTTTGGTAATTTCAAACTCACTGTATCATCACAATATGATAGTTTGGAACTATAGAAGAAGAGTTATTATGATTGCATCTTTAATCATCACCATTCTTATAATTTCTGTATTTAATCTCGAAGGGCTTGAGAAATTATTTGATGGTAGGTTCACCGATTCTATTCATCTGAAGTTATCATATTTGTATACAGGCGCACTCGCTGGTGACGAGTCTAGTGTGTTTAAATTTAGAATATACAGTCATAATATAAGAGTGGATACTTGGAATAGATTTCATCATGAACATCGATGGCTGGATCGTAAAGCTGGAGTTGTTGAGCAAATCCAGCGAACAATTAATAATGAGGAACAAGGTTACGTACCTACTTTAATAGGATTACAAGAACTGAAATATCATCAACTTAAGGATATTTTGAAAGGGCTTAATTCCAGAGATTCTAATCATTTAAATTGGACACATTATGGAGTCGGTAGGGATGATGGTGATACCCTAGGTGAATATACTCCAATTTTATATGATTCTTCAGAATGGATTTTAATAAACGGAACGTCGAAATGGTTATCTGATAAACCCGATATTCCAAGTAAATCATGGGGTGCATCGAAAAACAGAGTGATCACTTTCACCACTTTCCAAAATATTCAAAGTGGTGATTTTATCAATTACATAAATACCCATTTAGACCACAAGAGTGAAAAGGCTAAAGAAAAATCAGCAAATTTAATTATTGATTGGGTTAAATCAATTCCAAATGATTATCCTACAGTATTAAGTGGAGATTTCAATTTTTTCAAAGAAGATATTAGCTATAAATTAATTGAAACGTTGATGTCTGATTCAAAAGTTACTTTCTGCGGCTCTGACCCCGATCGCAACCAAGAAAATTCAGTTTCGTATACGGGATTTGAGCCTAATAGTAAACCCACTTTGATTGATTTCCAATGGTTTTACAATTCCGGACATTGGGAAATATTTGTACAACTGTTCAAATATTTGTCGAACGTAATTGATGATTTGAAATTTTCAGATCACAAGCCTTTGGAAGCTATATACCAGATAACTAAAAATACTATAAAAGATCAAATACCAGAAAATCAAAATAAATCAATAGAAGCTTATTATTAATTATAAAATGAATTTATAGAAATTGGTTGCCAAATTTTGGTTTCAACGAAGAAATAATGCACCATACAATAATTTCCATGCACCAAATCTTATCTACACAATAGAAATTAATATATATATTAATGAAGCTATACATAAATGATATAATTAAATAATGATATAATGAAATAGTAATATGATCAAAAAAAAAAAAAAAAAAACAGATAATATGTAAAATAGTTATGAGGAATTGACGTATAGCAAGTTAAAATACATTGTCGCACACGTGTGGCTTCATATACAAAGACATTTATCCTACCATTAAAAGTATGAAAACAATTTGAAGGTAATTTATACATCCAACAACACATTTTGACAATAATTTCTGGTTTACAACCAATCAATATCCCTTTGCTCGTCAATTAAACACTAAAGTCCATTATACACTGCCATATCAGCAACTAATCTTTATTCGCACTTAAAGAAACAATGATAAAAATAAAAAAAAAAACATAAGTTGAGTTGAGTTCAACCAGGTAAAACAGTAGCGCATAAAAGGAAGTAAATTTACTATGAAATACATTATATTAACCAAGTATAATTCATTTATTTGTTTTATATTAAGACAAAATTAACAATTGGAATTCTTTAAAAATAAATCAATTTATTTTATTACCTCCATTAACAATCTAGTAGTGTGGGCAAATTGCAGCACCAACTCTCCAGATTTCGCATTCTCTTTCACCATATGGGTGAGTCCTGCACGACAAAAATACAACACCAGATTAAATTTCAAGGGCAAATTTAATACTCACAATAAACCGTTTGGCCATGAGTTTCTTAGTGGCACGGAATATGCTTAAACCAGCTTCTTCAAGCTGGAGCTTGCCTTTAAGATTTAATAGGGCATCATATATGATACCAAATGTGGTTGTACATCGCAACTTTGTTAGTAAGCGTTCACTTAATACTGAATCCAATCTTCCGAAACCATCGATTAACGTTGAGCTCCTTGGGATTAAAGATACCAAAAATGTATCGCAAGTGGTTCTTTTAAATGAAATATCTAAAGCCACATTTAAATCGTGGATCAATGAAACCAAGTCATACTCCCAAGCTTTAGAAAGCCATAAAGATGTAGATCAAGCTTTTACAAGAGTGGAACAACAATTTGAAGATTTTGGAATCAAGCAACATTTTGATAAGGATGTTGTTGTTGAGCATTTCATTTTGAGATATTTCTTAAGACAAGATGGTCTTCTGAAGAATAATGAAACCAATGTTAACAGCCTTAAATATCTGGATCCATTCGTTCAAAGACTTACTGAAAAATTCCATGCTGATAAGTGGATTGAGATTGAACAAGAAAATAAAGAGCTTGCCGATGCTTGGAGTAATGTTTTATCTAACTGGGCTACCACAAGTAAGGTATCGAATGAAGTCTTAGGCGAAGAGCTTCTTATTGAAAATGCTATTCTTAGATCTGCAACAGATAAAATTGTTCAAAAAATTGATTCGGAATTTGATAACCATGTAAGCGATGATTTTTCGATTTTACTTGATCATGTTAAGAACAGTTCAAGTTCTGGAAAATCAGAGAATAAAAAGAACTCCGGTAATAAAGATGATAAGACAAAAATTAAAACGGTAGAAATTAACGCCGATAGTTTGGCTAAAAGTTCTTTACTTATTGCTGTTATTCTTTTCACTGGTTATTTTCTTACAAACTATATAAATGAACGTAATGATCAACTTTCTTTCCAAGATTTCACCCTGAAATTTCTTGCTAAAGGGCTAGTACAACGTTTAACTGTTGTGAACAATACTACAGTTTTCCTTGAATTAAATGAAAATGGTAAATCCTTATTCCCAGGTCCTCATAATTATTATTTCAATATTGGGAATATTGACTCGTTTGAACGAAGTTTACGTCAAGTACAAAATGAATTGGGTATCTCAGAATCTAATAGATTGCCAGTTTTGTATATTACTGAAGGCTCTACAGCTAAGATGCTTATAAATTTCTTACCAACAGTTTTATTTTTAGGTGCCATTTACTATATGACCAAAAAAGCAGGTGCTTCCATGGGTGGCCCATTAGGTTTTGGTAAATCTACCGCTAAAAAATTCAATGAAGAAGCTGAAGTCAAAGTAAGATTTAAAGATGTAGCAGGTATGACTGAAGCAAAAGAAGAAGTTATGGAATTTGTTAAATTTTTGAAGAATCCAGAAAAATATGAAAGATTAGGTGCTAGAATTCCAAGAGGTGCTATTTTATCAGGTCCACCGGGTACTGGTAAGACTTTACTTGCTAAAGCCACTGCTGGTGAAGCGGGCGTCCCATTTTATTCTGTTTCAGGTTCTGAATTTATTGAAATGTTTGTTGGTGTAGGTGCTCTGAGAGTAAGAGATTTATTCAAGACTGCCCGTATGAATGCGCCTTCTATTGTATTTGTTGATGAAATTGATGCTATAGGTAAGCAAAGAGCCAAAGGTAATGCAAGTGGAGCAAATGACGAACGTGAAACAACTTTAAATCAACTTTTAGTTGAAATGGATGGATTTGATACTGATGATCATGTTGTTGTCTTGGCAGGTACTAATAGGGCTGATATTTTAGACAAAGCATTAATGAGACCAGGAAGATTTGATAGACACATATCCATTGATAATCCAGAACTTTTAGATAGAAAAGAGATATTCAAGGTTCATTTAAGTAAAATTCGCTTACAGAAAGATATTGATGATGACTTACCAGGAAGATTAGCAGCTTTAACACCAGGGTTTTCTGGTGCTGATATTGCTAATGTTTGCAATGAAGCAGCTTTAACCGGTGCTAGATTCAATGCAGATTCTGTTACTTTAAGACATTTTGAATTAGCCATTGAAAGAGTTATTGGAGGAGTTGAGAAAAAGAGTAAGTTATTGAATCCAGAAGAACAACGTATTGTTGCGTACCATGAAGCTGGTCATGCTATTTGCGGATGGTATTTAAAGTATGCTAGCCCACTTTTAAAAGTATCTATTATTCCAAGAGGTCAAGGTGCTTTAGGTTATGCTCAATATTTACCAGCCGATCGTTATCTTGAATCCACTCTTCAATTACATGATCGTATGGTCATGACTTTGGGAGGTAGAGTATCTGAAGAATTGAACTTCAATAGTGTTACCAGTGGAGCACATGATGACTTCAAAAAAGTCACTCAGGTAGCTCAAAATATGGTAATGAGATTTGGTATGTCTCCAAAAGTAGGTATGATTAATTATGCCGATTCAAGAGATAGTGATGATTTAACTAAACCTTTCAGTGAGGAAACTAATGAAGTAATTGATCTCGAAGTGCAAAGAATTGTAAAAGAATGTTATGATGAATGTAAAAAACTTTTAACTGAAAAGGCTGAACAGGTTAAATTGGTTGCTGAAGAATTGATGAAAAAGGAATTCATAACTAGAGAAGACATGATTAGATTACTTGGTAAAAGACCATACCCTGAACAAAATGATGCATTTGACAAATACCTTGATAACAAGCCAGCATTCAAAAATGTCCAACCTGATGAAGAATATAAAGATAGAGATTAAATAAAACAAACATTTAAAAATATGAAAAATTGAAAGCAGGAAAAGTTTATATATTGTATATAGAAAGCTAATATAACTTTGACAAATTTATACTGTTTGTTATAGCATCTATAATTTATTTTTATTTTTTATTTTTTTATATTTTTATTATAGTTTTCAAATTCTGATTCCTTGTTTCTATCCTGCACTTTGCTCAATTGTGTAACATCTTTATTATCAATCTATCCTGCACACCACACTAGTCAACTATTGGAGTATATTATTGTTTATATTGCACTATGGCTCGTTCAAGATCACGTCGTGCAGCAGCAGCAGAGACTGTGGAGAAAGTGGCTGAAGAGGTAAAGGACGATGTTAACCAGGAAGCTACACTGGGGGCAGAAGATGTTGAAAAGGAGCCTAAACAAGAAGATCTGGATGCTCTGGACGCGCCCGTAGAAGAAGATGACGATGACGACGAAGACGAAGATGAAGATGAAGAGGAAGAAGATGAAGAAGAAGAGGAAGAAGAAGAAGAGGAAGAAGAAGCTAATGAATCAGGTGATGATCAACATAATGAGAAAAAGAGAAAACAAACGAAACAAGCATCGCCTTCGGTCAAACAAGGGCCAAAGAAAAGAGGGAGAAAGAGAATTAAGCTTATTTTAGGAGAAGATGGATATGTTGATGAAGAAGGGAATCGCTTGAACATTGAAAATGATGAAATAGTGATGGATAATGAAGATGAAAAGGGAAAAGAAAAGATTGACGAACTTGGGAATTTAAAAGGTGGTAGAGTCTTTAGAATGAAGACGTTTACAATATTAGGACACGGAGAACAAAAATATATGGTTTCTACTGAACCAGCTAGATTGGTTGGGTTCAGGGACTCGTATTTGTTGTTCAAAACCCATAAAACTCTATTTAAAAAAGTGTGTACACATGAAGAAAAAATGGATTTGATAAATAGACATATTATTCCAAACTCGTATAAAGGAAGATCAGTCAATCTTGTCACTGCACGAAGTATATTCCGTGAATTTGGAGCTTTGGTCATTCTTGACGGACGTAAGGTAACGGATGATTTTTGGGAACAAAAGGCAAGAGATAGAGGCGATGTTGAAGGTGAATACGCTGATCCTGCTGAATTATATACAAATAAACTTATGGGTTTAAATGGTCTTGAAAGCGGTGGTAATGGTACTCCAGTTAATAACGCCGGCACGGCATCCACCGCATTAGTCAAATATCAAACTGATCCTACTTGGATTTATCAAATCGTATTGCAAACTGCCACCCACAATAAAAGGCTACAAGATGATCGTTCGGTGCTATTAGCCAATGGTCATAATGATGTATATACTGGATTAAAGTTCTACCCACTAAATACTCAGCCTACTAAGGCCACAATAAAGAGAGTCGGGCCAAATAAGGATCCAAGTGCCGACTTTGTCACGGAAACTTATTTAAGATGTGCTGATTTAACTAGAAAGGTTACCGGATTGAAAGATGTTCCACAACATATTTTTGCAGATGTTGATCCCGAGATTAAAAAGGCAATTCTTGAACAGCAAGAATATGAAGAAAATTTGTAAACTAGATAGAAATTTCAAGATGAAGTACCATTTATAGTAATCTACATTAAGAAACAAGAAAAAGAAAATGCAAAAGTAAAAAGGGTTGTTGTAATTAAGAAATAATTATAATTATTAGCTATGTTTTTATTGTTATATTTGTTAGTCAAATGTTTCTGAATCCCCATCAGATTCATTGTCCCTTGAACCTCTTCCTTTTTCCATGTGAGCTCTAAGTTCAAAATCTACTTTAGTTTTTCTTCTTCCGACATGGACAGTTATATCCCCTTCTTCTACCACTTCAGCGTGCTTCTTCAGATATGCAACTTCGGCTTTTGCTTCTTTGCCCAGTATTTTATGATTTACCCTTATGTGCTTGGCCAAAGTATCATGACGGGTAAATATTCTTGGACCAATTGATGGGTTTTGCTTGACACAAACAAAACATTTGAAAAGCTTCTTTTTCTTAGAATGTACGGTTTCTTGATGTCGTATTAATTCATACTTTCTCAGGAAACGACGCAAACAAAGGGAATTTGGTTCATCTGCTGATGTCAATTGACATTCATGTACTACATCTGGGTCATAATTAGATGACTTTGTCAGTGGTCTCGAAGTTGGGGAACTAGCTTGTGGCTCAGCCTGTGCTACTGGTTCGGGTTTCTTAATAACTTTATGAGTATTTGTCTTTGATGATGATTTCATTCTTCTTTTATTTTTCCCGCTATTTTTTGATAAATTTGTTGAGTTTTTTTGCTCGTTTTCAGATTCTGAAGAGCTTGAATCTTCTAAATATATGGACAGAGATTCCAGGTATGATCGTTTCGTTCTAGTTGATCTAGTCCGACGTGGAGTAGGATTCTCTTGATCCAAAGAGTTCTCCTGTGATAGCTGTGCTTTCTTGAAAGTATATTGTTTGTATTGTTGTATGAAATCATTATAAATATCATTAAGGTCAAGTTGAATAATAGCAAGAAAATGGGCGATTGCAGGTTTCCAAGATACTAAATTATAAATTTGCCAATAGTTTAATGACATAAAAACCGTAGTGAGAAATCTAACTGATTGTGTGGATAAAAATAAATTTGACCTTTTGGTCGATAATTGAACTAATATATCAAAATTCTTCTCGATAATTACATGCAACTCCAGATTGATAAATTCAACATTAGTATAAGTGGAAACCCGATTCATCAAATCCCAAAGTTTAGTTTGAATTGATTGTTCTTGTGTTGATGAGAGTTTACCATCATTTAATAATGATAAAATTTTATATAAATGTTCAGAATATTCTTCAATATTTTCAGGTTCACCCTGCACTAAAATTTCAATCACCTCTTCCAAAGGCATATAAGCTGTAAGATTGTCTGTAAATGTTAATTCATATTCTGGCTTCTTAGATGTATTTATTGATTTCTTTGGACTTGATTTGGGAATTTTAGGAGACGCTGGAACTACATTGAACTTTGTTGTCGTCAAAGTATTCTGTTTCGACAATTCCTTATTATTGGTCAACAGTAAATTAATCGATGCCAGCACCAAATCTGGATTCTTGGAATAGTAATTAGTCGTTGAACCAGAAGTGTGACCTAGCAACTCGCCTGGAGTAGCCATAATTTATTTCACCACTGTATTGAGTGGTTATTCTGAGTTTTAGATATGCTGGCAGATTAACTGCAAAAAAAAATCAATAGTCGCTAAATCAATTATTGTCCGGGAAAAAAAGCAGTATAAGGTGGCAGGAAAAATAATTTAAGTTGCGTATAAAAAAAGTGCTCACAGTTTAGCAAGTTTACAATATTATCAGTACTCAACCTTCAATTTTTCCAACTATCAAGTGGTGGTATTTAAGTGGTCAACACTATTAAAAGCGAGGATAAATTTGAGAATCTGTTGCTCGGTCAACATACACGACAATGGTCGTGTACTTACCCCCTATCATTTTTTCGCAGCCATTTTACTATGTTGCCAAATTCCCGTACTCAAAGATGAGCCAACTCATAAATTCAGAGAAATTGGTGAAGAAAACTTTTGTGGAAGGTGGAAAATACTCTTAAAAAGTTTTTCTTTGGTAATGACTGTGGTTATCAGCTCTAATTAGATATCAAAGGTAAAGTCTAGACTTATGATGACTTAATTTAAGAAATTTAGTAAAGAGTTAAATTTAACAAGGACTTTACCTATCGAATTAGAATTTGACTTAATCATGATGTAATTTGACTATTATCGACAATGTAAAATTAGTGGCGCTTTACAAAGTCATAGAATTATTTTGATCATGTATGCACAATAGATATATGGGAAAGTCACTCAAACCATATAATTGAAGTACTCAATATATTTACAGCAATCACAATAACAATAATCAGGAACCATCGATATCTAAATATTTTTACGATAATTAATTATTAGTTATTTCCGTTTATTGTTGTAAGGTAGTTAAAAGCCTAACTGAGCGTTCATGGGATTTAAGGATTATTCTGTGCTTTATTTTTTCTGTTTTAATTTTTTTTTTTTTATTATATTAATTTTTTCTTGTTTCTTTTTTCTAATTTTTCATTTGGTCAATTTAAATTTAACTTAACTCCAAGGTTTGTTCACTTGTATTTATTATTACAAAATATATGTTAGATCTTATTTCTTCACTATCCATTTAAATTTATCTATGTACGTATAATTTTACAAAAGAATTCCTACTTGTCATAAAATATTGTTAAATAGCTTGAATGGCCTAAAATGATTTGTTACGTTTCTCCATAGGTGTCTTGAATGTAGTTTATTGGGATCTATTCATAGAATTAGGATGTCCTCCATTAAGATGCTCACCCATATCTTGGCCAAGAGTATCTCTTGGAATCCGCGGCATGTGTAATGGTTGAAATGGTGGATTTTGGAATGGTGGTAGTTGTTGTGGATTTCCAAGAGGTAATCTTTGCCCTGGTATATTGGGTCCCATAGTCAGGTTCATTTGAGAAGGTGATCTATGAGGCAATTGTGGTGGTGCCCCCATGTGTAGTGGAGGTGGTGGAGGTGGGTGATGTCCATGCTCCCATTCTGGCTTTAAGTATACGTTAATACCAGGAAGTCGAGGTGATGGTCTTGCGTTTTTTTCTTCCATGAATGGCAACTTCTTCAAAGTGGGGCTGGTCATATCTTTCATACGATTGTTCATTTCAGTTTGGTGAATATTATTTTGTATCATACTGTTTGGCGAATTTGATATGCGAAATTTTTGAAAGTTTTCCTTAATTGATGAATTTTCCGGTTTATTGAAATTAACTCTTTCGAGTGATTCGTTTCCAATTGATTTCGGGTGTTGATGAAGCTGGTTGATTGGATCTTTTGATTTAAAATTAAGAAATCCAGTGTATCCTTGTTTGTTTTGATAATCTTGTGATAAAAATTGAGATGGATTTGTTTGTGAATGAACATGGGCTTGTGCTTGAAATTGAGCTTGGGCTTGGGCTTGGGCTTGAATTTGTGCTTGGGCTTGTGCTTGGGCTTGTGCTTGTGCCTGTGCTTGTGCTTGAATTTGGGCGTGGGCTTGTGCTTGGGCGTGGGCTTGTGCTTGGGCTTGTGCTTGGGCATGGGCTTGTGCTTGTGCTTGAGCTTGAGCTTGGGCTTGAGCTTGAGCTTGGGCTTGTGCTTGTGCTTGTGCTTGGGCTTGTGCTTGGGCTTGTGCTTGTGCGTGGGCTTGTGCTTGAGCCTGTGCTTGAGCATGGGCATGGGCTTGAATTTGAGCTTGTGTTTGAGCTTGCAGCTGACAATGCTGGGGAGTATGCAAATGATGTACTTGTAGTTGCAGTAACTGTGATTGTTGCTGTTGAGAAACTTGAGGTTGAGGGGATAATCTCAGGATCTGTGAGTGTGAAACATCAGGTGAACGAGAAGGTATTGTAGTTGTAGAATATGGTAAAGATTGAGGCCGACCAGAACTTGCTTCTGATGGAGATATTTGACCAGGTCCTACAGCTAAAAATTGCTTATTCACAGAAGTATTTGTTGAGACATTGGGTGAGCTAGATTCCAACATAACTGTCGAGTTTGCTTTAGCATTAGCAGCTGCGACGTTTGCCTGTGCTTGTGCTTTGGCTCTAGCTTGTGCGTGCGCTTGGGCATGTGCTTGAGCTTGGGCTTGTGCAAATTTCCCCGGGTCATCTATTATTTCCACATTTTCTTTAGCATAATTAACTGCCATTTTGTTCTCTTTCCCGGTGATACCATGTTTTCTTCGAATATGCCTTGCTAATGAATCATGTCTTGGATAGCTCAGTACTTTTGTACCATTTTTAGAACAGTAAATACATTTATATATTTTCTTTTTAGTTGCATGAACAAACTCTTGATGTCTTAAAAGTTCATTTTTACCATAAAAAATTTTCAAGCATGGGTTAAGACTATTTGGATCAATCAAATGGCATTGATGAATGACACCAGATTTATTTTTAGATGATTTTTTCGATTCATCACCACTATCATCTCTTTGTAATTTTTCATCTTCACTATCACTCTCGTCAGTAGTATTTGTAGCAGTTTCTTCTTTTGGTTCTGCCACAGTAATAGTCGTTGGAGTTGTTATTGAAGGATTGGAAGTAGGTTCAGCAGATAATGATTTCTTACGCTTCCTTTGAGGTTCTGGAATATTTTTAAGAGTAATATCAATATATGACTTGATATTAACATGTTCAAATTTTCTTTTTTTAGAATCTTTATCATACAGATGATATGAATAATTATAAAAAGGATATGGGAATGGATAATCCAAGCCTTGAGCCATATGAGATTCCAAGTAGTTTGTTGGAGGTTTAACTAATGGCCCAAATGAAGTTTGAATAACTTCTATATCGCATAATTTTAAAAAATATTCGAGGTCTGGGAGTAAATATAGCAAATGATACACTTCCCAATATTGTAGAGCATGAATCAATTTAACCATATATCTTGTTACGTGAGAAGAAAGGGATAAATTGAAATAAGTACTGGACATTTTCAATAATGATTTGTAATTATCGATAACAATCTTCAGTAAATGTTCGTTGGGGAATTGGAAAATACCCTTGTTTGGAAGGAAAGTAGGAACAAAATTAATTAATTCAGTAAGATGAGCTTCTAATGTTATTCTTTGCGACTCATCAAGATTGTCATCCAATAATAACCTCAACAGCTCCAGGAGTTCATAAGAATATTGGTTAATCAGAGGTACATCTTTCATGGAAATTTCTTCTTGAACGTGAGGATTTAATTTCATTAGATCATTGAGTATTGGATCCAGTTCCTTCTCGGGTATCGATCTCGGAGTTTCCAATTTACTGAATATAGCTTTAGTTAGTAATCACTTCTATGACTCAGTGTCCATAGTTTTGGCAAAAGTTTGATGTACAACTATTTGCTTTTATGGACGAGCCCTTATTTTAAGAGCCTTATTGATGGTTACTTACCCAGAGGAAGTAGCTCTTTACGAGTAGCTTTACCAGTCGTCCCTATTCCGGTTGATGGGACGTCTACTTGGGTACTAGACATGTTATGTTGAGGACAAAAACGACCTGCTAAGAGTCTGCAAATTAAAAAAACTTACCGCCATCAAAATCTGCAACCCGAATGTGCAACATCAGCGGAAAGTGGACGTGTGTGGCTAAGTGTTGACTGCCGAATTGGGAATCTTGTGCGAGAAACGTCCTAGAAAGGTTGCTCAAGATAAGAGCTGAAAAGTAGTTTCTAGTGACCACCCAGCTCAAGGTACATATAAAAAGTACAAGCTACATGTAAGCCAATTATAATTGTTTGATACAGAAGTGGTAATTTGATTGATCATTTTCGGTTTGTAAGTTGTTTAATGGGTCTCATGACTATTTGCTACGCTTTTTTTAAAAAAAAAAAAATCCTAATTATTATTATTATTATTATTATTGTTTTTGTTTTTTTTTTTTATTTTATTTCAAAAAAAAATTTCGTTTAATAATTGTCGTCGTCCTATTATGGGGAGCATTTTTTTTTATTTTATTATTATTATTATTATTATTACTTGGGCTGTTTTTTGTTCAGTTTCTTATTGAAAGAAATTTTTATTTTCGATCTGTTTAGTTATGCTTGATTGACTTGAATGCTCGAACTCTACACCATATACAAACTGGTCTTACGAGATGTATTCAATTGGTTAATATTTTTCCACTACTGCATGTGTCGCACTAGGTCATACGTTAAAATAATAGGCATTCTAATACACTATTAAAAATGAGGGATGTCGGCTTTAACTCCAGGGTATATTTTGCAAACCATGTCATTGAATATACTTGTATACGTTAAATTGATTTTTTTGCATTCTTTTAATCTAATTTAAATTCTTTTTAGGTTTTTTATTTTTTTATTTTTCTTTCATTCTTTTTTTTTTGACCTCTTTTTTAAGATCATTTAGAATTTATATACATTCCTGATATGCTATTAGAAGTAGTTCTCTTGGAATATATAGACTTGTAGGTTTTGAAAACTAGGTTTTTCGCGCTAAAATAACTAATCCGTAAAATGTATATATATATATATATATATATATATAAATATATTATAAATGTTTGTGTATATCATTTGCTGACATTTGACTATTAGTTTTACATTTATAGCGACCCATTTAATATGTTTGAATGAGCAGCTTTCTGATGCTTTTTTTTACAATACTTGCCCTTTAATTCTTTTGTTATTGCATGATGTGTTTGACTCTTAGTTAGGAACCATAATTTTCTCTATGTCCTTATCAATGTCCGATTTGAACAATTTGATTGGTTTTATCTGAATTGCATGCACTTTTTGATTTCGTAAAAGTATTATTTTTTTTTATTTACATACATTGAAAATACAAGTGTTTCAGATATTGATAATTGAACATGAATGTAATAAATTCACTATAAAAACATCGCTGCACCACTGGAAGGCCTTCTAAATGTTAAACTTTCAGCTTGGGTCGGTTGCAGTTTAAACTCATCTGGTTCTTCAATGAAAGGTTCCTTTGTAAGTAAATAGCTTTCATTCGTTTTAATATTCAGTGCAATTAAATTATTTTGTCCAAGGTACTCTAAAACATATTTGAATACTTTCTCTTTTACATCTTTGCCCCAAAGATTATCTAGATGTTCATGGTTAGCAACAGGTTGAGTGGTGGTATGTGATGGGAGTTGGTTCTTCATCACATCGATATCAACCAATGAATCAATATCACCATATATAATATGAATTGGAACTTTTATATTCTTTAATGGGTAATCAATGGTATTAAATTGACCAGTGAATGAGTCATCAAACATTTGAAATTTTTTACTAGCCATCACCTGGAACCAGTGAACAACACATTTCACTGAAGTGGTAGAATAAAGGTGAGCATAACTGGGAATTTTCTGAATTTTACATATGTTTAAAGATTTCCAATTGAATAACCCATAATTCAGGAAATCGATCATAGTATCGAAAAATGGAGGGTACATTAAGCTTTGCCAGGTTTGCACTGATGGCATAAGTACTCTCCTTGAGAAAATCAAATACATTAATGTTGGAGAAGCTTTTAAAAGAATATCTAAAAACTTCAGGTATAATCCATGAGGAGTAGTTGCAGGTGAAATTGCTATCATTCTATCAATCTTATGGGTTAGTTCTGGGTTGATGGAAATACTTGCAAATGCTTGTGATGAACCTTGAGAAAATCCAATATAAGTGAGAGATGAGACACCAGTAATGTCAAGTATAAAATCAACAGTATTGGGGATATCAAATAGAGCAAATTCATCAAGAGAGAAATCCCAAAATTTCTCCGAGTTGGTAGGGTAGAAAATATGTTTTTGTGAATACTTATTACCTCTATTGTTACCCAACCATACATCATAACCTAAGTCATATAGTAAGAAGGGCAAATTCAGATGATTATCCAACATAGTGACCCAGATTTCCGATGACATCAACAAGCCATGGTGAAGATAAATGACTTTACCATTTCTTGGGGTCGAACTATTACCACTCTTCACTATGTGATGAACTGTTAGTAAATAATTGTCCTTAGTTTTAATGATGTGCAGCTCAGCTCCGTAGCCAAACAATTTACACATTGATGGGAAATTGGGCAGATTTAATAGATCGATCATTAAGTGGTACTTATCAACATCAAGATCTTCATATGATTTACTATCCAAGTACTTATACTTGGTGTTTTTATTATCCCTGGCAATGTTATCCGCTGGGTCATGCGAAAGCAGATACACTCGTTTTAAAGACGACGTAAAAATACTGATAACGGTTTGCGGTAAAAGCATTGTTACAAACATCAGAACGTATTCTAGCCAGGCTAGAAAGAGCAGAACTATGACCAATGGCCATTCCCATATTTTCAATCTTCCTATCAAAGGAATAGACATCTTCAGCTTGAAATTGGTGGTTAATTTATGATAAATCTAATTGGGTTTGAGAGTGAAATTGTACTATTTGAAATCTAGCTTGCTACAAGTTTTTTTTTTATTTTATTATATTTTGTTTTCTTTATTTTCTTTTTTTTTTTTTTTTTTATCGTATGTATATATATATTTATTTTATTCTATTTTATCTTTTTTCTATCCTTTATCTTTTTTGTTTCTCTAATTTATCATGCAATTTATTTTACCTTTGTTTAACTAAATTCATTTTCTGAGTTTTATTCTCGCCCACTGCTAGCTCAGATCTTGTTTTCAATCTAATCTCATTTGCTTTTAATTGTAGTTATAAATATTTGATATGTTCCTGTTTCTAGCTGATTGATTGAATTGTAATGGGAGATATTAGGTTTATGATCAATCATATATTAGTACGGTTAAAAGTTCGGTTCACGTGATGGGTCTCTAATTATAAGTGTTAATAGCGGTTAATTGTGCTACAAAATGATCCAGGCGTATCTATGCCGATAATATATATCAATCATGGTCATTCAATCTAAAGTATATCATCATGTGGATTTCCACTTGAGCTTATGTAATTTTTTTTTTTCTACAATTTCACTTGAACTACTATTTCTTTGGTATTTACATTCTTTTGGAAAGTTCCAGATTTTTATCAAATATTTACTTACCCAGTTATGCGTATTTTTCATATGCGTATGAGTTGAAAATAGCACAATCTTACTAACAATTTATTGGCTCATTAAAATATCTTTTCGAACTTTAATTCTTCATTGCTACTAAACTGAAAAATAAAAATAAACCTTAAAACTAAATTTAAAAGAAAATTTACTTTCAGGGTGCGCAAATAGTTCCGGGTGTGGCATACTGTATATAGTCCAGCTAACAAATACAGGTGTGACAGCAAACGGTACAAATTGGTTGCAAACAAATTCAGTTTAGAAGGTCGTTTAATATGTGACTTTCTTCAGGGCTCTTCACAAAATAAAGTTATTCGGGTATATTTATATGGAATTATATATGCAGTATATACTTTTAGTTGGTACCGCTACCTAGTTTGATAAGATGAGAAGGTTCGTTATCTCCTTGTTTTTCTCTTTTCATATCTGGAATATTCTGTATGTTTATAATATACATATAAATATTCATGCAATTCTATTGTTTTATTATCTCATCCTGTTGTTGAGTGGTTCAATATTGGCATCCTCTTAGTATGATGGTTTTTATTTTATACTATTTGATATTAATCTGTTCTTGGTTTAGCTAAAGGTACATATTTAGCAGCATTCCTTTATACAATATTCATATACAATATTCTACAATATTTCTTGATGATATGTATCTTATACAAAATTTCTTAATAGTATGTTCCTTATACAAAATTTCTTTATAATATGTTCCTTCATATAATAGCCTAGTTATTATATCATTAACGTTAATGCTTTTTAAATACAAGGAGTAAAAGAATTAAAAAGAATAAGAATAGAATAAAAATCAAATGAAAGAATAAAAGACTAAAAAAAAAAGACTAAAATACAATGAAAGATTAAAAAAAAAAAAAACAACAAAAGACTAAAATACAATAAAAGACTAAAATAACAATAAGAGTGTAAAGAAAAGATGAAATAAAAAATACATTGGAAAATAATTGAAGAACAATTTGAAGAACTAATATCATAAAAGATAGTATATGACCCCATATGGGTTATTTTATACTAGTAAGTAGTACCTTTTTGGGCTTTAGTAAAAATATAGTCAATTATATGCTTTACTTCGATTGTCCTTTTCTCATAACTTTAATATTTGTTGCATACATTCTATAGTCAATTCTTTTAGCTCAATAAATATTTTTTTTCTGGTTAGGTGATTTATATGCGAACATTTTTCCTTACAACAAGCATAAGCATGCCATGCACAGTTGCATTTTATTGATGCCATACAAAATAGGAATATTTTTATCTGATTGTCTTGAATTGATTTTTTCTTGAATTTTTTTTTTTTTAATTTTTTTATTATTACTATTATACTAATTTTCACTGCCACTGCACTAATCTCATTGGCTATTGTTCCTGGCCTTTAGCTCATACTAGTGCAATGTGATAATTACTTTCCCCCACCATTTATATTGTAAATGTGGTGAATAGTTAGGAAAAAAAATTATTATATTTCGTTTTATAGTATTTTTTGTTTTTTATTATTTTTTGCTTTTCTTTTTTCATAATCCCATAGAAAGAAAATCATTGCAAGTTTAACGAAAACTTTGCTGATATTCAGTTTAATTATCCTAATAGTGAGTAATCGAGGTTTTGTAGTTTTTTTTTTGGAATTCATTCATGAAATATGACACTTAAAACTTTTTTATCAGATAATTTCATCCCCCATATACCTGAAAAAAAACCTGTATTTGAACCTTTAAGCGATACACATTTGGGACATACATTGGAAGAGGAAAATGCCCAATTAAAGCCCAATACTATCAAGGATAATGAGGCAGTTGGCCCCAATTCTATTAAGGAGAAGACTGATGACTTAGCCGCTGTTCAATCTAGAGAAACTACATATACTGAAAGAGGTGAAAATGTTCTTCATCGATCTCTTAAAGGAAGACATGTCCAACTTCTTGGTATTGGTGCAACTATTGGTTCTGCTCTTTTCGTTGCCATTGGTAAAGCTTTAGCGAAAGGTGGACCTTTATCATTGTTTTTAGGTTTTGTTACTTGGTCTTTCCCCATTTTGTTTATTACCATTTCCACTGCTGAAATGGTTCTGTATCTTCCAATCACTTCCCCATTTGTAAGAATGGCTGGCCGTTGTTGTGATGATGCTCTAGAAGTTATGACTGCGTGGAATTTTTGGTTTCTTTGTTGCACACAAATCCCATTCGAAGTTGTCACGGTGAATTCAATTCTTCATTTTTGGAGAAATGATTTCTCTCCTGCTATACCTTTAGCGATTCAAGTGGTTTTATAT
The DNA here is from genome assembly GCA_030573815.1 of Kurtzmaniella cleridarum. Lineage (NCBI taxonomy): Eukaryota > Fungi > Ascomycota > Pichiomycetes > Serinales > Debaryomycetaceae > Kurtzmaniella > Kurtzmaniella cleridarum. Next base: position 600,261 of record JAJMDQ010000001.1, on the reverse strand, counting down.
TTTTTAATTAATGTTTTCGGCGTTTCCATTTATGGTGAAACTGAATTCTGGTTAAGTATAGGTAAAGTCATTTTAGCTTCCGGTTTGATTATATTCACTTTTATTACCATGGTTGGTGGGAATCCTCATCATGATGCCTTTGGTTTTAGAACTTGGAATGACCCGGGTCCAATGAATACTTATATTCATTCTGGTGACTTGGGTAGGTTCCAAGGTTACCTTGCTTGTGTTATTCAAGCTTGTTTCACCTTTGCCGGTCCCGAGTATATTGCTACAGTGGCTTCAGAAACTATTAATCCAAGGAAAACTTTGCCCTCTGCGTTTAAACAAGTTTTCATTCGTTTATCTGTTTTCTTTATTGGTGGTGCTCTCTGTGTTGGTATCTTGGTCCCTTACAATGATCCAACTTTAATTGAATCTATCAAGGATTCTTCGAAGCCCGGTGCTGGTGGGTCTCCTTATGTCATTGCTATGCAAAACCTTAATATCAAAGTATTACCGCATATTGTTAACGTTTTGTTGGTCACTGCAGCTTTCTCCGCCGGTAATTCATATACTTATTGCTCTTCAAGAACATTATATGGCTTTGCATTAGATGGTTATGCTCCACGATTCCTCACTGCCACCACTAAAACTGGTATCCCCATGTATTGTGTTCTTATTTCTCTTTGTTGGGCTTTCATTTCATTTTTGCAATTGGGAGAAACTGCTAGTAAAGTCCTTGATTGGATTATTAATTTAATTACTTCCTGTCAATTAATTAACTTTGTCATATTATGTGTTGACTATTTTTTCTTTTATAAAGCTCTTAAAGCTCAAGGTATTGATCGTAAAACGTTGCCATTCAGAGGTTGGTTCCAACCATACCTTGCCATTATTGGAGGTCTCAGTGCTCTCACTATGCTTTTCGTTGCTACTTATGAGATATTTATTCCTGGTGGTTGGACATACAAGTCTTTCCTTTGTTCATACTTATTGCTTTTCATTGATATTGGAATTTTCATTATTTATAAAGTGGTTTGGCGTACTAAATGGAAAAAATCTCACGAAGTTGATTTAGTGACAGGTTTAAGAGAAGTTGAATTACATGAACAGAAATTCTACGAATCTATGGCCGCGAAAAAGAGAATTGATGATGAGGGTAAGATTCGCCGTTCATGGCACCAAAGAGTTCTCGTGACTATCTTTGGTAGTGAGTTATAAAGTATTTGGAATTTAGATTGGAATCGAGGCTTAATATGCGTTTTGCGCTATGCTTTATTAACCTTTCAGGTATCAAAAGGGGAGAACTCAAAGCCAGTGTACGTACGATATTCACTAGTTTTAACTAAAATCGTTACGAACTAGTTTAATTTTTTTTTAAAGAAAAAAATAAATCGTCAAATACTTTTAGCACCATTAAACAATCTTTTTAAATTAGTAAAAACATCATTCAATTCCAAATAGAAAGATATATATATATATATATATATATATATATTGGTATTATGCACATTTTAGTTGTTTGGTTGTCCGAAAGCAGTCATCATAGATGTTATATAAGTGATTGATATTACCAATTCATATACTTAAATTGGTTTAATTAAATACATATAATTCATGCGGGTATTTTCGGTAATAACCTTAATTTTATGCATATTTGGTTTTATTTGCGGGATCGCAGCGAAGATATATTGTATTAAAAAGTTTATTGTATGTTTCTGATCTTTGCAAAAATACCTAGCACATTAATTACACCTCTCAAGTAATTCCTTATCTTTTGTAGCACTCATTTGCATTTATTTTTTTAAATTTCATTTTCCATGACGATTCACTATGATGATTATTTTAGTTTCTTTCAATGAAATGTTATGTTTGCAACCTTTTTAAATAAGCGATGGGTTTTTCTGCAACCTTTGATTCGCTCTTTATTTTTTCAAAATAAAAAATTAAAAAACATTCTCCTCCGATATAAAGCTTTTAATTAATTCATTTTTACCTTTTTATATATATTGTAAGATTAACTTCCCATCTTGATACTTCTCCGATATTTTGACATGGTGATTGGTTATTTCTAAATAAAAACTAATAATTACGAACAGCTAGGGAAGCTTTGAAATAAATAAAAAAAATATTAAATAAGATTTGTGAGACAAAAATAAATAAAAAACAATTAAAAAAAAATTAAATGAAAATTATAATATCTCAGCTCCCAAAAAATTGATATCTTCACTTTGAAAATTCTCTTACTAGTTAAGTTGAAGAATGAGACATTTTATAAATTTTAAAGCGGGCAATAGAACAATAGATATATGAGACATTATGTTGGAGTAAAAAATAATTAAATAAATACTAAATATTGACTTGAACAAAAGTCTGTAGAAACTAAAGAGATTCAATATTACATACAATGTATTCATATATAATCAGTAATTTCAGATTTTAATCAAGAAAACTGAATTTATAATATTAAGTGTTTTTAGATTTAAATTAGATGTAATTTTGTTTCTAGAATAATTAACTGATAAGAAAGGTGAAATAAGCAAGTAGTTGGTTAAAAAATGCTTTTATAATAAAAGAAACACGATGGAAAAATTGGATATGGGAAATTAAAAATTGGAAACAAATAAATTAAAAAAAATAAAGACTATTTGGGAATTGAAAATTAGAAAATTGAAAATTAGAAAATTGGAAAATTGGAAAATTGATAATTTGGAGGTTAAAATTCTAAACTAGCAAGCTTTGGAAAACAATTGATTAATATAATGAATATATTTAAGGGCTATAAGGATATGCTTAGTTTTACATTTCCCATTTCAACATAAACACATGGGTGAAATGAATGTTCAATAATGTCTAAAAAAAATATCAACTGTACTATTCAATTAAATTTTTCATCTATTGCATCAAGCTGCTTGCTAATGTTCCAGATAGACGCACGTTGTACACTATTTCAAAAGGAAACCTTTTGTACTAGGGAAAAATATATATATTTCTAAGTAAGAATCCCGCAAAAGTATGCGTGAAATACGGAAAATTTGTTGAAGAAATTAATATTAAATGTACGGCACCCACTAAATTTCTTGGTCGGGAATTAGATAATATCACTACAACACAAACCACATAGTGAATAGGACTGAAAAAAAAAACCATTAGTCTAAAATATTCACACGTGTACATTTAAATTTCAAACTGGTCATGGTTTTTCACTGTATTGGCTTGCTACATACACTTGCAATATAAAATTGGTTCCCATAAAAATAAATGTACATCTCTCAATCTGCAATACATAAAGGCTTTGCTTTCAACGCATCTATAAATGAAAAAATATAAATTTAATAAAAAACAAAATCTATATATATATATGTAAAATATTATAATATAATATATTATGTATCAAAAATTAAATCAAACTAATTAAGTAACTTAACATATTAACCGACTGAAAAGAGGTATCTACAATAAAGATAAAATAAAGGCGGAAATGAACATGAAATAAACATGCATCAACTCAATTGTGAACGTGATCGTGATCATGCTCAGGAACATTTGTATGGAAATGGAAACAAAACTGAATTTGCATACAATGATTCATCTTTGTGGGCGTAATAATCCCTTCTCATGCTAACTAAAAAACTGTTTTATTGGTTTTATTATCAATTTCAGTAAATAGTTGTTTTCGCGAGGCTCTTTATGGGTAATTGTGAAATAACATAGCTTAAAGTAACTTGTCTCACTTCTTGCAATTTAGAGGTTTTTGAAAAAAATTTTCTAATCAGTATCTATTTTATTTTTTTTTTTTCTTTCATTTTTTTTTTAATTCCATTTTTTTTTTTTGCCTCAAGCGAAAAAAAAGCCTTACGTTCCTATTGCAATTCAACATCCCTTTGCTTTGCGTTGCAAACTTTCGAATCCCACAAGTTGAGCGTTTGAACAGTCTACTATTGACAATGCATATATCTTATATTGTCAAGGCTCATGATGAATGGTCAAACACATTTTTGGTACGAGAGGAAGTACAGCAGATGGAAGAGTTCACTGAACATCAAATATTTATCCAAAGGGTGTTGGCAATTCTGTCATCTACAACGTCAATTGTTTTCTGTTTAGTGGCACTTTATACATTTTTCGCCATAGATCCACGTCGACTTGTATTTAGGCATCACCTTATCTTTTTTCTTTTAATATTCGACTTATTGAAGGCAATAATTCTTTTAATATTCCCACTGAGAGTATTCACAAATGCCTCGGCATATTTCAATACCAAATTTTGTCAAGTGATTGGGTTTTTCACAGCTACAGCTATGGAAGGAGCCGATTTTGCCATATTATCATTTGCCATTCATACTTTCCTATTAATTTTCAAAACCAGCTTTACCGTTCGTTTAGAAAATGGTAGAACTGAAGGAGGGCTTTATATTTATCGATATTATGTTTATGTATTATCATTGTTAATACCATTAGTACTTGCATCTTTAGCCTTTATTGGAGAAGGTTATAAGCCTTATGTTTGTTGGTGTTATCTTCCTCAAGAACCGGTCTGGTATCGGTTAGTTCTTTCTTGGGTCCCTAGATGGATAATAATCGTGTTAATCTGTAGCATCTATTTAACGATATATGTTCACGTTATAAGAGAATTTAATGCTCTTGGAGGCATGTTTAAAACTATGAATAGGCGGAAAAATGGTGGGGATGATAAAAAGCCTACTTTTTTCTCCGCTTTAAAATATGCATTTCGTCTGTTCATCGATACTATTTTCCCTAAAATCGATCTTTTAACTGATCAATCTGTGAATATTCCAATGTCTCCAAAAGATACAAACAATTCCAAAAATCATAAGCGTCGTGAAGATGTTGAAGCTGATTTCACGGTAATGAACCCTAATCTATATGGAGAAAATTTGGAAAATTTCCGTAAACGTCAAAAAATCATTCAAAAGCAAATGAAATCTATTTTCATTTATCCATTTGCTTATATTTTAATTTGGCTTTTCCCCTTTATCTTATATTGTACTCAGATCAATTATGAAAAGCATAATGGCCCAGTGTATTGGCTTAATTGTGTTGGTGCATTTATGCAACCTTCAAACGGATTTATTGATCTGTTGGTATTTTTTTATCGAGAAATTCCTTGGGAATACACCGTTATGAAAAATTTTGCAAAAGATAATGCAGATAAGTACGCTTCAATGGTTGTTATAGGCAATGAACTGGATTCAGTTGCTACATCTGCAAAGCTAGCTAAACATCTGTTTAGTGTTAGTATGGCTCAAAATACTAAATTATATCTGTGGTGGAGACAAGTATTGCATTATTTGAAATTACCTTTATTCAAATTACCTTCTCAGGAGAACGTATGTAAAGCACTGGACTTATTTGAACAACAGTTACAACATAATCTTAACCCCTTTGGAAATCAAAATAGTATTGGTAAAACTTATGCTGGACCTCACGATTTCCTGAATTTGTTAAGTGGAGATTTACTGGAAAAGGAATTTAGAGTACCTGAACAATCTCCATTGAATCATAAATATCAACTAAACAATCCAATTTTCAAAAGACATAGCGCTCTGCAAAAACTGTGGCAATCGCGTCAACCATCGGCGATTGATCCAGTAACCAATCTTCCAAACAACTTTAATGAATCTCAACCTAATTACCATAATGACAATAATAATGACAATAACAATAATAATAATCATAATACTCATAATAATTATAATAATCATAATATTTATAATAATCATCATCATCATCATCACCATCAAAATGATAATGATAATACTAATTATAATAATAACAATAATAGTAGCAAGATTGAAGATTATAAACTTAATCGAATCAGGGTCAATTCAATCACTAACACTAAAACTACCAATAAGAAAGTAAGTTCCGGGGAAACTTCGATATTGCTGCTGACCCTGACTCATCTGAATCTGTTGACAGAATCAGAAGAGATGGATTTCATTGAATTCTTGAAACAAGGACCTTAAAAAAAATTTATAGTAGACCAATATATTTCACAAACTAATATATATATATCCTAATTTATTACTCCTTATGTACATATCCAATTATATTGATTTACTATATATATAAAATTATTATCGATATGTTGTATGTATTTAAATAATTTTCTATTTCTATTCCTTTATTTTTCCATTTTCATTTTTTTATTATTTTTCTATGACTACAAATTCATATCCCCAATACAAATACTTGAACTTTAACGTTATATGGATTTATGCTTTTTTGGATCGTCATGTCTAACCAAAACATTTATGCAGTAATTGTTGTAAGCAAATTTAATTGTAAAAGCATAGTTGAAACATTAATACACCCCCGGCAGTATATTCTAGAAAAGAAAAAATTCAGTTTTTGTACTTTTATCACTATGTTTTCCAATTGTACGCCTAAAGTTTAGTTTCAATATATACCCTACAATTACTCATAGAGCTAGCGCCGTTGGTAAAACCGTTCCAACATGTATCCGAAAATTTGCGCGAAAATACCTAGAGTTATCAAGCCTCATACTGGTTTAGTTTAAATCTTGATAGAAAAAAAAAAAAAAACTTTAAATGGTCCCAATTCGATTTGGTTTTAGTTCCTATGAATTGTTGATTTTCAATACCCAGTTAATTTCCATCTAATTTGAACCAATTCACCAAGCTTCAAACCAGGTCATTATGCTTAATTGCGAGTTACTCTCCTGTTTTTTTTTCCTCTCTTTTTCCTGCTTATTCTATTTGTTCTGTCTTTGGCTTTATTAGGTTTGCTTATTGCGGCTTATTTTTTTGATGGCATAAATTGATGCAGTCCCGCTGCGATATGCGACCGCACTTTAATTGTTAAAATATGTAAATCCTATTAAAATCATATAAAATTCTAACCTGGCCAACAGTACTTCATCATATAAGCAGGCTTCATGGTCACCAAGTATAAGGAAAGTGATGCTGGAGATGGAACTAGAGCTGTTGACCAGCATCTTACTGGAGTCAGTTTAGCTCTAACACTATTATCTTGTGTTGCAACGCTTTTCATTGTTGCTCTTGATCAAACTATAGTTGCCACCATTTTGACGATTGTAGGGGAGAAGTTTAATGAGTTCCAGAAAGTTGGATGGTTGACTTCAGGGTTTCTTTTACCCATGGCATGTTTGGCACCTTCTTATGGTAAGATATCGATTGCGTTTGGTCGTAAAAATACCATGATGATGGGGATAATTATTTTCGAAATAGGATCATTGATCGCAGCATTAGCTCAAAATATGGATATGTTGATTGGAGGTAGAGTCATACAAGGAATTGGGGGTGGAGCAATCCAATCAATGAATATGGTAATTCTAACTGAATCGGTCCCTATACTGAAGAGACCTTTATCCATGACATTGATTGGAGTCACATTTTCTGTGGCTTCAGTGTTGGGACCTTTCATAGGTGGTGCATTTGCCACTCATGTATCTTGGAGATGGTGTTTCTACATCAATCTACCTATTGGAGGTGTAGCAATTGTATTTTTATTGCTTGGATTTCATCCTCCAAAACCTCATGGATCCTTGAAGCAAAAATTAAAGAAAATAGATTACCTTGGTACATTTCTCATTGTTGTTGGTATAACACTACTTCTATTGGGCTTAACTTTTGGAGGTTCCGATTTCCCATGGAGATCTGCTGCAGTTATATGTTGCTTTTGCTTGGGTGGGGTATTTATCATATTGTTTAGTGTTTGGAACTTTATATATCTGCCTAATCCAATTCTTATTGAAGAGATTATTATTGTGCCTCAAATTTTGGCAAGTTTTCTTAGTGGATCTTTTAATTTTGGCTTTTTCATGGCTTCCATCACTTTCCTCGCAATCTATTTCCAAATTATCTTTAATGCTTCCTCTTGGCAACTGGGGATCGATTTAATGCCATTGGTCATTTCAGTCACTATTGCAAGTATTCTAAATGGGGTTTTCATGAGATTCACTCGATTTGTTAAAATAACTTTGACTCTTCTGAATATATTGGGTCCAATAGGTGTTGGACTTTTCCTTTTATTAAATAGAAATCTGGACTCATCTCATCGAATTGGTTTACTTATACCCGCAGGTGTTTCCATTGGTTTACAGTTTCAAAGCTCTTTACTTCTGGCTCAATTGAAAGCTCCACAACACGTTGAAGGATCCCTCATCTTAATTACTATCTTTATGAATTTTGGTAAATCTCTTTTAGGTGCAATTTGTGTTACTATTGCTCAACTCATCTTTAGATCTTGTGGTACTAATTATATCAAAAATGCCATTAAAAATGTCGATCTTAATTCGGATGACTATAAATTATTAGCGCAAATTCCTACTAGTGTTATTATCGAAAACCCAGCTGTCATTAAAAGCCTCACACCTGCTTCAAAAGATTTGGTATTAGATCAAATTATGAAAGCTCTTTATGATGTTTTCTATTTCCTGTTGGCTCTCGCGTGTGTAGCATTGATAGCAGGATTGTTTTCAACAAATATGAGAATACCAAAATCTAAAGATATTGCCAGTAAAGAAGATTATAGTCTACATGATTCTATACTGAACGAAGACGAGAACAATTCGATAACTTCCAATCAAGATTTTATTGGTCCTCATAAGTGGAAAGAACCAAGTTTACATTCTAAAACCGTTGTTGAATCCAACTCTTTTGAAACTGCATTAGAAGAAGTAAATGATAGGTCAAAGCACTAATTAGTCTTTTTTTTTTATGTTTTTGATTCCCACCCGATCATTTATATTACTTGAGTCTTTTATTTTTTTAATATTAACTAATATACACTTTATAGTACAATGGCAATTTCTTTCTCTTTATTTCTTTTGGCCTTCTTCTTCTTCTTCTTCTTCTTCTTCTTCTTCTTCTTTCAGATACATTAGGCATCAATCAATTCTTTTGGACATCTCTGATAAGTAGAGTCTGATATGACTGTTCAATTGCTGTATTTCCTGCTGAGCTTCCTTACTTTCATTTTCAAATTCCTGAGTAACAACGGCCATTTTTTTCTCTAAATCTGCTATTCTTGCCTTTTTTAGATTCAATTCTTCTTCTTTCTCTTTTCTACTGTTCAGAAGCTCGGCATAATCTTCATTTAATTTGGCCAATTTTTTCCTTGCTTCTTCACTTTTTTCAAAAGCCAGTTGCCTTAACCTGGTCATCTTATCTTCGATATTTGTAGATTGTCTTTGTAATTGCTGTATTTGACGGTTCAAATCATTCAATTCAAGCGTTTGTTGTTCTAAAAAATCCAGATATTTATTAAGTTTACCAATGGCATCTTCTTCTTTGCTCAAATCATTCAATATTTCTTCAAGTATTCTAAATATACCTTTAAGTTCCAGTTCTACCAAATGAAACAGTTCTATCAGAACAGAAAGATTTCTGTTTTGTTGTTCCAAATCTGATATTTTAGTTTGATCTTGTTGAGCATTCAATTTTAAATCTTCGTTTACTTTTTTCACTACTGAAGGATCCAGAACAATATATTTTTTCAATTTTTCCACTTCTTTTGATTTTTCTCCAATTAAGTAGTAAAAATCTTCCACTTTTTCAATCAATCGATTTTTCTCATTTTTATATTTAGTATGTTCAAAAATTAGTTCTTCTTGAGATTTTTTCAACCTTTTAAGTTCATTTTCAAGTTTAGAATTATATGAATTTAATTGAGCCAAAGTTGCCTTAGAATGAGTATTAGAATGTTTGTCTTGAACACCATTTGAAACATTCAATTTTTTTTCAAGTTGTTCTATTTGTTCCTTTAATTGATTGTTCCCAGCTTGGCATTTATTTAATCTTTCCACATTAGTTTCACTTTTAGCTAATAATTCTTCACAATCTACTGAATGTTCTTCTCTGAATTTAGCATAATTTACAATGGCACTTAATATTCTCCTAATTCTGAAAGGATCGGGTCTTATTATATCTGTTAAAGTAAAATCGTGTAGTCCACAGTCAACTAAGAATCTTTGAGTTATACGAGAAAGCATCAAAAGTTGTAACAGGTTATGAATATCATCTAAATTCTTGGGGATAGATTCTTGGGAATGCACTCCTTCATCAAGTTCGCCCCCCTGAGACTCGGGTAAGTTTTCGTTGCATATTTTAATTGCCTTCCTGTTTATATTTTCCACTGTTACTCCTAAAAACAGGTCCAATATCTGTTCAAGAAGTGTCTTTACATACACACTTGTAGGTTTCAGAACTAGTTCTTCTGAAGCACGGAAATTACAGCTTTGGAGGCATATTGAGATCTCTTTAAAGTCTAGTAAAGGGAAATTATCTTGGTGTTTTGGTTGTGGAGGCCCCGTCCTACGGAAAAGCGCAGAATTCCGGTAGATCGACGACGGTCTAGACATGGGTTAGTGTATGTAAACAAATAACATAAACATTTTAAAAATAAATGCGAAAGTGGGTTTCAGCAGAGTGCATACAAGTCCTACCAGATTTAGTTCCCATGATGGGTTTCACTGGAACTGGGGAGCAACATAATTACTATTTGTATACGAATAGAGACTAAATAACCATAATTACTAGATTTGCTACAAGAAAAAAAAAAATAGTTAACAAACACTTCATCATTCATTCATATATGTCTACATAGAGGTAATAATTTATTATACTCTTTCAGCGGTCCAAATTGCAGTTCTGCAAACTACTTTGATGGCTTCAGTTAATAAGATGTATGGAACGGCTTTCTCTGCATCATGTTCAATGGCAGTATCTAAATGCTCTAATTCATCATCTCTAAAAGTACTAATGGTTTGCTTCAAATCAGCCAATTCTTTAGACTCCTTTGCTCCAAGAATAATCTTACCAGTTTCCTTATCCTTCACCGGGATCTTATATTGATTTGTTAATACCCTTAATTGCTCATTATAATGTCCTCCAATAACTGTTTCCACTGCCACCGTACAAGCCATAGCCGCTTCTTTACTAATCAATGCAGTTCCTGCTCCAATTCCAATAGCCCCCAATTTCCATAAAGGGGTTAAAAGAGATGGTCTAACTCTTCTTTTCGTTTGCAAATCATTAAAAGTATTATGATGATGTATCTCTTGATCCCACATGTGTTGCAAAACCGGCTTCAAATGAGGATACTTGTTTGCTAAAATGGCATATTGGCCCATATAAATGTAATTGGCCCCCAATTCTCCTGCCTGGTCCACTCTTATCACTCTTTCTAAGTAGGCAAGTTGTGCGCGCGACATAGGGCCATGTTCTAAGATCGGTTGAGCCTTCGCAGCCCCCGTCAGCATGTAGCGCAAGAAGTTTTTACTCATGGTAGGAATTCGAAAATGTTTGCGGTCAATTTTATTCGCACTACATATATGGTGTTATTTTATTTCTTTTTTATTTTTAAGTTTTAATTTTGAATATGGCTTCTGGTTTTCAACACCGTAGTTGAACTGTATATATATATATATATATAATTATATAGTTTTTTTTTTTTTTTTTGGTTTTTGACACCATCTCTTTAATACAGTAGATACCTCTCATTTGATCTTACTTGTTTTAATTAGCTATTTATGGGGGTGAATCAAGTACAAGAAAAGAAAAAAAGCACCAAGAAACCTAGGGTTTTCAAAAAAAAAGTATGCATAGATAAGGTAAACTTGAAAGTAATTAGAAAATGGGTGAGTATTGAAATAGATAAGTTGTTGAAAGATGACGATATAGTGGCCGACTACTTGATGGAGTTATTACAAGTGAGTAACGAGCCAAATATTAAAGAAATCCATACGCAAATGGCGGAATTTTTAGGAGAACAAGAATCATTGGAATTGTGTACCAGACTATGGGAACTTTTGGTCAGCGCCCAAGACGATAAAGATGGGATTCCTCAACAATTGATTGAACAGGAAAAAAATGGTGGTGTTTATAAACAAAGTAATGAGCAAGTAAATAATTGTAAACGTGATGATGAGGATAGGAGTTCAAGTTTAAATTCCGGTATGAGGTCAGGGCTGAGAAAAACAAATTATAATCGTAGTAGAAGTAAAAGTCCGCAACGAGAGCAAGTTCGAGATCGAGATAGGATTAATGATGGTAAGAATATATTAAATCGAGACCCTACTACTCAGAAAACCAGTTATAGAAGAACTTGATTGTATAATGAATTTATGGTGTTTAAATATATTATTGTATTAGTAAATATAATAACAGGCAATATGAAGATGCTGGAAACAGAAATGATTTGGCTTTGTGATCCTTTAACCTGACAAATCTAGTAGCTACCAGTTGCAAACTGCCAATGGCTAAATTGTGTAAGTTATTTTAGAATTGAAAAAAAAATTGAATTTACGATACTGACTGAGGTGGTGTTCCCACTTTTTCACCCGTACATAAGTTATATTTTGATGCAATTTGGTAAAAAATTGAAAAAAATATATTACACAAAAATGTAAGATATTGAATTCATCTATTCTGAAGAGGATCCATTCCATCAGAACTTTTACAATATTTATATAAGTTTTCCAACTATAATATCTAAATAAAAATTCCCAGGTCCTCCTCCTATTAGTGACATTTCCTTGTTGGTCCTTTCACTATTTACATTAGCTAAATATACATATATATATAAATATATACATATAAATTCTTTTTTTATTTTTTTTTTTCTTTTGAAAAAAACGATGTGTCCCCACTTGATTTCGCGTGAATCCTTCGCCCAATTTTGATGATGTGTCCGGCCGGTGTGTATACAACTAATCCCTACAATTTATTTACTACTACTAATATCTTACAAACAAATAACATGAGTGAAGAAAATGGTGAAAAGCAACATCGCCATCATCACCATCACAAGCATGGTGAGTCCAAGGGGGCACACACTGGGACTTGTATAGGGAAATACCAAGTGCTTCAGACCCTTGGAGAAGGTTCTTTTGGGAAAGTTAAGCTCGCTCAACATACTGGAACTGGACAGAAAGTGGCATTGAAGATCATCAATAGGAAGACCTTGGCTAAACTGGACATGCAAGGGCGTGTAGAAAGAGAGATCTCGTATCTCCGTCTTTTAAGACATCCTCATATTATCAAGCTTTACGATGTGATTAAGCTGAAAGATGAAATTATTATGGTTATTGAATTTGCGGGCAAAGAACTTTTTGATTATATTGTTCAAAGGGGTAAAATGCCAGAGGATGAGGCCAGAAGATTTTTCCAACAAATCATTGCAGCTGTTGAGTACTGTCATCGTCATAAGATTGTTCATCGAGATTTAAAACCGGAAAACTTACTTTTGGACGATAAATTGAACGTCAAGATTGCTGATTTTGGGTTATCTAATATTATGACTGATGGGAATTTCTTGAAAACTTCTTGTGGTTCTCCCAATTATGCGGCACCAGAAGTTATCTCTGGTAAACTTTATGCTGGTCCAGAAGTCGATGTTTGGTCCCTGGGTGTAATCTTATATGTAATGTTATGTGGTAGATTACCATTTGATGACGAATTTATTCCTGCTTTATTTAAAAAAATTTCAAATGGGGTTTATACTTTACCGAATTATCTTTCTAGTGGAGCAAAACATCTTTTAACTAGAATGCTCGTGGTTAACCCATTAAATAGAATTACTATTCATGAAATAATGGAAGATCCTTGGTTCAAGCAAAATATCGAAGAATACTTATTACCTCCTGATCTTTCCAAAGATAAACATCAAAAGATAGAAATAGATAAAAGTGTGGTACAAGCTTTATCACTGACCATGGGCTATGATCGTGATGAAATCATTTCTGTTATCAAGAAATGTAACGAACAAAATTCTCCTCAACAACAACTGAATGAAATTATTGATGCTTATCTATTAATGAAGGAAAACCATAACTTGGTGGATGATTTGAAAAAGCTGCACAATGATAAGATGGATAGTTTCTTACTGCAACTGCCACCACCATCTTGGGATGGCAATGCCGCTGCAGGAGTCAATTCTGCTAATATGGAATCATCATCTCTGCATAGAGCTCCAGGAGTACAACAATCTCTTACTTATCAAACATTAGCAGCAGTACCAGACTTACTGACTTTACCTAATCTGACAATTGCAATTTTACCACTGTCTCTACCACTGATTCATAAAGCACTTATGGCAGAATATCCTGAAACTCAAGCCAAAATTGCACCGGTGCTGAATAAGAAAAGTAAAACTAGATGGCATTTTGGTATAAGGTCGAGACTGTATCCATTGGATGTTATGGGTGAAATTTATCGAGCATTAAAGAATTTAGGTGCAGAATGGCTGAAACCTACTGAAGAAGAGCTTTGGACTATTAGAGTTAGATGGCAGTATGGTCCTTGTGCAGTAGATGGTGAAACACAACCAACAAATGGACCACCACCAGCTTTAATGAAAATGCAAATTCAGTTATTTCAACTTGAACCAAATAATTATTTAGTGGATTTTAAATTTGATGGATGGGAAAACGAAAAAAAATCCTCATCAGATGATGGGGCACCCTCTTTAGTTAAACAAGATGCAGATGAAATGAGTAGTTTCCTGGCATACCCATTTTTGCATTTGTGTACCAGATTAATTATGGAGTTGGCAGTTAACTCCCAATCACAGTAGAAATAATTAAATGGAAAAAAACAAATAATTGATAATGCAATCGAAGTAGTAGTAAACAACATCCCAGAATGCAATATTTATATATTTATGAGTGAAAGTCTGTTGAATACAGGTGGATTTAATGGGAGCTTGTAGAGAAAAGGTAAACCATATACACATATTATGATAAAGATATTATAATTGAATGTCCAATTGCATATCATGCTAAAGAGGATGATGTGTTGGTGGTGCGGTTCATTATACTAATGTCAATCTTGGGTGTTAATGATTGTTATGTCTTTCATTCAGCATGATTTTCTTTATTCAAAAAGAAGAACAGTAATATTAGGTTTCAGTAGCTTTACTTTATACATACATCTATATATATATATCTATATATATATATATATTAATCAGGAAACGTATTGCAAAATTATTGAAAGAGAGCTTTAGAATTAGTCAATTTTCATTTATGAATTTTCACTAAATTCTCACTACTTCCTGGCTTCGCGCCAGCTTGTCACTAGCTTATCACGAGGTTGTCACCAGTTTCGCACCAGTTTCTTACCATTTTCTTACCAGCTTCTTACCAGCTTCGCACCATCTATACATCCACTAAACGTGCATGAATGAAACAGAAGTTAACTCAAGTTCAAACCGAGTATTATACGGTCACAAGAAGTAAGTCTTTTGTATACAACCAATTAGTATTGTTTATTTGGGGTCTAATGTTTTAATTTATCCGTTTTCGGCATTATTCGTGTTGTTGTTGATGCATGTACGTGAATTTCCAATCGTGTCCGAATTTCCGTTTTGGGCGACGTGCAAACAAAAATACTAACGCAGATTCGAAAAATAAGTACTGCTTTCGCACACTTCAATGTGCAAAGCAGCTTTAATAGTTTAAAATGGGTTGCACACGAAGTCGTAAATTAGATCCCTCATCAATATTGTAGTCTTATGTATCGGTTTTTTTTCCTCCTCAATAGCATTTCAATTAGCACAGTTTTGTCATTAACAGCAGGTTAAAATTGAACCTATTCAATAGTAATATCATATATCATGAAAACGGTGGATCTATTGCAGCAAGATGCAGAAACCACCATTAGAATGGCAGAGATTCTGAAATTCATTTGGAAATCAAAGAAAACAACGGTATTAACAGGAGCTGGGATCTCTTGTAATGCTGGGATACCTGATTTTAGACTGTCGGATGGGCTATATAATATGGTTAAGAAGCAACACCCACAACTGGTAGTCAAGGGACAAGATTTGTTTGATATATCGCTTTTCAGAAATCCTGAATCTTTACTGGTTTTTTGTACATTTATGGAAGCACTTTATTCACTGACTTTAGTTGCTAAACCAACTGAAACTCATAAATTTATTAAGATATTAAAGGATAAACGTAAATTGTTAAGATGTTATACCCAAAATATAGATGGGTTGGAAGAAGTCTTGAATTTGAACACTGGGATTAAAGAAAATGATTTAGCTGATACAAATGCCTCAGCTTTTGTGAAATCTTGGAAAGATTTAGACGTTGTACAATTACATGGAGATTTGAGGAAATTATCGTGCACGCACTGTTTTGCTCAATATAGTTGGTCTCAAGAATACCAAAAAATTTTATCCCAAGGTGAGAACCCTGAATGCGAAAGTTGCCAATCTAAATATTTAGAAAGATTATACCTGGGGAAAAGAATAACGGGAGGTGTAGGGATGTTGAGACCCCTGATTGTATTATACGGAGAAAATCACCCACAAGCAGAATTTTTAGCTCGTGGTCTTAATAATGATATCAAAATGAAACCTGATCTACTCATTATTATGGGGACATCACTTAAAGTTGATGGAGTTAAAAAAATGGTTAAACTTTTAGCAAACCTGGTTCATGATAAAGGGGGGAAAATTATCTTTGTTAACAAGACCCCTTTGAGTAATGCATGGAAGGATATAATTGATTATCAAATTTTAAGTGATTGTGATGAATTCGTTAAACATGTTAAACAAGAAATTCCTGATCTTTTTTTAACTCAAGAACAATTAGATTCCAAGAAATTAAGTGCGAAAACCCCAATTACCATGACCCCTCCTACAACCCCTACTAAGATAAAACAACGCAATCAACTGGTGAATAAAATTAAACAAGAAGAGGGTAATAAACAAAATCAGGGTATAGTCAAACTGGAATTTGAAGCTGCACTTGTCAAGATTAAAAAAGAACGTAAAAATTTAAAAGTCCCTACACCAGAATTGACACCAGCTAGTAGTTTCGATCAACCTTTAAGGGAAAGAACACCTCTGGAAATTAATCTTAACCGCCTGGATTCCAAAAGAATAAAATTAGAAGATAGTGATATACCGATGAAAAAGATTAAATTGGAAAGTTAGAAAATTCATCAATATTTTAAAATAAAATACAATTTTTAAAAGCAAAGATTTATTATTTGGATTTAGCATATTTAAGGTACATAACAACTGATAGAATAATGAGTTAATGAGTGGATTTGTATATTACTGTAGAACTAGTATATTAAAGAAGAACAAGGATGAAAAAAACATGGCAAGAAACATGAGAAAATACGTGAAAAAGCAAAAACACATTAACAAACGAAAAATTAATGAGTAAACACTCACAAAAAAGCAACCTTTTAAGATTTTTGGCAACTTTACTAATCTTAAGTTAGGTAATTCTGCTTTGTTGGTAGTGCATATTTAGCGGTTTTATTTTTTTAGTTGTTAATTTTCACTCACCTAACTCTAATTGTTTAGTTTTGCTAGCCGAAATATAAAGGCAAGCACACGTGAAATTGTCACTTATTGGGATGTTTTCAATTAAAACAATTAATCTTGCCAGGGAATTTCCAAGAATATAAATAAATGATAAGCTAAAAGAATAAACAACTAAAAGTCTTGCTTAAAGTTAAAGGGGAATCTTGTATGCCTTTTTTTCCCCGTACGCTTTCACCTCCCCCAAATTAAATATGATTCCCTTGTGCATTAAATAGTATGACGCTTAACAAATATGTTTTTATTGTTTTTTGTTTTTTTTTTTTTAATTTTTTCTTGTTTTTTAACATTTTTTGGACTGATTTATTTTTTATTTTATTTTTTATTTTTTTATTTTTTTATTTTTTTATTTTTTTATTATTTTTTGGACTGTTTCATTGTTTGAATTGACTTATTCTGAACAATTTTTATTTTTGTTTATTCTAGTCTAATTGTTAATTGTAATTTATTTTTCACCTGCGTACAGTGGAAAAAGGGTAGCAGCAATTTAATATTAACAAAATCAAGTACATGGACCAGGTTTCTAGCTTTTTCGAAAACATATTGACCGTGGAAGGGTCTAATGAGAACGACCACGATGCCAAGAGGATCGAGGAGACCCAATTGTACAATAATGGCGAAAAAAGGCACCTGAATGCCGAGAAACGAGAATCTTCATCCTATGATTTGAGCAGCTATTTATGGCTGTCATCAACGGGGCAAGAATCTGGCAATGGAGGCAACGGATCAACAAACTCAGGACCATCACGAACCACTGGGAGCTCTAAAGGGAATACACCATCATCCGGCTCATCTATGCTAATGGAAAAGATGATATCCATGATGTTACCAATGAACGCCACCACTGATGAAGGCCAAAATATTTTACAAGAAAGGATTGAAAATCAAAAGAGCCGACCTTCGTTATCGGTAAATGTGATGAGTAAAAATCTGATTTTGTTAGTTCTGCGCTTACTGGTACCTTTTGAAACCATTGATCAAATAATCATTTTTTTCCTGTGGGGGAAACCCAGTTTCAATTTAGCAATATTATTGTTGGCAACTCATATAGTATTGAAACCTATCCTTTTAACTGCATTACCTTTTATATATATCTTAGTGGCTATCATGGTACCTCATTATTTGAACGTACATCCTCCAGATAAACTGATTTTGAATCCATATTGGTCACATAACCCTATCCCTAGTGATGAACCTATACGACCTCCAGAAGTTCCTAAACCAGTTCCTGAACTTTCCCGTGAGTTTCTACTTAATTTGACCGATTTGCAAAATCATATGTTGTTGTATGTAATTGCGTACGACTTCATTGTTTGGATTACAGATGGTTTATTATATTATAAAGATGAAAATACAAGTAATTTAGTACTTATCATTTGCATTTTCGCTATAATTAATAATTTATATTTTGCTCCAAGGATAATTAATTTTATGTTGCCCTTAATCCCATTCAAATTCTGTTTGTTAGTGTTAATATGGGGTGGTTCTATATTAATGCATCCATTTGTGAGAAATAAAATATTGGAATGGTTATATAACGAAGATACCAGACTTCAATGGGTTACCATAAATAACAGAATTGATGAATTACTTCAAAAAAATTTCGAAAATGATGAAATGCCTTCAGATTTTGCAAATCCTTCTCAAGATAGCTATCGGGAAGTTGAAATTTATGAGCTTCATCGTCTTAATCCTAAAACCAAAATTTGGGATTTGGTAGGATTCTGCGATGATTATTATACGGTAAATAATCCTTTAAGACAAATAGGGGGCATAATAGTGGTAGATGATGGTAATGAACAAGAAATTATTACGGAAAATAGCATTTTGGAAGATCAACAAATGTGTGAATCCAACAACAAATATCAGGCAAGCATAAGCAGCAGGAAATCCAGCAAATCTAGCCATAGAAGTAAAGAAGATACCAGTTCATTGATAGAAAAGGAAGAGTCCCCGAATACCATCTCTAATTTCAAACAAATAGATGAAAATAATGAATTAGACGGGCGTAAACTGTCGATATCTACCGAAAGTGAATCAGATCAATACCAAGGTACTTTCACCGTTCCTGCGGTTATGAAATTGAAAGACATCAAACCGCCAGTGGATTGGGAGTTCACTGAAGCAGAGTGGACCATAGACTTAGACACTACAAAATGGGTGTCACTGAATATGATTGCTGATATTGTGTATATTGATGGTGACGAAAAATGGGTTTACGACGTTTCTTCAGAAATATTGAAAGAAGAGAAAACTCCAAACGAAAGTATATTCAGAAGAAGACGTTGGATCAGATCATGTAGGAGAAGTCGAGTAAAAGAAAACGATCCGCTGTCCTCAAATAAGAGAGAGTCACAATCTTTTGCTGATTATTTTATGTAATGATATATATGACACTTGATTTTGATGTTAACGGTAGAAAATTCTTTGCTTTTGTTATTTTTTACTTTTTGCTTTTTTTATGTTGCTTTTTATTTGTTATTCGTTTTCTTTGATTTTTTCTTTGATTCGAATTAGCGTAATTTACCAATCATTATTTCATAAAGTCCATTAAACTTAAACTTTTCGAAGCCTCTTGCTTTTTCTTAGTTAATAAATTGCTAAGAGAGTTTTCCTTTCTTTTCTTTGCTCTTTTCTTTGCCAGCAGCAGTTGTTGCTTGTTGATATTATAGGTGGTTGAATTAGAAAGTCCTTGTTGTGAAGCAAAGGGTTTGTTGTTGTCTTCATTAGAAGGAAGTTTTCGCTCATTGGTGCTTGGAATTGGCCATTTTGCTTCAAACGGGATTTTTTCTGGTACTGGCTCTGATTCCTTTGGCGTCAATAAGCCATCATATATGAGGGAATAGTTGCATTGAAGACACGAATTTTGCAACAATCGTTTCCTTGGATGGTTCTTGACCTTCTTATATATAATGCGAGTGGTTTGAGTCAACCCTGGAATAATTAGAACTCCACATTTTAGACAAATTCGGGATTTAGTATAATCTTCAGGGAGGTTGATCGATTTCTGGCTGCAATAATTAATAAAGTTTTGAAAGTAAATTTTGCTCAAGGGGCTAAAGGGTATATTATAAGCCACATCTAAAAGATGGAGAGACGTTGTTTGAGCAGGAGTTTTTTGCTTTTCCATCTACAAGTATATAGGGGTACCAATAGTAAGCGAATAACTTAGTGGTAGATGGATCAAATATGATGGAGATGTGAAAAATATAAGGAATTCGAACGGTGCGACAGTATGCAAACTAGAGTATATATTAGTGTGCATGGGTAAAGCCAGATACGGCAGCTTTACAGAGATTTATTTTAATATAAAAAAAAATAATATAAATGCAATCAATATATTGAATGCTTGAATCAAAATACGTTTAAACGAAATGAACTGAATTAAAAAAGGAACAAGAAAAAAAAAAAATTAAAGCTAACAATTGAAGAACAACCAAAAGTTGAAAAACCAAAAGTTGAAAAACCAAAAGTTGAAAAACCAAAAGTTGAAAAACCAAAAATTGAAAATAAAACCAAAAATTGAAAAACACCCAAACTAAATGAATAAATTATTGAATAAAAGTATAATTCTGTATAGTGAGACAAGCACCAACGATATTAATAGGGTTTAATTGCGGTAATGCGATGAATTAAACAAAATCATTAATAAGTTTTAACAGATACAATGATTGTTGATAAACAAAAGATTTTGGTATGTAAGTTAATTGTAAATTTATTAGTTAAGCATGTTATCATATTATGATGAGTTGAATTTTTTTTTCTCAAAATAAGCCCACAACCTAATTTCCACAATTAAAATTCACAATTCTAATATAAAAAATATAGTTCAAAATGCAAAGCAGCATAACACAGTATAGACCCATATAGCATAAACAAGATTACAATTATCACAATTAACCTAAATATTCATTAACTTTAAAGAATTTATTTGTTTTATTAAAGTTGTCATTATGATCTTTAACATTATTTATAGTTCATTGATATTATCATGTTAAATACTAATTCAATTTAATGTTTGAATCTATCAATATCTAGTCTATTATTTACAACTCCAAAATCGGTTTACATATATATTTCCAAAATCGGTCTACCTTTTTATTTGTCAGATTGATAAGGTATACAGGACTTTAGTAAATTTGTCCCCCCCTCCCGCGGGTTTTGTGAACAGTAGTTAAATGAAAGGTTAATTTTATTTAATGGAGAGGGGAATAGAATATCAAATATTGGAAACAGAAATAAAATAAAAAAAGAGAGAGAAAAACACGCAGAAAGTTAAAAAGAAAAGTAAAAGAAATTTTTTTTATCATAAAGTTAGACTTCGTTAAACTAATCGCATTTCTTCTTATCTTTCAATAGGCTGGTGATTACTTATTTATATATATTTTTAATCATTTTTTTTTTTTTTTATTTAAATATCTCCTTCACATTAACGCATTTCATTTTTGTCTTGAAATGATGGCAAAGCTATCGCAAGCCCACCTTTAGTATTGAATCAATGAGGTCTCGCACGACCTCCGAATCGGTCCTTGATATCATCGATTATAAGCAATATTCATGGAGTTACTTTCAATAGATACCATATCTAAAAAAGCACTTTTGTATTGGAACGTTCCACCTTTTAAAAAAAATTACCGGTGTCTCTTAAATTGAAGATTTTGTTCAAAACAATGAATTTACCTTTTTTTTTCATGTTATCGGTGTACTTCGGCCATATTGTAACCAATAACCAACTGAGAAATCTTGATTACTCTCATTCCTACATATAATTCTGTCACATAATATGTAAAGAATGTTTATATAATGTAGCACCTTCTTTTTATTTTTAATGCTGCCGATTTGTTTTACAACCAAATTTTTTAATTAAATTCAACTTTTTCACAGGCTGAATCAAAGCATTTTAGCATATTAATTACCAATATAATCAGATATTATTAATATACCAATAATAAGAAATAAAACAACGCTAAATCATGGAAGTAATAGGTGTGAAAAGGAGAAAAACGATACTGGAGTTTCCTGTCGTGATGCAAGAACCTTCAAATTCGAACCAAGAATTGACTAGGGTATTAAAATCGTGTACTCGCTGCCGTCAACAGAAAATCAAATGTGATTCAATAGAACGGAAGCCTTTGGGCTGCTCACACTGCGAACGTAAAGGCGTTGAATGTGTACCTGAATATGTAAGTGCCCCCATTAAACGATCAGGTGATGTTGTTGAACGACTCACCCTGGAAGTATTACAATTGAAAAAAGTTTTAGATGGGATGATTGATAGGAAAAGCAAACTAATTGAAGTGTTAGCTCTGCGCGGAATCCAATTCCCAAAGGATTTACAATTCAATATAGAAAGCATGCCTTCTCCAACTCTGGAATTTTCTGGAGATGAAGATGAAGTTTATGAAGAACAAGAAGATGAAGATGAAGATGATTATGAATATAACGACCACTATTATTATGATGAACAAATAGATTCCGAATTGGAACAAGAAGAACTTAATTCCCACGGATTTCAAGAATCTCCAGAACAAGTTGGTAAACGAGGTCCTCAAACTCCTAATATAGATATCAGAGGTGTTGAAGGACTGTATGGTAAAATATACACTAGCTCTAATGTTACTATCCCGTTAGAAAATGGTAAAGTCACTGCAACTACAACTATTCAACTCCCCCCGACTCCTAGTCATAGCACATTATCTGATGATGATACTTCTGCATTTACCTTAGATTCTTTATCTTTCACTTTAACTGAGATTGAAGCCATTTTTGACAACTTTAGAGAAAATTTCCACAATTTTGTACCAATTTTCCCTCGTGAATTCCTCTATGATCCTGCTCTAGTCTTCAGCGAAAGTGACCTTTTATTCTGGTCCATTGTCGGAATATCACATTTAAATAAAGATTCGGAAAAATTTGCCAAATTAGCTGATTCCATTAAGTCTTTAGTGGTGGAAAAATGCTGGTACAATACACCCAGATCAGTTCACACTTTACTTGCATTATTATTATTAACAACGTGGTCCTTACCAAATAAAGGTGATGAAATAAGCCTTACATACATCTCATTGATGCGCTCTTTATCTTTACAATTAGGTTTACATCGTTCTGAGTTCATAGATGAGTTTTCTCACAAGACAACTGTTGGTATATCTAAATTTTCTTCCGATAATAATACTATTCTTCGAGAAAGAATTTATAAGTTTATTGCCATTACATCCAATTATTGGTACTCATTCTTGGGCTTACCTCAGAACAACGAGGAAGATTATATTGTGGATAAAGCTTGTAGGAGTCTTTTGAAAAAGGAAACAACTCTAGCTTCAGAAGACCAGTACATAAATTCGTTGCTTAAATTGTCAATGATTCAACTGAAGATTTCTGCAACTTTGGAATCTTCTGATACGTCTATTACTCGACTTTATCGTATTAATCAAAGTAAACGATTTATTAATTTGGGGATGTTTGATAGAATTTTATCCGATTCTTCTAATTCAATTAACCTTGGAAATTCAAATTTAACTCAATTGGGCATTGAATATTGCAGGTTACAAGTCTTTTTATATGCATTTTTCCCCTTAGACAAGTATAAAACTGATGAAAATTTATCTGTTGAAGAATATCAAAGTAACATTTATAAAGCAATGAAAAGTTGCTACTTAATTATCGAACTTGCAACTAAAGAATTTAAAGGTAATTTTTACCAAATCCCTGTGTATTATAGATTTGCTATAGAGCTCAGTTTGTTGGTTATCATGAGAATCTTCCACAGTCCTTTATTGAGATCTAGAAGTGAATATGATACTTTAAAAAATTGTTTCAAGAAAGGATATGAATTGTTTAGATGTTCTAATGACTGGGAAGGAACCAATTTACAGGACTGCTCAAAAGTTGAATTCATTTTGAAAAAATTCGATAAAGCCATGTTAGAAAACAAAGATTTAATAATTTTAGGAAGCATGAAGGAGAATAAACAAGGAAATAGATTTTTCTTAATTAAGAGGTTTAAAGATCATTTAGTCTTTAGTTTACA
Organism: Kurtzmaniella cleridarum; assembly: GCA_030573815.1. Taxonomy (NCBI): domain Eukaryota; kingdom Fungi; phylum Ascomycota; class Pichiomycetes; order Serinales; family Debaryomycetaceae; genus Kurtzmaniella; species Kurtzmaniella cleridarum. The sequence continues at coordinate 575,894 of JAJMDQ010000001.1, read as the reverse complement.
ACGTGAAATGTCCTGGTTTATACATGAATGCAGCAAAGGGACTACCACTAATAGAGTTTTGAAATGGGAAAATTATGGTTTTAGCAAATCAGTTACGGATGGTATTGGTCAACTGATATTTGAATAAATAATTAGCTTTAATAGACATTAAACAATGATCCATTGAAATTTGAAAGTAATAAATCTTTAAGTAATGTGATCTTCCGTATTATTAATTTTATAAACTTTGTAAATATGTTAATTTTACATACCCATTCCACCACCAAATTGTCTCATCATTTGTTGCATCATACCCGGGTTTTGCATCATTTGTTGTGCTTGTTGCATCATACCTGGGTTTTGACGCATCATTTGTTGCGCTTGTTGTATCATTTGAGGATTTTGCATCATAGCATTCATATCTGGCATTCCACCACCACCAAACATCTTCATGGCTTGTTCCATAAATCCAGAACCTTGTGCCTGTTGCATCATACGTTGCATTGTTGGGTTACCCATAGGATTAGCTCCTGGTGGTCCACCTGCTACAGCACCACCCATATTTTTGGCCATAGACGCCATCATTCTTTGTTGTTGTAAAACAATTTCAACTTCAACTGCTTGACAACCAGCACCTCTAGCAACTCTGATGATTCTTTCTGGCTCTTTGGTGAAAATTTTGCCATCTGAATCTAATTCCTTTTGGGTCATCAGATCCATTATGAAAATCATATTTTTAATTTTCTTCAGAGTTTCCTCTTCACCAACTTGCTCCATTATACCCAGCATACCTGGAATCATCAGTGCAATGTTTGATAATGGCCCCATTTTAAGGAAATTATTCATTTGAGTTTGGAAGTCACGTAAAGTAAACTTTCCCTCTTTAAAATTTTCAATACTTTTTTTATGTGATTCATCATCTTGAAGATTTAACAGTTGAACGTGTTCTACAAGCAGTTGTATATCACCGATTCCTAAAAGTTTCAGGATAAAAGTTGTTGGTTTGAAAGGTTCAATGTCTCCAACGTGTTCACCAGTACCGATGAAAACGATTGGGGTTTTAGTAGCAGCGACTGCTGAAATTGCCCCACCACCCTTTGCATGGCCATCCATCTTAGTCATTATAATAGATCCAAAATTTGATGATTCTTTAAATGCTTTTGCTTGAGATTCGGCAGCTTGACCAATAGAACCATCCATAACAAGGATTGTTTGTTTAGGGTTGACAGCCTCTGAAATTTGAATCATTTCATCGAAAAGCAGTTGTTCCTGTTTATGTCTTCCTGAAGTATCTACAATAATAATATCAAATTTTTCTTGCTTGAATTTTAAAACACCTTCTTTGGCAACTTTCACAGGATCATGCTCAGTATATGAACCATAATAAGGAATGGCTGATTTAGTTGCATTTTGCTTTAACTGGTCAAAAGCACCGGCTCTGAAAGTATCTGCACAAACAAGACCAACTTTATATCCTCTTTTCTTATAGTAAAGAGCCAATTTTGTACAAGAGGTTGTTTTACCAGCACCTTGTAAACCAACAAACATAATAACATACGATTCAGAGGTAACTTTGGTAGCTTTCTTGCCTCTAATAGTGGTTGATTTGTTGGCTGCTCGTTGCTGAGAGAGTTTCTTTGGTTTAGGAGGTTCTTCATGGGAATCTACAAGTCCACAGAGCTCATCGTAAACAATTTTTTGTAATTTCTTTCTTTTATTAGCACTTGATTCATCAGATTTGATTTCTCCAGCCACTTTAGTCTTGATATTGTCACGTAATTTAGCCACCAATTTGATATTGACGTCAGACTCTAAAAGAGCACCACAGATATCCTTGATAAGAGACTGTATTTCCGTCTCCGACCCAGATTCTACTGACGAAAGAGCTCCACGTAAACGTGAGCCTAAATCTGCTAAAACCATGGTGAGAGAGTTGGTTGTAAAAAATGAACGATCAGAATTGTTGACATTAAGTGCAGGCTAGAAAATGAGAGGAAACAAAACAAAACATTAAATTCTAAGTGAGATGAGAGCCAGTTTTAAAGCCTTGGAAATGGAATTGTAAATGGGAGACTGAGAAACAAGTTGACGCAAATAACGGGTATGGTTATATGCAGAGATAGAGCTCGCAGTTAGAAATTAAAGGATGAGAAAGAAAAACAGAATAGCATTAAAGTTGGATTGATGCTATGGATGATTCATACAACGACATTAGGCGAGGTACCAACATTCTCTTATGTTTTTTTTTTTTTTGATTCTTCTTTTTTATCTTTTTTATCTTCTTTTCTTCTTTTTTTTTTTTTTCTTTAAAACATATTTGCGTGTGTGTAATCAGCTTTCAACTTGCGCATAATTTGCCCATAGTAGGTGCTTTGATAAAATCCAAGCTATGTTTATGAATTGAATTGGAGCTTAAATGTTTTTAATTTTTTATTTTTTGTCCATTTTTAATTTTCAATACGGAATTGACAATTTGAATCGGTCATGGGGTATCTTACGTATAAGACATACAGAAGGGTAAGATGGAATAGATGATTAATCATAGAGAAAAATAAATAGGAAAATAACAGTAAAAAAGAAGATATTTAGCAAATTCAGTCCTTCTAAGATAAGAGAGTCACGATAGAATGTATGGCTCGGTGATAAAAAAAGATTTACAAAATAAGCCTCCACAATATAGATAAAGAATTCGCAAAATAGCGTAATAATTGTACAAGCAAATTACAGTTTGATCTGGAATAACGTACATTAATCGAAAAAGAAAACTCACATAGATTAGCTGATTAGCCACGCGGTATGATGTGTCCTTAAATTTGACCATTTTCATCAAAGGACGAACTTATGTATATTAATTAGAGTTCAATTATGCTCTTAAAAGTACAAAGTATTTAATAATTAAATGAGGAGCACAATTAAAGTACAATTATTTAAACAAAAGATTGAAATGAACAAGAATATATACAAACATACATATATATATAAATTATAACAAGTAAAGAATAATAGTATGGGGAAAGTTTAATCAATATATTGCTTAAACAAATTTAATCAAAATTTAAACAATATTATTAAAGCATTCAGGTTTATATCCGTGACCTTTCTACTCTAGAAATAAAACCATAGCTGGTCATTGCACCTTTATGGGGAAGCAACGAATTTTTTTTGGATTGATTTTGGTGATAAAATGCTCTTTTCATACTTTTACTTTTTTTTTCTAAAAAAAAAATTTATATGTGCATATGGATACAAATTGATAGCCTAGAGAAACAGAACTGAATATTCATCATCTAATGTCTATTCTTCTCATCTGAATATGCTCCTATGAATATACATGTATATATATAATTAATATATATAATTAACATATATAATTAATATATATTAATGATCATAGGCGGAAATAAATATAGGCTAAATTAATCCAAGTGCTGAAAATTTTACAGTTAGCTTTATTTAATACTAAAATAAAGTTAGTACATGAATATCGACATAATTCATATTAAATTTTATATTATATATAAGTTTTGCAACCTGTTTGTGATATTCAAGCTTGTTGAAGCGTAACGGTGGAACAAAAATCGAAAAAGCCAATAACTCAAAGTTAATAGATTTTTTAAATTATAGCTATATATATATATATATATATATATATATATATATGAATATTCTTTTACTTAATAATTGATTTTATACTCTTTAAATTATATTTTCTGATGTATGTTCCCTTTTCATTTTTAATTAAATTCTTTTTGTGCCAGGCGTAAATATTGCGAAAGCTCCATTCACATAGAGATTAAAATTTATAGTACTAGGGAATTACGGATTTGGCATTTTCAAATGGGGAACAAAACATAGGTTAAAAATAGAACGACAAGAGGCAATGCAATTATCAGTAATAGATCGCACTAAATGTAAATGGCAATTGTAAATAGCTATGGTTTTGATAATGGTCTTTGTATCTAATTTAGAGGGTTTTATAAATTGAGAGATAAAGAATTTGAAAATGTGAGCCAGTAAGATAACCATCACTAAAATGGCCTTTAAACGAGATGATATTGAGATAATTAACCAGTAAGATAGATCTGGATTTATATTTTTATTTTCATTTTATTTTATTTATATTTAGATTTATATTTTATTTATAATTATATATAGTTTTTTTTTTAAAATTTTTTTTTTTTTTTTGAAATTAAGTAAAAACATTTTAGCTAAAATTTAAAGCAAAGTTAGAGCAAATGAATTATGCCAACATCACTTACAGTCAATCTCTATCACTATCCTCTATAAACATTGATCAATTTATTTTGTCATCGATTATGAAACAATATGGACAGGAAAAAATTAAAATGCGTGTATTACTATGAATATATTTTAGTTAAATATTATTTCTGAAACAGTTTAATGTACAGATTTTTTTGAGCCAATAGCCTGCTATTCACCGTGTAAATTTTGAATTGTAAGAGACTAAATTCCCATTCTCTCAACCCTTGAGAATAACAAAATCAATCATTTCAATATCGGGTAGATCATCTATTATATCATTATCTAAACTATCCCAAAAGATTGAATTTTTTAAAAGCTCTTCATATTGAGAAGGAACTTTCGATTTAATCTTGTTTAGTTCATTCCTATTAATTTGTTTTAAATCCATAGTATCTGATTTATAATGATTTATTTGCTGTTGAATTGAACTCTGAGAAGATTGAGAATTCTGGACTGAAAAGCATTCACTTTTTCTCCGTTTAGGCAAAGTGTTAATTTTTCCCTTGCAAGTACTGTTACACATGGGAGACTCAATTTTGCGGGGACCAATTTTCCAACTGAACATTTTTTCAATATCCTCAATGGAGGTTTCTAGTATCTCATCCAAACGTTTTCTTTTAAGACTGGTCATTATTGATGATTTGAGGTATTTGTATATGCAAAAAAATAGATGATAATTAACAAATTTCACAATCCATTAACTTTATATAGTGGTATGAATAATGGTATGCAGTGAAGTGCTATACTTAATCGGGTCAAAAACCTGATAGAACCCCACTCTATAACTCAAGTAAATTGGAGTTTGAATTGAAAGATAAATGAACAAATAAACAAATAAATACTTTAAATAATTAAGTTTTTTTCTAGTCTTTTTGCAATTATTATATAATTGAAGAATTGATGCCCCTATACGTGACAACTTTTCATATCTAAAGCAGGAAAAATAAAATAAAGAAAGCTATCATATCCAGAGAAAAAAAAAAAAATTAAGATGATTGAAATACTTGCGCATTTCGCAAGGCATCTTGAGATAACCATGCAGTGTATATACAGAATCCGTGGAAACACCTTGTCATTGAATTAGAGAACTATGAGAATGCCGAAATAGTTGAAAAACGATGGAAGGGAAAAGTTCAGAAAAACCAGAGATGGGCTTAGTTATTAAATAAAACATAGTAAACAGTGGCATTAGCAGCTTATGGGTGAACGGAAATTTTCAATAATAATCCAAAACATTTCAAAAGAATTAAACATTATCTACATAGTGATAATAACTGCTTTTGTCAATTAATACTTGAATCGTATAGATTGTTAGATTTCTTAGTTAGTATCGTTGTGTACACTTTGTAAGGCAAAATATTTCTTTTCATTTCATTTCATCTGTAAGTATTTCTATCTAATCCGTGTTGATTCGTCACAAAATAAAGAATTGTAATCAGAAAAAGTAATCAAAAAATAATAAAAATAATAAAAAAACAATAGAGAAAAATTAAAAATTAAAAATAAATAAATAAAAAAAAAACATTTGTTTGCTTCTAGTATCACCCCCCTTCCAATGCCTCTTTCTAATCTACTGATTTCATCTGTAAGATGCGTCAAGTCCTTTGAGCAAATTTATATTTGAGGAGAATAAACATGAACTACACATAATACCACATAAAACTATGGGCGTTAAATCTTAAAAATAATTAGATTGCAAGATTTATATTATTGAGTGTTTAAACTTATGACGATTCCCAATTTAAGGCTCTTGACTTGACCCAATAATATTCTTCAAACTTTTTGTTGCAAGTCAAAATCCAGAAAGATAAGCACTTACACCCACAGTTTGCAAAAAAAAAAAAAAGGATAATAACAAATTATACAAACGATAAATGTTTTAAGCAAAAAAAAAAACTCCAAATATCAAAATATAAAAATATATAAAAAAAATCATGTCTTTATCTCTAATATCTATGTCAAAATCGATTTTCTTAATAAAAATAAATATGTAAATTAGACTAAGAATAAGCATTAAAAAATAAAATAAAATAAAAAAACAATGTAAATACACAAGAAAGAGCACACTTACTAATGTTATCTATAGTAGTTATCATCTAATTGTACTTTTCTTTTATCTAAAGGTTAATCAATACCTCTATTTGAATACTTTCACATGGAAATCACTACAAAGCATAAAACAATCAGTATACATAGCGATTCTTATCGCTTATCTATACTTAATCCATAATTTACTCAACTTATTTGGGTTAAGGTAAAAATGAAGGATCCCACTATAGGTTGCTAAGTATACACTTTGACGCTTTTGTTTTTATGTTTTCATGTTTGTTTTATTTTTTTCTTTTCTTTTCCTTTTTGAAATTGGAAGGCTGATTGTGATTAATTTCTAAAACAAATTCACAAAACCTTATCGTAACAGATCTCGCAAAGCCTTGAGTAGTTAAAAGAGCTTTAAAGTCTAACTCGCTTTGACTAAGTAAGTTATAGATATTAGCTTAATTTTCCTTGTTAATTTGGGTTTCTATTTATGGGTGACGTCATTATTGTTCTCGCACTTTTCCAAAATTTCCTGATTGCAACTTCTTACAGTATCATATGTCCAAAGTTGGTTCAATTCTCCACGCCATATTGCCAAAATTAGCACACTAACAAGAAGACTGGGGACAATAAAGACTAATGCAGGTTGAGATGTGCCAAAATGCGAATGGACAAAGCAAGTTATTAAAAGACCACAAAAATTGCCAATTATTGACAGAGAAAAATATGGTTTGGGGAAATATCTAAGATGATGGAAAGCTTTTTGCTTTTTTTCGTGGAAGCGGTATAGATCATATTTAATACAAGTTGATGAAAAAACACTGGCAAACAATACATCACCTAAACCCAAAATCAGCAATGGCATAACGTTATTATTACTTTTATCTATAGCTATAATATCCTGAATTGTAAGGTCACTAAGGCTTTGATAACCAGAATTTGCAATAATGCTAGCATTGGTATAAATTCTTGGGGTTTGTACTGCCATAATACTTAAAGTTTCTTTTAAAGCTTCTGCAGTAATCGACATTTTATCTGACATATACACAAAATAAAAATCGTAAATCATCAAGCCTATCATCAATATAAACAATGTTTTAAAACTGGGTACCTCAAAGAGCCCAGTAACAAGGTTTGTTATACTCAATCCAGCAATATTTTGCAAAATTAAATGACTACTCGATACTCCAACCCGCGCATATAATAGTGCGATAATTAATGCCAATATATTTGCGTTATCGATAACATATCCAGGATCGTTCGAATATGGTTGTTGCAATTTTTCCAGTGATTTACAAGGCTCATAAACCCCAAGTTTATCTATATGTTCATTTTTGGATTTGTAACAGTGTAACGAAATTCGATATCTTGAGTTTACTTTCAATGAAGAGATGCCTGTATAATAAGCAAAATTTCTAAAACTCATTGTTAACAATTTCTGCGACATATAATAAACACCTGCAATCAGATAGATTTTGTTTATATACATAAACGACACCTGTAAATATTCTTTGTGATACTTGGCACAATACGATGCTATGGATAGAAAGATTGCCATAAGAACTGGCATTAGTATCATGAATTTAGATGTCAACTCGTCAAGTTCAACTTCAGGTTCCTCAAAATCATCGATATCAGACGGATCCCAATCCAGAGAATCAATATGGTTCCGTGGATCAGACGCATTTTTGGGGCTTTTCAATGACGAAACTGAATTTAATATGATTGCGCTTATAAATATAAAAATGATTACCGCATCACATATGAATTCCGGAGATATATATCTAAAGTAAAAATTGTTAGGATGATATACATAATATACTAGATAGTCAACGTATTCACTATACCAATTTTGGTTGATGAAAGACATCGCAAGTATTGATTATAAGCACGTGCTAAAGATCGATTGTATAAAAGATTAATAGTGTCAAACTGAAAAGGTTTATCAGATTTTATTTAAAAAAAAATAAAAAAAAAACTTAGTCGGTATATAAAAGACTGCATACGAACATCCTTTCTATCGAATTGAATAGTATTTTACAAAATGAATTGAAAATAAAAAAATTAATAACATATTTAAGGTTCTATGCAGCAGTTGTTCGACGAACATTAAAAGATGTGCGAGTCTATGGTGACATTCCTTAGAAATAAAGAGCTAAAACCAAATAATAATTTGGCGAAAACCCGATGTTTCCCAAATTCTAAAATATATAATTATGTTTGTATATAATATAAATGAAAACACACACCACACAAAAAACTGGCGGTACTAAATGACTGATACCCTCATATTTGCCATTTACCCCAATATAGATGAATTTGATGTTCTATTTTCTTCAAACTCGCAAAAAAAGGAAAAAAAAAAATTCATTATTGGCTATGTTTGAGGTGGGCTTTTCGCTATTATTCGCGCTACATTTTGATGGATTTCACAATTTTTTTCCGCTTTCTGCTCTCTAAATTGCGACAAGATTCACTGGTGTTTCACACTTTTGAATAATCAGCGCATATTATATATGTAGATAATCTAGAAAGCATTCCATCCATCTGTATCGCTTAAAAGTCTTAGACAATGCTTTTTTCAACCATGACTCTGTATCGATGTTAGTCTATTAGCAAATACCTTGAACGCACTACCCCAACACAACTTTACGCTAAGCTAAAATGAAACACAAAAAATAATTTTTTGTTATCTACTCCCTCTTTATTTGTTGTGATTCCCCTCTTTGATGATTATAACCCCTGAACAGCCTAATAACAGCAAAAGTAATTGCTTCTTAATTAAAGCCGTGTGTGTGAAAGGTATATTTACACATGTCGAATAGATTGAATGACATTATACATTAAGAAATCCTATTGTCCAATGAAAATAGCGTGTGACTATCTAATTATGGGGGTTTATTGACGCATAGAAGATATTCTCAGGCAACAGATAAAATTAAGGTATAGCAAGCCGATGTGTTACGAGCCCGTTTCAACCCATGTTGCACTTTCCTAACGATGCTCAACTGATTAAGATCAAGGGTTTTTGCTAGATACCCCAAATTTAACTAGTCAATGCGTATTATGTGGTGTATCTTATAATATTGTAAATAATTTGTGAACCAAGATAGTCATCTTTTCTCAAATAATTTAATATATTTTCCAGTTGCCATTAACTAAGTCCAGTTACCGTTAAATTTTAAGGATCTCTGTGTTTTGCTTTGATATATTTTACCATAGATGCATAAGAATACTCATTCAATAACTTAGTTTAACGTATTTCAAATTCTAATTAAATATAATTTAACTCTTAGGATGCTACAACTGATACCAATTGATGTTGATAGTGTTAAATTAAAACTCAAGATATGTTTATTGCAAAAAAAAAACAAAATAAATAAATAAATAAATAAATAAAGTCGAAAAAAGAAAAGAAAAAGAAATAGAAAAAATCAAACCCATTTTGCTTTGAGTTTTATTTTTAGTTTCAGTTAGTTTCTAGTATTCACCTTCTTTTAACAAGAAAAACAAAGGATATTGTAACATACATTAACAACTATTAAGATTTGAACTTGGGTCTTTTCTCAAAATATTTGACAAACTTAATTTAATATACTGTGTAGTGATAAATGAGATTTCAAGCAACTAATTCACTTTTAAGTAAGGTTAGTGAGATAGAAGTGAAATTACTAGATATGATTTGGTAATTACGTAATATTGCCGTAATAGGGAGATATCGATGACAGACATTTCTTGGTAAATAAGTAAAATGCAAGTAGATGCGTAGAATACAGTCACCAAACCAAATAGGAATTTCCAAAAAAAAAAGTATTAAGAACCCAATGGAAGGCAAATTAATGTTAAAAGTAATAATAAAAAAGTTACAAACCTCAGACAACAAAGATTTTAGGCACAAACAAACAGTTTTGATGAAAATAAACTATCACCCGTCATTAGCTACAAAAAGTGAGGCTTATAAATTAAACTTACCATCACCCCATATGTTGTTTTAAGGATTCAATCATACATGGCAACAATAAAAGCCTTTTATGGTTATCAATAAAAACGAAAAAAAGGAGAAAGAATAAAAAAAAAACTACGCCCATAACGAAAACAGGAAAGAGCGATTTTAAAACGACAAAAAAACTTTTAAATAAAAATAGCTTAAAAAAAAAAAAAATTTTAAAATGCCTAGCTGTCTGCGTTTGCTCTGTGTTGGCCATGAAAAGTATGACTTCTTGATCCCCAATATGTATGATCGAAAATATGCCAATGAACGACAAAAATGATTAAATATTTATAACTAACATTCTCCTGTAAAGATAATTTTTGTCAAAATTTAAACAAAACCTTATTACTATTGAGTGTTAGAGTACTTCTTGAATAACTGAAACTTTTACACACTCATTTAATCACTCGCAAAATAGCCAATACTAATTGTGCCGACAAGTAATCCACTGAACATAAAGGTGCATAAATTCTATTGAAACTTACAAAGCAGACTCGCTATAAAATCTAGGCATAAAATTCATTCTCAATAAAGCGAAGCCGAATAACTCCCATTTGGATTTTTTTTCTCCAATCTATTAAAGTCGATACTAAAGCAGAATTGAACTTCTATCGAAGTGTCATTATACATTTGGTTAAAGCACAAAGGAAGTAACAAAAAAAAAATTAAATAAATAAAAAATACTACCACACCTTAGTTGATAGCCAAATCAAATTCTTCTTTACATCTTTTGAATTGTTAACATATACATATACAGTTGATGAAGTCTTATACATCCACGTCTCCACTGGAAAGTGAAGGGATTTTTGAGCGTCTGTGCTCCATTTCTATGAGCCAATTGCCTTGTACTCACAAACAAAAATTAGTGAGAACGATGCTGAATTCTTCGCTATTTCTGTCTGCATCTTATGCGGTTCCCACGCATCATAGTACTGAAGATTTCATCGCCCCTGTGTTGGACACCACCACTGAGATCTTAAGCAATCCTTCGTTGGACCTAAGTAATGTCAACATTATATGTAGGTTTGACGAAGATGAAGAAAATAACTCAGATGATGGTTTAGCTGAGGATGTAGGTATCAATAGCCCTATAGGTCTAGGATCTGATGACGATAATATTAATAATAATCTAATTTCGCGCACTTCAAGCCATAAGCATAAATTTCATGAAAGGCGATCAAGATCGAGATCAAGATCGAGATCCTTAATTTGTAACTCTCTCATGTCACTGATGGCACCACTTCTGAAAGAAAACTCATCCATATCAGTTTCAGGTGGGCCTCATCTGTCATCAAACGGACCTTGCATATCATCCACAGTATACGTACTGGCTGGGCTGCTGTCGCTGATGCATGAACTTGATGGAAACACGAATGAAACCTATAATATGTCGCATTCTTATTGTATGCCACTGCTGCAAAGTGCGAACACTAATTTCCAATCTGGAAACATGGATACAAATTCTAAAACTATCAATTTTTACCTGTTTGCTGATGTATTAGAAAAGGAAAGAGAGCCAGATGCGTTTGATGACTGTAATTCGTCAGGAGGAATATCTCCCCAAGCACCACCATCTTTCAAGCGATTTTCCTTTTCAGGTCCACTGCTTCATAATAAACCTAATTCTTCTTATAGCATTTCTCAAACCACTATCGGCCCTAATAATGACAATCTATCAAGGAAAAGTATATCTTCTAACTCTGATTTAAAAGAACCAGTTCCAGAAGGATTCACTGCGATTTCTATGAAAGATTACATTTCAAAACTTACTTGAAGAGCAATATAGGCAAACTTATATGTATAAAAAGCTCCCAACATCTATACGAAATCTCATGTACTATAATAATATTTGGCCCAAGATGTTAGTAATAAACAAAATCATCTTATAATTAAATAAAATTGTAAATATATGCATGTTTTTGCCACTTGATCAATTTTGGGGGTGGTGCTTCGAAAGAGCATAAATTTACTATATATTTTGAACGACAAAATTAAGCAACGATCGACCGTGGCCTGACATATCCTGCACGATTGCCGTAACATGGTGGATTTCAGGTTAGTTGGTACTTTGATGATCATTTTTGTTAAGTGCCACTTAAGCAGGGTAAACCCTTATACAATCATCAATCAAAAATATCTCTTTTGTAAGGGGATCTTCAACTTTAGCCGATCTTATGATATCTTCGTTTTGATTTTGAACAAGCTTATCAAATGGATAAATGTTCCCATTGGGTAACTTAAATGGATTATTAAATATGTTTGTAATAAGTTGAGCAAAGGGAAGATTTTTACTTAATTGGTAAAGTTCAGGCAGACACACGGGGCAATTATTTATTTTACCCAAAATCTTGTAATACTGATTTGGACCCCGGAACCTCTTATTTGATCTAAATTGTTCGTCATTACCATTGTCATCTGTGTTGCAATTTTCTTTGTTTAAGGTGCCATGAAGTCCATTTTCTAATTTAGTTTTGTCTTGAGTAATCACTTCATTTGAGTAAATATCATTCTCTTCATTGCAGTAGCAGCTCTTCGTTTTCAAAGAGCAAAGTCCTGATGATAAATAAATAAATAATGAATGATTTTGCGGCAAGCCATACAAAGTTATGAAATTATCAACGAAACATTGAGCCAAAGTTTCCCATCTTCCCTGATTAAGTGATCTTTCTAAATCTTTATAGTTGGGTGCGTTTACCGCTATGCTTGTTGATGTCCAAGTTGGTGCTGCATCTTTCATAGTTAAATATACCAAATACGCTCCGATTTTTTCCAATTTATGTAAATTTGACTTGAAATGTTTCACTTCAGAGCCTTCTTCATACAGATCTTTATTACCATAATTCAGAAGATTTGCATGTGAGAATGCTATAGCCTCTGTAACTTGTCCCTCTTTGATCATACTTAATAATTTACAATATTTGATTTCGAATTCTAAGTTGGAGTTCACTTTCTTGAGAGACTGTTTATTATCGTTGAACCAAGTTGTGATGGCACTTAAGTCATGATCTCTGGATATCAGATTGTAAACTAGATTAAACTCATTAAATAAATCATAATCAATTAATTTGGGTAAATCTTTATATTGTTGTGAAAGGTATGCTAATAATCTAACCCCTAAATTAGAGTGATTCATGGCAGTTGAAATATCTATAGCGGGAGATTTCTGCTGACGATTGACTTGAGTATTAGCATAGAGGCTGGTATCTGTCTTGATTAAATACTCCACTATTGCCACCTGTGTTTCTAATCGATACCAATTTATAAGATTATAATTATTAAGGTCTAAAATTTCTCCGTTAGTAGTAACTTTTCTTAATTGTTGTAAATGAGCGTTTCTGGCAGTCAATCGCTCTCTATAGTTATAATCCAACGCTTCAAGTACTTGTAACTTTTGCCTGTATGATTCGAAAGACTTGCGGACCTTCTTGATGAGTTGCAACTTGATAGATGCTGGGAGAGCAGGGTTTTTACTGATCTTGGTAATTTCTTCCCCAGAGACTTTACGTTGCTTTTCAATTAATTTTTGGATACTTTTTAAGTTTTTCTTTATCAATTCAATGGGGATCTTGAATTGATTCAGATAAACTTGTGTTTGAAACGTCAAAGTGGGCTCTGCCATGATGTTCAACCGTTGTAAGAGTGATTTAGGGAGAAATATGGGAATCAAAAAATTAATCGAGGGTTTTTAGTTAAGTCGCATTGTGGTTGCAACAAAAAAAAAAAAAAAAAAAAAAGTGGAAACAGGCAACAGCAAAACTTAATTGAGCAATGAATGTTGCATGATAACTGTGAGTATAGATGTAATGGCACAAGCTTGAACACATGACAGAATCGAGGGTCAGAATTTAAATGAACTTACATAAACACACATGTATTTTTTAATTTTAAGATGAAAACAAGCTGGAAACAAATAATTCTAGCATTCTAGTGAATTATAATGGTATACGTAGTATAGATAAAAAGTTCAAACATCAATATCAGTGGGATTGATTTTCAAGTTTTAGATTTAGTTCTTTGAGACTAATTGTTCGTCATTTTTGATTCGGTAAAATAATTTTTCTAAAGCATCAACACCTAAAGCGATCTCCTCAAGATATGGCCAATCAGCTTCAATAGGATTATACCTATCTTTAGGAGAAAATTCATGTAAAGGATCAATAAATTCTGATTTGACCAGATCGGGAGAGTAATAATGAAAACGTACATTGTCTCCGTGACTTTTAACTCGTTCTTGCTCCCATTTCCTTTGTTCTTCTTTTGAGGGAAGTTTTCGGTAGCCGGAGAATACACCGGCAATAGCAGCTGCGCTTGCTTCAATTGTATGGAAGTTGATTCCAGAAATAGCAACTCCTGTAATAGCCAAAGTTGGATCTTCAATATTAAATGTATGATAGTAGAGACCTTTGACGCGACTCAAATTTGAAGGGTCGGTCACTTCCAAATGAGTTTTCAAGAACGGATAATGGTAATGATACCCTGTTGTTAAAAGAATAACGTCAAAATCGGATTCGATAGTCCCATCTACAAATATAACATCATTCACCTTAAACTCCTTAATTGTTGGTTTTGTTTCAATCCCTTCTGATGATAAACCATCATTGATCCATTCAAAAACATGATGTTTACCACGACGAGAAATAAACATCTTTTTAGCCAATGGGTAAATATATTGAACTAAATTTGCCGTAGAAATAGATCCACCAACTACTAAGACTTTTTTATCTTTGAAAAAAATGGCATCCCTATAAGCTTTTGCATGAAGTACTTGACCCGGGTGACACCTGCTATAATTAGCAAGACCTTTAATTTGAGGAATATAGGGGACACTGTAATGACCATTAGCAATAATAATGGCGTCAAAAGTTTCCAGGTACCATTCTTCTTGAAGCAGGTCATATAATCTATGCTTTAATGTAACTACCCATTTTCCTTCATTATTTTTGCTTATATTCTCCACTCTTGTATTAAATCTAATGTAATCTTGCAAATTTTCATCAGTAATAAATTTTTGGAATCGGCCACATAATTCATCTCCAGTTAAAAATGGATATATTGGTCTTTCCTTGTTCAAATATTCTTTTTCATTGGGTAAATAAGAGAATCTAGTCCATCTAGAAGGTATATTAGTATACAAATCTGGATATACGCCACTTTGTTGCCATTCTAACTCCTGCTTCTCATGTGTCGTTTTTTGCACCCAAGGTTTATCTAAGGTTGCAACTATTGCCTGTTTGGGAATATGTCGCGAAGGTTGAATCACTTCGGGTCGGTTATATAATTCAGTATTCATAATACTTTGAGGCGGGATTGTAAGATCTGGCTGAGACAATGGTGCCCAAACTCCTCCAGCCTTATCTTTCTGTTCAAACACAGTGACTTGAAATTGACTCTTTTTTGCCCTTGCCTTACCAACTGTACTGCTCCCGTCTTCGTTTGTATGTAAAAATTCATAAAGCGTTGCAAGACCTCCAGGTCCTGCACCAATAATTGCAATATTTTCAATAGGCATCATTCAGTGGTCAAATTTATATGTTCGAATCAGTAATAATAATGATATACATGTCAATTTGTTAAAATGGTATCTTATATCCATAGTTTACTAACTGTGGCAGTAGCAAAGCTGAAAAAAAAAAAAAAAAGAAAAACAATACTAATAAGTATGAAATTAACTCATATGCTTTTCGGGTCGCAATTGTGTAACAGCCACATGAGCCGAAATTAGTAGTTACAATGGAAGTTCGGTTGATTCATAAACTAATCAGCAACAAATGCAATATGAGGCTTTTGATGGTGTAATCTGATCAAATAGGAAATAGCAAAAAACTTTATTTAAACTGATATCAAAGATTAACATAGATAGATTTTTTAAGTTTTCGAGCAATTGATTCTCATTTCATTTGATTTTTAAAGTGTACATTCTATAGTATTTTCAATTGCGTCTGCACTGGAAAATGATTGCAGTAAGGAAACACATAGGGCAAAAACAGCCTGACGTCAATATTAATACTAAAAAAAAAGGTTGGTTTGAGACTAAAGAAGAAACCACTTTCGAGTATATGGATTCCATAGAAACACCACAAGTGCAAAAAGTATTTTTGCTAACGGCGTTTGATAAACCATGGAGCATGGGTTCAATTCCAGTGCAAGAGCCCCATGAAAATGAGATATTAGTTTACAATAAGGCAGTAGGATTAAATCCCATAGATTGGAAGTCCAAAAAGTATAAATTTGGAGTCTATAGCTTCCCTTGGATTAATGGTAGAGAGAGCAGTGGGGTTGTAGTGAAAAAAGGGAATAAAGTTACTAATGTTGAAATTGGGGACCATGTTATTGTAAGCAGCACTAGCTACAGAGATAACCGTACAAGTACATTTCAAGAATATAGTGTAATTGATTCCAGGTTAGTATGGAAATTACCCGAATCATTTACCCATAGAGAAGGGGCCACCATTGGAGTAGGGTTAGTTACTGCGTCATTGGTTCTATTCAAGAGCTTTAATTTAAAGCCTCAAATGACTCAAGTAAAAAATGTGATTCCTGATCATCAAACTTTAGTGATTTGGGGTGGTTCTACAGTGGTGGGTATGTATTTAACTCAAATATCAAGGATCTTAGGGTTAAATGTGATAGTTATTGCTAGCACCCGGTATAAACGATACTTATTGGAATTGGGTGCAAATAAAGTTATTGATAGGCATGAGTCTTTGAATCAAATTCAGGCTCAGCTCCCAGAAAATATCCACTATGCTGTAGATTGTATTTCCAGTGAGACTTCTGCCATTTTATTAGATATATTGGCCAAGAACAAGTCAATAATTGGTCAATTCGTTGGAATCGTCGCAGTCCCCAAACTGCCTATTCCTGCTAATGTTGCAATACGCGATTTAGTGATCAAATTGTTCCATGAAAATATTAAGTTTGGTCTGTATATAGTGCTGGTGACTGACTATTACTTAAATGCTGGACTAATAAAACCGGTAAAGTTTAGATCTTATGAAGGAGGTCTTCATCGGTTGCACGAAGCGCTCTATGATTTAGAAGTTTTAGGAGCACATGGTGAAAAGTACGTTGTCACTTTATAGATTATGTTTAATCAACTAGAAAACAAAAATAAAATAAATAAAAAAAAAGAATAAATAAATAAAATAAATTAAAAATTGATAATTCTTCATAGTAGTACTAAAAAGAGCGCCTGCATGTGGATATTATCACTGAAAAATTGCACATTTATGTTGAAATAAAATCATCTCACTATGCCAATCAAGAAACTCAAGCAAACAACCAGTATACCGCCCTTGCCGCACCTTAGAATCCGAAGAGCAGGTCAAGCGAAGAACTCCAATCCATGTTTTGTGATGATGTCAACAGTTTTGAACTGCTGGGCTGCTAACGGAGAAGGATCGACCCTTTGTAAGGGATTCGAAACAGACTTAAAACTTTGCATGGAAGGACTGAAACCAGGAAAGACTAGTAAGCAATCAATCAATTACCACGCTTCTAGATTGTATCCAAAGATGAAAGGGAGTGTGAAGGATTAAATAGGATTAAGAAAAATATATGTACATAGCGGGTATGAAAGAATGTAGAACAAAATTTAAAGAAATACACATAGCTGGTTTGTATTTACAAGTTTATTGAAGCGTATGTACAGTACAAAGGTCAGGGTTATAATGCTTTTAAGCCTCTGGTCATGTAGAAACCATACACACCCAAAGTTGTGATAGATATCAAATTGGCCAAAGAAGACAATCCATGAGCCTGGCCAAACTTCTTGGATAATTTCTTAGCTTGTTCAGAATCATCACCATATTCCTTAACAGCGTCTATGCGTTGCTTTTTGATACTTTGGCACCATGGTAATAAAATAAACAAGTTAATGGCTCCACTGATCGCAGACATGGACAACATGGCCATTCCAAATGGACATACTTTGTAAGGAGCGGTAAGATACAATATCGCTGGCAGAAGAGTTTGTGCAAAGAAGTAGCCGGGGAATATCTTATTTTGAAGAGTGCCGAAATCGTCTCTTTTCAAAGTTTTAAAAGCTATAGGCGATAATATGAATGAATGGAAGGTACTTGCACCAAACATAGCGGAAAATACAAGAACATGGTATGGTGAAACTGTGTTTAAACCTAGAGCTTTAATCATTGTTGTGCAGTGTAGAATTAACTGAGTGGATGTTTGAATTAGCGTTAGGGGTTAAATGAAGATATTTGAGATTTTATTGAAAAAAGGATTTACTACCTTTTTTGAATTTTTATTTTTTGTACTGCAATTCTTTTTTTCTTTTCGTCTTTTTTTTTGTCTGCTGCTAAAGGTAAAGGTAATTGATTCAATTGCTGCTATATTATTTGTTTAATTCCTAGCAGGAATGGATAAATCAGATTAGTAGTATTTATAATCGGCGATAAATTGCAGACTGGCCATAGTAGAAATCTTTGAGGAAGCACGTTTTACGAAGCCTATCTATCTAATGAAAAGTGTGTTAGCACTAAATCTATATTACTTTTTTTCTTTTTGGCTTTCAGCCCTTTTGCCTCTTGTCCTTTTGTCCTTTTACTTCTTTACCTTTTTACTTCTTTACCTTTTTTCTTCTTTACCTTTTTACGCTATTACCTTTTTACCTTTTTTCTTCTTTACCTTTTTACCTTTTTGCCTCTTTGCCTTTTTACCTTTTTACCTTTTTGCCTCTTTGCCTTTTACCTTTTTACCTTTTTGCCCTTTTTGCCTCTTTGCCTTTTGCCCTTTTTGGGCATGAGGAGAATAAAGAAAAAACAGAAACTCGACTAGTCAGGATTGTAGGAAGGGGGTCTCTATGTTATACAAGTAACATTCAAATGATATACGAACCTCTTGTTCAAATTTTGCAGAAGAACGAAGTATCACGCAACGATGGCAAAATTAACACCTGTGTGGGTGTATGGATGTATGGGTGTATGGCGATAATGATTCAAGATGTAGTAATTAGTCATGTGAGGTAACATGAATATTGGGAATTGAGAGTTGTAAAGTGATTATTGAGTAAAATGATAATAGGCAAATACCATCGTCAAAAATTTGAGCAACTAGCATTGCATACTGCCATTACAGAAGTGTATTAATGAGCAATGTCATTTTCTTATGTAAAGCAGTCCTCAAGAAAGGATGAATAGACTTAGAGTAAGCGTCTTTAATGTTAAAAAGCAGGATATCAATAGTTCTTAAGAAAATTAGAAAACGTGTGTTGAGAAAAGGTTTAACCTGGTAGAGTACTCTAAATGGGATGAGAAATTATCTACTGCCCAGTAAAAGTGTACTTGTTGTAGACAAGCCAACCGCAGAATCACTGCTTCTTCAAGGTTGAGAAACTTACTATTTAGGAGTTGTGTACTATTTAGGAGTTGTGTTTTGCAAATAATTATACAAAAGCTTAAAAAGCCAAGTATTCGCACAACAATTATGTCACTTAAGCATTTAGGTATACTTGTTTTTGTGCTTAAAACCTTAAACTGCATTGACCATCGGGGTTAAAAAATGAATCATACATTCAAAGTATGCCACTTGTGCAGTGTGAATGCTTTGCAAAGATGTTACAATACGTGAGACACTGAGAGGTTAGTCTATCCATGATGGAGTAAATTCTGGAAAATTATCAAAAGTGGTAGAAAAACTCCAGTTTAAGTGAAAGGATTGCAATTCACCTCATTGGAGCCGAGATAAACCATTTTATGATAATTAGCATTACATTTAGTGATTCAGAATTTGCGCAGTTCAAGTATAATACAAAAACTCGTAGTCATTGTAAACACCTAAGTGTACGGCTATAGTTAAGACATTTGTTATAGTTAAGCCATTGGTTATAGTTAAGCCATTGGCACTAGTTAAGCCATTGGCAATAGTTAAGACATTGGCAATAGTAAAGCCATAGGCGGCTCTGGTGGCATATTTAGACCAAGACTCAGAACGGTTTCATGCACGTAATCGGCATTTGCATGAAAAATAATTCGTACTTTCATTTAGGATTGTAATTTGTTACATTGTTTTAGGTTTCTTTCACCTTAATTTTTTTTTTTCCGTTCCCTTTCATAATGATCATTTTCCCTTGGCATTTGTCCTTTGTTAGTAAATGGTAAGTGGTACAATTGAAACAAGAAAGCATATTGGAAACTACGGAAATCATAGCTAGAGAGCGAAGAAAAATGGAAAGATTATAATCGAGAGAACAACCTTAAAAACTAAAAGCCAAACAATGTTACTTGTTGTGCATGATTCTTTCTTTTTTAAATTTAATTTGGGGAGAGAAAAAAAAAAAATAAATAAATAAATATTTAGAAAGAGAATAAATCAAAAGTCAAAAAAATAAAGAAACTAAACAACAAACTTCGAGTTTTTGTCCCGCTGCTGCAGAAATAATAACTACACTAAACGACCCCCACTTAGCGCTTTGGAATTATTTGACAATAGTTAAAAATTCAAATAATTGAACGGTAAATCAAACGCAAATAAAGTGCGGCAGCAAAACCCGAACAAACCTCGCAACAAATATCAGACAAAATTTAAACATTTGCATACGATACATAAAAAATATTTACATCTACTAAAACATTTTCTTTTCTATTCATTAAACAATAACTTGGGGCCTAATTTGCATCGAAATACAATACTAGACTACTGAAAGCAGTACTCGGGGGGGATGTTTATTCTAACCATTCTTGTCTTTCTACAAGGCGCAATGGCTTCATTTCTCCAAAGTAGCAAATGCGCAGAGCCTAATAATGGACCTCATTTGGGAATGTTTATTGTGGATGCCAAATTAAACACTTCCAGTCAGAAATTGCATTTTTACATCACGCTGGAAGTTCGTAACGTGGAAGACCCTGGGTATACGCAGCCGGTTATATACGATGTCAATTCATTAACCAATACTTTCACCACTTTACACGTTCAAGTGCTGTTTTTAGATAAAGTAATTGAAGATACGTATTTACGATTTTGCGATTTGGTTTCAGTGAAGGAAACCTCGGAACTTTATAGAGGCGGCAGATTTATTGAACCTTCATCGGCTCCAACAAACATGACAATGAATAGTAAACGTGGTTTGGTTTCAAAGACTGCGTCGCCCAATGATGCTAGTCAAACCACTTTAATATCTTCAGCTTTAGTCCCACTGCTTAAATCAAATATTTTCAATACTTCCATCTTTGATTATAATCATCATAGTATTCATTGCCCTTTATACGTTAACGATACCATTGTTTGGCAACATGAAACGGATATATCTAAAACTTATCATAAATTAGGTAGTTATACTGCCACTTTTTCAGTAATATCATCTGGTGATGATCATTTAATCTATGGATGTAATAAATTTCATATCACGTTGATTCAAAGTGAAGCTATTAGAAGCCTTATCTTAGGATTGGTGATCACCTTGATTTTAGTCACGGCATTAGCTAATTTCTTCACTGTTATGTATTCTTCATATCAAGAATCGTCAAACCCTTTACTTTTCTTGGCCCTGACTATTTGTAATGAAAAACTCTTGAGGCAATTGGAAAATTCAGTTTATGAAATCATATTATACTTGCAACATGCTTTGTTCCTTGGTGGGTTGGATTTGGCATATCCCGGTTTCTATCAACCTTTAATCTCTCAGTTCCGATGGTGTGCTCTCATAGGTTTAAATGTAATGAAATATAGTGATCACGGTTCTCAAGAAAATGCACAACGTATTAAATTTCACGATCATATATACCCTACGTTTGGTAGTGGGGGTCTTACTACATTAACTCAATTGTATTCTGGCCACACCCCAGTTTTTTCCAATTTCATGATTACTTTAACTCTTTGGATCTTGTTTCAATTAATTGCAAAGCAAATTTTCTATTTTATTAGGTCTTTGATAGCACATTTTACCAAAAATTCTAAGCCTTTCCCAAAACTACTGTTCAAAAATCACTTGTGTTTATGCTTTGGTAAAATTGTGGACAATTTCCTAATGCTTTATGCATTCCCATTTCTAATTATTGTACTTTGGTTGATGAAAACTGCAGGGAATGGATTATTCAAGGTTATAAAAGATTCATCTAATATGCTTTATATGGTATTTGATGTTCATACATCTTATAATTCAATAATGAGTGCTGTTTTAAAGTTTAATCGTCATAATACAACTGATTTCCAGCAAGATACTTTTGATTTACCTTATCAAAATAATACATTTTCATTGAAGGCTCCAATAAATGTTCTGAAGGCATCTGATATTTATATGAGTGGTGTTCCCATAGGTGTTCCTATAGGTGTGATGGTTTCTGCGAGCATTACTCTTGCTCTTTGGCTTGGACTTCTCCTGTATTTTCTATTTTATTACATTGCATTGCCCAAATTAAACATATCCCGCAATTCGGCAAACTCAACTGTCAGGTTATACACCCTGCAAAGAGTGATTTTAATGTGGGGCCGCTTATATAATCAATTGGACCCAAATAAGTTGGAATATATTGGGTTTTATTCCTTAGTGGTTATAGTTAGAGCTGCCGCTGTTGGATTGCTTCAAAATCATGGTGCATATTCTGTAGGTCTTCTTGCACTGGTTGAAGCAGTCAATATTATTTGCATGCTAGTATATCGTCCTTATTTTTTAAAATTAAGATGGTGTCTGTCGATATATGTTTTGGCTATTTCTAGATTCTTAGTCACTTTACTTTGTATCCCATTCATACGTGAGTTAAACGTTAGTGAAGCGTCTAAAACCTACGTTGCATATTGTCAATTTGCAATTCATTCGCTTGTGAGTTTAATTTTTGTCATTCAATTACTTTATAGACTTTTTATTACTTTCAGGGCAAGTGTCAACCTGAATCATTTTGACCCATGTGAAAGTTTATACTTGGAGAAATGGCAAGCAGAAAATGCCAATAATATTCCAATTAATGATAATTTCCTGTGGACATCAAAAGATGTTTTTGAATATAAGGCAATAGGATTCCCTTGTGCTGGCACTTCTGGAAATCCTACTTTAAATCCCCTGCCGCCTGAAATATCCCCTTCCAGCAAAAATATTATACAAGATTCAGACTATTTTTATCGTGGAAATGTAAATATGTCTGGGTCTTGTCAATATCATATAGACGTAGAATGTCTATCCCCAGATAAAAATTCTCAGGATTTTTTCAAACTTTATGAACTGAACTCTTGCAAACCAACTCCATGGGAACTGTCTTACCTGTCAAATTTTACTGAACTCTTTGAAGCTGAACAAAAATTACTGGAAGCAAGGAAACTTGCCAACAATTATGCAGTTAGAGAAGGTGATAACATTTATAAAAGGTACTATGATGAAAATCCTATTGATTCTGAAATTCAAGCTTTATGGGAAAACCGTGATGATTTTTCAAATCCCATTACAACTTTTATTAAAGGTAACACTTCTACATCCAATAGATTTAAGATTTCAAATATTATTCCTGATTTTAGGTTTCTAGTAAAGAAGCCTCAACCAACCAAAGAGAAAAGTTTTGTAGTATGTCGTCCTAAACAACGTGTGCCTCATAATTGTCAAGAACGCAATGCAAATTAACCTAACAATTCAAAGACTCGATTTTGAAAAGAAAAAAAATAATGGATGTAGAACAAATTTCATTGTGAATTTACTATTTGAATTAAATAGATATTTGACTATAATTATTATTACATTATTATTATTACTATCATAATTACTGATATTGTTGTATCATTGTATTATTATTATGGTTAATATTATTAATATTGATCTTTTATTGATTAACAATAAACAATTAACTCTATGGTTTATGCTTTTTTTGACCATTACTCAAATCCTTACCTGTACGTTTTTTCATG
Source organism: Kurtzmaniella cleridarum (assembly GCA_030573815.1). Classification (NCBI taxonomy): domain Eukaryota; kingdom Fungi; phylum Ascomycota; class Pichiomycetes; order Serinales; family Debaryomycetaceae; genus Kurtzmaniella; species Kurtzmaniella cleridarum. The sequence continues at coordinate 551,782 of JAJMDQ010000001.1, read as the reverse complement.
ATCCCACGAACTAATTTGTCATCATCAATAAAGGTAAAGTTTTCAAATACTTTTTCGGTATTCAAACATGCTTTCAAACTATTAAGTTCAGATTGAAGCACGGTGGCGGCCATCCCCTTTCTAGTACGAATAGAATCCACTTCTGGTTTACAAGGGTATTGGGAAATTCTTCTTTCGAGAATGTCTTTATAATTTTGTAAAAAGTTTTTAGTAAGACGATTACTTTCAATTAGTTGAATACATTTTTTAAGTATACGACCAAGTTCTTCTTTATCGAGAGAGTTGTCTTTACTTATTTCATTAACAGTTGTAAGATATTGCACTAAAACAATGAATTCAGGCAAAATTTCCGCTGATTCATAAAAATCATATGAATCACTCACTAATTCTACTTCATCTTCACCTTCGAGATTGAAATCTTTAGCAATTTCAAGTGCTTGACTTGAAAGAGTTTTGTCATAAGCAGAAATAATGTCGGTCAAAGATATTTCTGCAAAATCAAATTGTGATCCATTTGATTCTACATATCCATATCTTCTGAGAATTTCCGAGTTCGGGTGATCTGAATACGAGTTATATACTTGTTCTCCCTTTTTAATTGGTTTGATAGCTTTCATGACTAACTCTGTAGTATCTTGGTGTAATCCTGCATTATGAAGTTTGGTGTCTGCGTTCAAAGTATCTGCCAATGGAATCATAGATTTGATTTCAATTACAGTTTCTTCTTCTTCTTCTTCTTCTTCTTCTTCTTCTGCTTCTTTTTCATCATTGGCTTCATCTTCTTTTGCAACTTGATCGGATTGCAATGATTTCTCTACATCAAACGAATAACTCATAATAAGAAGAGCGACTGAATTGTACTCTTCTTCAGTGACGTTTTCAAGTTCAGATAATTTCATTTCTTTGATACCAGCAATGATTTTTTGGAACATATCTTTTGCCAGATCCTTACCAACTCGTTTCAATATTAAAGAAGGTTCTAATAACGATAATTCTTCATCGGTCCAATTCATAAGTTGATCAGATCGATAATCGGGGTTATAAAAGGGTAACACTTTAAAATATGGGTACCAATGACTAGCATCCTTTTTCCGGAACTCCCATAAGATGGTAATTATCAACAGTTCCCATGACCCTAATTCTAACAAAAGACTTTCCAAATCAGGTTTTTCCTTTAATAAACTACCGGTTTCCACGTTCAATAATACAGATGCTTGATTTGTAAAATTGAAAAGCTCCTCGCCTTCTTCAATATCATCTAAAGCAATGATACCACGACCTTGGCCATCTTTGCGAAGATCAGTTATCTGTATCTTGTCTGATATATGGACTCCATTTGCTAAAAGCCATGCTTTGAAATCGGTGGTATCAGTTTCGAAACTCATGAGATGATGGACTTGAAGATAATTTTGGAAAAAACCAGATTGTGCGACATTGTCGCAACGGCCATAGTATTATTCATTTGAGAAAAAGCAACGGAAACTAGCGCAGAACCAGGAAACTTATACTGTTTTGCTCTTTTCCTGGTCTCACAGTTCCACAGGCAAACCGAATCATTGCCTGCTGTGTACAAAAGATCATTTAAATAATGCAAGGCTACTATTGGGTATACATCGTCCTGTTGCGAGCCGATAGTTCGGTGGCATTTAAAAGCATATTTCTTGGCTTGAACTTCTTCTGAAGGATCGTAGTATTCTATAGCCACTCTGCCATCTAAACTAGCAAGGGCGTACCCGTTATCTCTACATTTAAGGCTAGTTATTTGAAATTTGAGTCCACTCTCTCGAATTTGGAACGGCTGCGAATAATTTCTTTGATCGTAAATATGAACAGTTCTATTAGTCATCCCAATGGTTAAATAATTGCCTTTGGCATCCATTACTAAAGGTTTTTCATCTAGTTGTAAAGTATGGGATTGAATTCTGATTCGAGGATCAATAAATTGCACTTTCTTATCCCATGAAGCCACAATCAATGAACCTTCTGAAGAGAGAAGCTGCGCTATGCCATCGCCATGCTTAAATCCTATTGGCTGTAAACTAGAGTTTTCAAAATCTACCTCGCTCACTGTACCGTCCATTGCTCCAATGAAGGTAGATCCCGCGTGTATAGTGGATGTCAATATAGGTTGTTGATTTTCGATCGAGGCAAGGAGAACGTCTGAATTCGGGTCATATAAGCGAGCACATCCAGCCAAAGATGTGACAAATAGTTGGTTTTGGTTCGTAAAGCTTAAAGACAGTACCCGGCCTTCTATGGGGTCCAGTATGTGCATTAATAAAGGGGAATAATGGGGTTATTTGAGTTTCTCTATCTGCTGCACCGATCAGTGTGAAACCAGCTTTGGAGTGCGCACCCGAAAAAAAGTAAATAAAGAAAAGTAAAAAAAATAAATAACTGAATTCAATAGTAATATACGAAAGCTTGTGGCAGAAAAAAAAAAAAGGCCGGCAAATATTGGGTGGATAAGCTCATTTAACTTAGTATCGGTGATGATTAGAGCTCTTTTTGGGTCTTGAGCTTGATAATTTCCGCAGGATCTTGGTCAGGCTCTACCCATTCGTAAAAATCACCCTGAGAAAGCCAGAAATCAAGGAACATCAATTCTTCTTGTAAATCATGAAGAACCATTCTACGTTTCCTGACTTGTTCTTTTATCATAGACTGAATATCTTCACCTTTAGGCGTCTCTAAAATATAATCTCTAGATTCTATTTGATTTATGTCTGCAATTTCTCGCACTTCACTATGATGGAAGTTTTTAACGTTGATCTCTGCGTGCTCTTCATAATGAGATATTATCATGTTAACAGCGTATAGTTCATTTTCTCGAGGAAGCTGGTACAAAAATCGATTATGAGGTCTCCAAAATACTCGATTCAAACTTGAAGTTCTTAATATTCGAGAAACAAGTAAACTATATGTTGATCCTACTGCAAGACAAAAAGCGCCCAAATATACGTTGCAAAGAGCCACAAGAATACTAGCCACGGATATCACCCCAAAATAACGAATTGATGCAACCATAATATCAGTAGTATTAGCCTTTAATATGGAATCCAGCGTTAAACAATTGTCTATTAAATTAAATGCATTATGATAATCTTTAAGTCTAAGAATTTGACGTAAAGTTGAAAAGACAATATCAGATCGTTTCCTCCAATGTACCCCATCATCTATTTGCTTATTTACAACCCCCAGCGTCCATTGAATCATTTTGGCCGCATTTTCTGGCGGAGGTGAAACCAAGAGGTAATTTTTCAATACTTGTTCGTCGCACATCAAATCCAGGTGCAAATCCAAAAAATTCACCAAATTAGTTTCTATGAGTTGAGAAGATACAGATTTGGTAGTGATGTTTAAAAAATCCTGTTTGAAAGAAGAACTGGGTCTACTATTGATATTTACGGAACCAAGAGAACGTTGAATCAGTCGAGCAGCTTCAATGCAGTCAATCAACATGTTGGAAGTCATTCTACCCTTGGTTCTAGCGTGGTTCAAACGTTGGGTCCAAGTTTCGTAATTAAGAGGCTGTCGTGAGAACCATCCAGATTTGGGTTTTAACATCTGGTTGCAATACTGAAAGATGACTGATTGTGGAGAGATACAGGAAATTGAACGATAATTGAGAACGTTTTTTGTTTTTTTTCTGTATTTTTTTCTGTATTTTTTGCTGTATTTTTTGCTGTATTTTTTGTGTATATTTTCTGTATATTTTCTGTATTTTCCTCCTGGTTGGCTCTCATTTTACCACCAAATGATTTAAATCAATACTTTAAAAACTAAACCCTACACTGCCCCTTGAAGATTAAAAGAAAAGCTAGAAATTCAAGGGCCCCAGAGTCTAAAGGAATATATATAATCACACCTTAACCCGGAGGAATTCACTGTGGATATAATGCTTGTATTTGCACCGTACGATAGTACTGAAATCTTAAGTATAGACGAATTTTGAATTAATTCAACTACCCTTTATCACCTAAAGGCAAACAGTAAGCTAAAAATTGGCAGCATTAATTGAACAATAATATGGAATGTGCACACCGAAAAGGTAATTAGAAAAACAACAAAATGTAAAAAAGTAAAAATAAAAAAATAACTCATACACAAATTTCGATAACCTCAGGAATGGAGTTACTCAACAACATGCTGGCACAAACACAAGCAAGCGCAGACACACCAGTGCAAGTACAAGCACAATTCTGTACTATTTGGTTTGGAAAAAGCTTTGAGTTAAACTATTATTAACTAGAAGCATATACAAACATATGGGTTCAGCGGGCAAATTCAAGCCAAATACCATTTTCATTTTTCCCCCTGGTGTGCTGTTTTCGCAGCCTTTAACTGCAGACCTAATTATTTTGTGTTTCTTTTCAATAATTCTTATGGTTTTTTCTGTTTGTTCCCGATATGGATCCTCTTCGCATTCCCTGCATCTCATTTACCTATCTTGGAAAAGGTAAACAATTAATATTAAAGGGCTTCGGCAAGAATGTGGCCATTTGTATAGTGCCAAATTCCACAGTTGAGATTTGAAACATTTGAGAAGTCCAGATGTCAGGCCAGTCCTCAAAAATATCTATGGAAAACTCGCTAACACCGTCCACTCAGTCTACAATCAATATGATTAAGAGTGAAGATCATGAAAACAATTCGAAATCGAAATCTCCTACACAAAGCCGTCAAAATCAATCCAAAAGACAGTCTGAGCTCTTTGACGAGGTCAGATCTAATTTAGATGAGTTTGGAATGGCAAGACCCAACTATTTCAAAGGCCATCGTGCTGAACACTCTATACATTCGACTGTGTCTCAATATTCGGGGCAAATTGTAGAAGAGCCCGTTTCCTTGGCCATCAATAAGAGGGATATAGTCGCTGGGCATAATGAAGATGGTTTGAAACGAGGTTTGAGTCTTGTGAAGGCAAATTCTTCAGCAGAAACCCAAAATGTTCCACTTGGAGATATTGAGCAAGAGTCTGAAATGGTATCTGCTAATACGCAACCGCCACAACCCATGGACAAAGAGATTACCGAAAGGCGCACTTCAGCCGTATCTGATATGGGGCCAAGATTATCTAGAGGTGGTGTTAGTGGATCCAAAAACAGTCGAGCTGAGAGCAGGCATAGTGCCCAATTTACTGATACTGATGTAGATGAAGGATTTGTTCAATTGGAGACTCACAATAAAGTTGCCACAACCCCTACTTCTTCATATCTGGATGATAGCGACGGCTGTACTCGTTTGAAACCTGACTTGATCACCACTACAAATATAGAACAGCCTGTGCCGCCAAGATCATCCAGAAGGCCTAAGAGTATGGTGATCGAAACTGGTAATCTGACATTTTTGGCGGGTGAGAAAAGGAGAAGAAATAAAGATCGTAAAAGATCATCAATGAGTGTTACTGAAGGACTAGATGAATTAATGAAAAGTGCTAGTATAGCACAAAGGGAAAATTTCCCACTGTTGAGTCCTACTGTATCTCAAAGAGAGCATCGTTCACATATGAAAAACTCAAATTCTTCCTCTATCGCCGGGTCTATTGATTCCATTACTAACAAGAATTGGAAATCCATGGATTCTGATGAAAAATTACGTTATGAAACATCGCATGATTCTTTCAGAACTGCTGATGGAAGTCAAGTGTTAGAGCCAGATATGGAAAATGTATCTGCAGCTGCATTGGCAGTTAGTAAAGTTCAAGTGGGTAGTTCAATAGGAGATAAAGTTAGAAAAACACAATTGCCACCTAGACCTACCGTTGATAATTTACGTCGTGCAAGAGAAGTATCACAACAAATTCTGTTGCAAGAACTGCTCAAGGATAAGAGTATGAATAGTGAAAAAAGCTTGGAAGAGTGTGAGATTACCACTGAAAGGCCTATTTCTTCTACTTTCCATCATGAAAAAGATATTTCAAATTGTGCAGAACTGTTGTTTAGCGATGAGAAGGCATTGAGCACGCCTAGGTTGAATTCCCCTGGTGAATGTTTTGTCACACCGAGCACAGGAGCTGAACGAGACTCAGCAGATGAGCAAAGTGATGAAAAACCTCTTTTCCCATCCAAAATGGGGAAAGTTGGAGTTCCACCATTGGTGATACCCCCGAGCATGAAGGCAAGAACATCACATAACGATATTGGAGCAGAATCCATGATGGAGAATGCTAATACTACATTAAGCTCAGGGGCCACTGAAATAGGCACTGCATCCAAAGCAATTTCAGTTGGTAATAGACGTAAGGAATCGCAAATAATAGTAGACGAAGATGGTTTCTACGATATTGAAGGAGAAGAAGAAATTGTTACCAAACCAGGTAGAGTCAAATCGGTAAAAGCCTCCACTAATAAAGAACATAAAAGGAAATCCGGTAAACCTAAAAAGAAAAATAGAGCATCTGCACTGCTTAAACCATTCACATATCAAACATTAATATCTCTTCTTGAAAGTACGAATGGTACGGTAATTGGAGAAGAATTTAGTCAGCTTGATCTTCCTGTTAAAGAAAAACAGCTTATTGAAAAAATTATAGATGCCTTATCAAGATTATCTGCAGACATGGTTCTTGATAAAGATAGATATGAGGTAGGAATCAAAAGGTTAGAAAATGCACTTCGAGTGTTGGAAGGATTTTTATAGGATGATAATGGACTAATATGATATAAAGCCTGTAGATCCTTACTTGAAAACTAAAACCAAAAAAAAACCTCAATGAATTAAACCTGAAAACAGCGTTCAAATTTATTTAACAAAAAATAAAAAAAATAAATAAACAGCATCACAATGCACTTTCCTCCTATCCAATATCTTGGATGCATAATAGCTTAAAAAATATAATTGAAATGCTGGGGATGAGATGAGAGTCAAGATTAGGTGGGAAAGAAACAAAAAGAAAATAGAAATAATAGGTGAGAGCATCTTAATTATTTTTTGTAATTTTATCTTTCTCTCTTGAAAAAAAAACACGTTTAACTAGTTCACTACTCCATCATAAAACTGTTTGTGAGTAAACGAGCACTAACCGATTCCAATTCTACTATGTTGACTGCTGGCGATGATATTATTAAAAAAAAAAAAACTTTTAATTTTATTTTTTTTAATAATGTTTTGCAGCAGATGTTGGACTAGATACCCATTAAGATCAAGAAGATGCGGCGCTACATAAATTGAAGAAAAAAAAATTAGAGAAATGTGAATTTTAATGGGTGGAATAATGAAGGTAAAATGGGAGATATTGAACTAATCAAGGCATCCAATATATGGCGGGGTAGTTTTCCATGACAAGCATATCCTGGGATTGTGTCTAAGAATGCATATCAAGGCATTAGCTCCCCTCCCCCCTCCAAAAATGGCCCTCGTCAGGGTTAAAGCTGGCTTATCGTGTTGCCATGTCGCGAATGCGCGCTTTGTGTTGCCGTCCCTCTCCATCACGCAAATAACAATTACTGATGCCATATATGCTGGGGGCCTGCATAAAGACAGGGGTTAAATCACCATTTCAACTCCTTGTTGGCAATGTCACAAGAACCACTCCCGACCATGCATTTACCATCTGGAGGAAGTGTAGGGCAATCTTCAGACTTGAAATTGGATATTGAGTCACTGGGCCAAGGAATAAGCTCAGGATTGAAGATCCAGTACGATGATATGCCCCAGATCGTCCCGCTCAAAGTTCGATCAAAACAAAGTCCCAAAAAAGATGAAAGGGGAGCAATAACGTTACTGACACTGCCTGGATCACTTTCTGGGGATATCCAATCGGTGCTGCCATACTATGAACGAGTGTTGAACCTCCCGACGCCTATAATGCAAACTCTGGCGGCCACTTTCCCCGGTGGTCTGAGATTTGATGGTGTAATGGAGGAGAGTGGCAAAGTGGGAGGCAGTAGAATCATTTCAGAATATAAACCAGTTTTGGCTACCACAAATGAGAGCATACAAGTAAACTTTGATTCAGGGCGGAGATTTGTTCTGAATCCCGAAGCTCATACGAAAGATGTATCAAATTCCATAACTAATGAGCAAGGGATGGATATTGACGATAGGCCTGAATCGGAGACTATTTATTTAGGAAGTATGACGGGGAAGACATATATATATCAGCAAAGCATTGGCGCTGGTGCATTTCTGCAAGTGGTCTTGGCAAGAACAATGGACGATGAAAGACGGCACATAGCGGTTAAAGTGTTTAAAATCCCAGAAAAAAGGGTTCAAGATTATAAGTCATATATTAATCGAGAATTAAGTATTCTACGTACCGTGGATCATCCTTGTGTATCTAAATTGGTTGATTATAACATAAGTAAAGATGATGTTCAATATTTGATGCTTAAATACCTGCCTGGGGGTAACTTGTTGGAATTTCTGAAGCAATATTATCTGGATAATTACTTGAGTAGATGGTACTGGGAATTAATTCTGCAATTTACTAAAGAATTGATGGAAGCTATGAGATATTTACATCTGAATGGAGTGATACATCGAGATATTAAGTTGGAAAACATTCTATTGAGTGTGGACCCAGAAACGTTGGTAGCTAGTAGGAAAAATGATGAATTCCCAGAGACAAGATATTCAGGTCAACCTTTGATAAGCATCATAGATTTTGGGTTACTGAAACGAGTATTAAATGATGATGAAGAATTGAGTACTAGATGCGGGTCCTTGGACTATACACTGCCTGAGCTTTTGATGGGGCTTAATTATAATGGTCAATTGACCGATTCTTGGCTGTGTGGAGTGGTAATCTACCTGTTACTTGAAAATAGATTACCTTTCGATCCTCCGCCATTACTGCCCTTGATTGAAGGGAGTAATGTGATTCTGCCACTGGTGATGAAAAGGCAACGTCAACGTAATCGTACTCCTCATAGAATAGCCATGGTGGACTGGGCTTGGTTCACCACTAGCAATTTAAATGCATTCGATCCCGAATGCCAACAATGGATCTCAAGATTACAAAAATTAACGGAAATGTTCTTGGTTAGGAAACAAAATAGGCTGAAAGTGAGAGATGTTATTCAAATGCCTGATTTCCAATGGTTAAACGATGTTAACTAGAAATTGCATTTACGAAATTACGACTAGCAAAATAAATAAATAAATAAATAAATATGCAAATAATTAAATATATAATTAAATAAATTATTCGAAATTAACCTTTGTAGACCAATTTTATGAAGTCCAATCCCAACGGTTATTTGTCCAGAAAAATACCCATGTCTGATTTTACTGTGAAAGATAGCACTGTTTAGTATATACAGATGAGAACTCTATAATCCGGGGAAGTTTCATTGTTACAAAGGGTAATATATTAGTATTCAGTACATTTTTGGAACTGGGGTCGAATTCAGCTATCTAGTTATCATGCTATAATGGCGGGTAGTTCCATGACTATTTAGAGCATTTTTTTTCTTTTATCTGCAGCATATAAGTAGTCCCTTTCATCCACCGATTATAAATGGGGCTTGATTGAATTATATTGCCTGATTGCCGAACAGTTCAATCCAGATAAAACCTTATTTCGGTTCTGCAAGAGGTAATTGATTTCGAAGTGTCAAACTCATGTGATGAAGATGGAAAATAGGATTTTGCACCCAAACACTGGCATGTGAATTCGGGGGGAAACAGATACCCCGAAATCCGGAAATGTGCTCTTTACAAAAAAGATAACGAATTGCTTACATTTGGGAAACCGTTTTTTTGTTTTAATTTTTTTTTTTTTGTTTTTAATATTTTTCGGTCATTTCTTATTCCAAAGTCCTATTTTGGGAAATAGCAATTGTATCTTGTCTATACTTTCTAGCTTGGAAGTCTCAGCTACTAATGATTTCGTTGAAGTGCGAAAACAAATGGATAAAGCATTTGAAATGAAATGATAAACTAGTATGGTTTTTTACAATATGGTTCATAGATTCATAGACACAATAGTCTACATAGTCTAGATGGCCTACATGATCCTTAACATGTCAAAGGAACTTGTAGGACTAGACAGTCCTTGTGTAGATGAGTAAATTTTGCCCTATGAAGTTTTCGGGGATGCCTCTACCATAGTAAGCATGTTACCACTAAATAGCTCTACACTAATAGAAACTCTGAACATACATTTTGAGACTTACTAGTAGTTTAGCAGCCAAACCCTATTTTTGGATGCGTATGAGTGTGTATGGGGAGGGTAGCCTGTATACAACCCCCTGGTTGTTTCTGTATTCAGGGGAGGGTTAATGCTACTTTTGAAGTTCATTATAAGATAAAGGCTTTCTTTTGATGTGGAAACGCAAATATACTAACCTGTTAATAGAGGATAATGGAGTTTGAAATATATTACTAAAATTAGAGCATTTAAAAGGGTATCACAAACATTAATTTGAATTATATCGTCTTTGCCCAAAAGGTTGCCAAAATTTCCCTTAAAACCACAGAATCGAGAACCTGCACACATCAAAGGATTTTTCCATTCTAGTTTTCCTATCACCACCATGCCCTCTGAAACGTCACCCACGTTATCACAGGTACCTAAGGGGCTTTCTGCAACTGAAGATGGATCAGTTAGAAAGCACGGGATCAACGGAAGCTCTGCAGTGAAAAGAGGACCTCCAATTCAGCATATATCGGCCAATATCGTGCCGTTAAGAAACATTCTTAAATTGTACGCTCAAGAAGCATTCAAAAAGCTCACTAATGTAATTGAAAACTTGGCCGCTAATTTGAATGACGATGATGTCTTGAGGAAGTCACGATTGTTAAAGATTATTGTATCGATTCGTCAAGATTTGGTCAAGCTATACACTTTGGTTAAGTGGTCTGCAAACGCGACCGATGTAGGAGTTTTAATTGATTTATTGAATTTTTTAAGGCAACAAGATGGGTATTTCGAGCAGCTTGCATGGCGGGTTCATGAGTTGAACGGTTTTGCAGGAGCAAAGCTCCCAAATCCTGATATATTCACCTCTTTAGAAGTATTAGTGGAAGGTAGGCCATTATTACCCAGTTATGGAATGCTTCCAACGCCTAAAGTAAGTCCTCAAAAGATTCTTTCTGTTTTCCATGAATTGAACTTGGTACTTGCCACTAGAGTTGCATTGGCAGAAGATGTTCCATCAAGATTGTTACAAGGACATCAAGTTACAAACGGGAGAATATATTTTACTGTGCCTACCGAATTTCAAGTATCCATTTCGGTGGCTAATGATTTGATGGTTCTGGCAGATGATTATGAAAAATCTCCATTTTATTTTGTAGATTTCCAGTTTTTATTTGGAATTCTGCCCGAAACTTCTCTTATTACGAAAAATGTCATTACGAAATTACCCAATACTTCATTTTCAAAACTTGAAATAGTTCTGAATCAAGTCTTATTAACTCAAGGTTTACGTGGGTTATATGAATTGTTACACAAATATTCTATATCTTTTAAACTACATTTGTTAAGTCGTCAGTTACGTGAAATGGTTCTGTCTTCGAAATGGGGGTCTTGTTTACAATATCAAAATAGTAAACTGAACATTCTTATCAATTATTGGGCAGACCATTATTTATCACTGAAATGGAAATCTCTCATTGAACTAGGCATAGATACAGATTATAATTTGAATTTCCGATGGTTTAAAAATGGTAAATGGGTGCAAAATCACGATTTATCATGGCCAAGACGTGATGATGGTAAAGAAGATGATTTATCAGTTGAATTGTTGATAAACATTGTTGCCAATAAGCATGCAACTATTATAATGGAAAAAATACAACGTAGGATCCCACAAATCTTTGGAATTGAACCTGATTCTCAAAATCTGGCTGGTTGTTCTTTAATTAATCCTCATCAATTATTAATCAAATTAACTCCAAGTAAAAACGCTATACTCGCTATTAATCCATTGACTGGATTTTTTTATTTCGTTGATCCTCTGCCTTTACAACAACAAATTACTAGAGTTATAAATTCAGCGCCTTCGTCATCCTCGTCCTCTTCGTCATCATCATCCTCGTCATCATCATCTAAGAGCATATTTGAAAAAGAAATGGTTGAACATATAACCTCGCATCTACTTCAGTTAAGAATAGAAACTTTCAGAAGAGAAATCAATAGCAAATTAATGGCTACAGAATGGATCCCAAATGATATCATTAAATTAGGCGATTTAGAAACTGCTAAATTACAATTTGCTGCTAATGGGTTCTCCGTTGCAGCGCAAAAACTACAATTTTATAGACGTAATAATTGGCCCTCTGGATGGTTTCTTCTTAATATGATAAGTGGTGGAGATTTTGCTACCCATTGGTGGGTTGCACGCATAAAGCTGATTCGAGGGGAGTGGAAAATACAATGGGTATCTCAGATCGAGGATGATGAAAAATCTTCTTCCTCAGAAACAAGACGTAGTATCAGTGGAGGGAATGATGGTGTCCCAATTGCAAGTATTGCAAAGACTCCATTAGTGACATATGAACTTTGTGGTTCTTTACTGACCAAAAGTTCTCATTTGATAATTGATCATATTGTTGTGGAAGAGCTTGTTTCAAGAAAAATCAAATATTTGAATGTAAAAGGCCCTGTTGACAAATTTGGAGTCAAGTTACCAACTTCGGAAGGCGAAGACGTTGTTTACGAAACCGTTTTAGGTTTATATAATAATGGTAATCTTTTACCTTTGAAGAACTCTTCTACTGTCATTTTTTTACAAGTTCAATTATGTCATGGAGGCAAAATTAAAATTGGGGACTCTACAGATAATTTTTCAAAATCAGGGAGTAATTTGAAATTAAATCTTTTTGGGAAAATAAGAGATTTTTCCTTTGAATGGGGGGACTCTATTATGTCAGTATCGAAAGATGGATTTTTAATCAAAGATGTAGTTTGCTTAAATGGAGGTACAGCACCAAATGAACTTATGTTAGATGAAGTATTTAAATCACTTTCAAATCTTGATAGGTTAATTTGTACTACAAACCATTTGAAAGATTTGAAAACAAGCAATATTAACATTAAACTGTTAAAAGAAATTGCCTTCCTGTTGGATGACAAATTTGGTGAATTTTCTTTAAATTTAAAGAGTGATCTGATCTTTTTAAGTACCAATGCTATCAATTCCAATGAAAACTTATTTATTCGAGTTTTAATTGATTATTTGAATCAATACTTCAAATTAGAAACCAATTTTAATATATCTGGTGCGTTACGTTACCTTCAAGAAGTTATTCCAGTGGTTCGAATAATTACTAAACTACAAACTCAATTCTTGGAGCAACGTAAGCTTAGTAATAAGTTACCTAATGGTATCCCACAAGCCACTTTCGATATATCGTTTGGGACATTTGATCGATTTAATCTTGTTTTCGGGGCCAATTCATTTATTCAAGGGCAAAGAAGATTAAATAAAGATCGTATTATTGTAAATATAAGTATAAGGACATCAAGGTTCGTAGAAAATGGGAAAACTTTGATTTACCTTGTACTGGTTAATGAGAAATCTTCTTCCAACTTGGTATTATACAAAAAATTAGTTGAGGGATTGAAAATTGCACTTGATCAAATGAAAGATTTACCCATCATAAGACTTAATCAAGATATCTTGGTAAAAGATGCGAAAAGTTTAGAAATGGTATTGAATAAGACTCTGGTTCTCTTTTTGAAGAGTGTGAATGAATTATGAAGATAAAAATAGAGGTTAAATGAATAAATAGTGTAAAACATACAAAATCATCAAATAAATTCATTCATATTAATTGAATTAATGTCATTAATCGTATTATTACAATAGTAGTACTATATATCTAAGGATAAATTATTCTTGATTTGTTTCTCGAAAATAATCATTCTCTTTTTGAGGTCAGTCCCGCTGACCCAAGTATGACCAAAATGCTTTTAACAGTCAAGCAGGCATGATTTGTTCTTCCTATGACAGCTTTCGCATTTACCCAAAGCTTCAGAGAAGAGGCATTTCACCTTTCTTTGACGGCAAAGATTACAAGAAGATTTTCTATTGTTCGATGGGTCATATTTCAACAGTTTCTTTGCAGGATGTTTAACAATTTTATCTAATTTTGCAGTGGTCGCTGACGTAGCCGGTTTAGAAACTTTATTCGACTCAGAAGCTTTTTTACCAAGAACAACGATATCTTCCTTGGTGAAACCTTTAGAAAAACAACAATTTAACTGTTTCAATTCACACAGCTTACACAGGCGGAACTTAACTAATTTTTGATTTTGAATGATTAATTGTAAGCCTTGTTCAATAGTAACTGATTTCCCGTTCAAAAGATTTGATTCTTCATCACTCAGAAGCATGAATTGTTTATATTGCTCTTGGAAAGTGGATGGATTGGTCAGAAGAATGGAAATTTCAGCATTACATTTAACTTTGCGTTGTCTGCACAGATCACAACTAGGTCCCAGGCGCTGTCTACGCTTTTTGCCTAGTATGCCAGATTGTTGCGAAGTTTGAGAATTAGCGGTAGTACCAGTACCAGCACTGGTAGCACCAACTTGAACTTGAGCCACTTCAGAAGATGCAGGAAATACCGCTGATGGGTGGCTTTGCTTTTTCGAATTTACAGCAAGCAGCGCTTTATTAAAAGATGGCAGGGCCACAGGCAGCATCAGTCCCACCAGCAGAGATGATTTTGGAGGGCTTGGGATGCCACTATAGTAATTTGGGTTGGCGTTTTTAAATGTATCTTTATATAAAAGATTTTGTTCCGTCAAAGGCAGAACTGGATAGGTATTTAATTTTGTTTGAGGGGTAATTGTGGGACTGTTGTGCATTACGGAACGATACATCAACGTATCCACTGGTGGATGTAACACTTTTGGACGCGTTTGGGAGTTTGACGTTATGTTGTGAATTGGTGGTAAAACAATTTTGTTTGATATCGGAATAGTTGTGTCCCTCTTAGGAGGAACACTAATAGAATATGATAGAAGTGACAGGGAATACATTGATCCTGATTAGAGTACCAAGGTGCGATAAACTTAATACCTTAATAATATATAAGTAAGTAGGATTATATCTAGAATTTATTAAGGGGATGCCTTGATGTATATATATATATATATCAGGATGGAGTTTGTAACAGTTTTTTTTTGCGTGTGATCGGATGCTGCCCTCGGTTTCTGGGGTATTCCTGGTTGGAGAGGATCTATCACTTTAGATTCACATTAGTTCGGTTTTTTTAACAACTTTAAAAATAAAAATAAATATAAAAAGAAATTCTCTAAAAAAAAAATGAAAAACATTTTATCAAGAAAGAGGGGTTAATGTTTTTAAAGATATGCTAAAAGACTTGTTAGTATAGCGGGGAATTACATTTTAATTAATTAAGAGTGGCTAGATTAATATAATAGAACCTTGTAATTCTAGGTACAGGAATCAGAAAACTAAAATGTAGTATTTTCAAGAGTACTCAGGTGAGTTGCTCAAGCAAGATCATAGTAAAAAGTCCGTGGACTGATGTTGGAAAAGGTGTTCCTGATTAAAAAGATCGGGTGTTTTAGGAATTATGCGACAGATGTTCCAATTCTTCTATATTGCATTATGATTAAGTTGACTCAATTTTTATTCACATGGTTATACAACTCCGAATTTCGGTTCAATTTTTTTTCGAATGAGAATATCTTACCAGTTTAGAGAGGGGTATAGTGTCAAATTTAATACAATTTTCACGTCCTTTCACCCGATCGGTCAAGTTCGGAACACACCACTATTACCCTTGTAAGTCGCAGTCGGACACCTTCGGGTCGCTTTCTTTCTCGTGTGCTACTTCGGACATGAATCATGCTGAGGAGTCATCATGGCCGTAGAATGTGGCGTCTTAATTTTTCCGCAACATAAAACTGTTCTTAACCATACTTGAGTCTTTTACAATGAGTTCTTCCGGTTCGCCTACAGGGTTACTCTACATTATACTTATAAACAATAAGTCAAGTCATATTTCTTAAAAGATGTACAATCAATATTGAGATGATGATGATTATTATTTCATGTGTGTTCGATAAATTCTCCTCTCTCGAGGCAAGGCAAATATGAAGGGGAAAAAAAATAAAAAAGCCAAAAGCTAAGTTCTCCACTTTTACTTATTCCGGTTTTGAATTTCGGACTGCTTTCGGACCCCTCCTTCCTCAGGACGAGGAGAGATGACTTTTTTTTTTATTTCTACAGTTATATTTTGGCGAAAACGGACATGGAAGTGGAGAAAAATATTAAAAAGGCAACAAATATTAATTAACTAAAACTCATTTGAAAAGGCAATCTACCACTTAACACTAAAATTATGGCAGCCGATGCCCCGAAATGCAGGCTAACAATAGTTTGAAAGATTAAATAAAAATAGCAATAAAAAAAAAGTGCTTACGGTGATAAGTGCTTCGACTTTTAACACTATTTTCAGTGGCGTTCTGATGGTAGCAACGTTGATCTATCACAATGTAGTAGAGTCATGCTACAAAATATGAATTGAATTAACTTAATATTTGTAGAAATCTATTTTAAGTGCGGCAAAATACTGATGAAATTTCCCTCCCAAAAGCTGTGGCACATGTCGAATTTATCCGAGAGTGAGCATAACTTACCTCAAGTCCGAATCCCTATGTTATATGCAGGGTATATGGCATCGCCGTTGTTGTGTTTCATTACCAAATTAGAGTGTTCTCAAATAGATTACTCAAAAAGTGGAGATCGGTATTATTCGCACAAAAGGACAAGGAATATTCCTTATTCATATGTCAATAAGCGAGGCTCATAGATTTGTAACTGAAGGTAATTTTTGGATCCGTATGAAATTTTGACAATAAGTTCCCTAATAATAATAATAATATGAAGAAAAATAAAAGATAACTGAGAGTATTAGAAGTCTTCGTTTTATATCAGCTGGTTGCGACTTTAATTTCACACTTATCCCATGGTTGATTATTTGGATAAATTATGTGCTCCTTTTCAGTAAGCTCTCGAAGAAATCGATGTCACCAGTTCCCTGGTATCTCCATTTCATATTTATGATTTTTTTTTTAAAAAAAAAAATTATATTTATAATTTTGTTTCTGTAATAATTTCTTCTGTTTAATTTCTTTTCCTCTTTTATTAATTTTTTTGATATTCGCTGATTTCCTCGAGCTGGTCGTTTTAAGCCTTTTTGAACAGGCAAAAGTATAAAACGAAC
Source organism: Kurtzmaniella cleridarum (assembly GCA_030573815.1). Taxonomy (NCBI): domain Eukaryota; kingdom Fungi; phylum Ascomycota; class Pichiomycetes; order Serinales; family Debaryomycetaceae; genus Kurtzmaniella; species Kurtzmaniella cleridarum. The sequence goes on along the minus strand of JAJMDQ010000001.1, from coordinate 534,628 downwards.
ATCGGTTAAGTATTCTACCCTTCCCCGCCTTCAACTGTTGAAAATGTGATTATACCAGGTATCCGCTTTAGTAGTTATAGTGGAGTGAATTATTGATTCAATACTATTTAATGTGTGGTTCCTGTATGTAAATACCACATACCCTGAAATAACTTGATTAGTGTGTTATGTTTGAATAACGGGAATTCAATCAAAAAAAAATCCGAATTTTTAATAATGTGAGCCTGCAACTATTCGCATTAAACAAAACTAGATCAGGTTATTGTAAATTTGAGATCTGATAATGTTTTTTTTCGTGTAGTGTATGTACATATAGCCATTTACAGGACTTTATATCATACATAATTTGTTTGTGTTCTTATTGCCTAATTAGGCCTGTTCCATGATTTGGAGTGGAAAACCTCATCTAGCTGGGGATTCATTTACAAAAACTTTCTCTCACCACCTTACTTTGTTCAAAATGGATGTATCCAATCCCAACATCTCTTTGGATCTTAGTACCCCAATTAAAAAGATTAAAAATTTAACGTTAACCTCGCCCACGTTTAAATTCCTGCCCACCAATCTTTATCCTCTGATATCCGACCTCGATACCCAAATGACCTCAAAGGGGTACCTGAAAACACTTACTCATAAAGTTTTAGATGAACTTGAAGAAAGAGCCTCTTTAATCACTCAAGATCAAAGTTTGAAATATAATCAAACCCAGCATACCGAAGTTCCTCCTCCTTCCTCACGTAAAAGATATCTGCGAGTTCATCGAGAAAGATTCCGTCAAATGGACCTGATTTCGAACCATTATGCCGCTTCGCGATCCACTAAAAAGGAGATGGTGGAAAGGCCCATGAATAGAACTGAAATATACCAGCCTAATTTACATTCCAATACTGTTGCTGATACTACAGATAAAAGGCACCCTGATGAAGTGCCTCTGAGTGTGACTAAACGTAGGAAAACTTTACATGGACCTGAAGAAGTAATGGATAGTAGCCCCACTAAAAAAGATTCTGTCGCACCCACCGATTTAGAAATGAGCATGGACTTAAATAGTAGTCCCGTGAAATGCACTAATGATTCACATAAAACTACCAATAATGCTGATACCCTAGATACCTCGATATCAAATGGTTCAATACCCCATATTGATCTGATACCCTCTTCAAGTCCTTTCAAGAAAATTTCACCTTCCAAAGGAAGTTTGAACCTTAATAAGCTTTTGAATGATTCAGACACTGAGTTTTTAAAACCCAAATCTTTCCTCAAGCCTACTAACTCAACCATAAACTCTTCCCCTTCGAGATCACGAGTATCACTGTTGGAACAAGTTGGACTTAAACCTCCACCAAACTCAATACACCAATCCCATTCGTCGCATACATTAAGATCCAAAAATTCATTCCTGTCTTTTCAAGACAAGACTCTCAAAAAGAAAAGCTCCATACCTACATTAAATCCAAATGCTCGCATCCATCATTCCGTTCTGGCGGCACCCGCACCACAATCGAAAATACCGACTCTTCAGAAAAAAAACTCTAGTGTTTCTTTAAGAGTTCTGTCGCACACAGAAGGTTCAAATTCCCCGAAAATGGGGGTCACTGGTCCAATATTGAACGATACTTCACTTTATAATCGCAAATCCTCCTTGGCTTCCCTGAATGTGGGGAAAGATGATCATTCTCAAAATCATGATATACATTCGAGCCATGCTCGCCCATTGCGTAAGGCATCATCTATTGGGAACTTCCATAAAAAGCAAGTAACTACACCACAACCTTTCTCGCTTTACAATAAGCCAACAATTTCTTCATCACAAAAACTGATCGATAAGTTAAAGCCCAAAACTGAATCTCGATTTCTGCGGTTTATGAAACTTAATAAAGTATAATATTTAATAACTTTTATATATTTAATTTTATATATCTATATAGAATCCTGGTGATTTTAAATTAATGTTAATTATATAATTTCCATGGTAGGCTCCTTGACCTAATAGATATTAGTTTGAACTTGAATTTCTCCGCCAAGCAGAATTTCTTGAGCGGCAGTCCATTTTTCACCTGCTTTCAATTCAATGAAATCAGCTACATGACCAGGTTCAATACATAACATATTTTGGTAGCCTGATTTAGGAAGGAAATCACCCATTCCTTCACTTTTCTTAATCCAGGGATTCCAAACAACACAATCTGGTAAATTACTTCTTTTCAAAGTATGCAACACTTTACCCAATTCAATAGTTTGAAATACCTTTTTTTCTTCTACCAGTTTGTATATACGATCAAACTCCTCAGTGAAGCTGATCATTGGAGCTTTTTCAACGTATTCTTCTCCAATTAATTGATCATAACATTGAGAGTCTACAAAATTATTAACTATAATATCAGTGATGTCTGGAACCCGGTAGTAAGTATGGAATAACCATTTAAATTGGAATGGTAATTCCCCAGCATTTTTAACTTCAATGCTAGTTTTCAACAGTTGCTCAGACAATGCTACTGTTAAAATAAGGGTAAAATCATACTTCCCTTCCCCCCATAATTTATAAAGTTCTGGGTCAACTTGGTCCGGCAGGAGAGCAAACTCAACGCTCAATGGGGATTCTTTTGTCTGGCCCAAGAATTCCCATTGAGAATTACGCGCAAATCCATGTTGTGGTAATTTAAAAGTAGGGTGGTTTTCATCTTGACATTTGCCGAAAATTGGGAATACAAGTGGAATACCACCTCTTACTGCCTTAGAACCGTCCAATTTGGCCCCTTCAGAGAGCCAGAGTTGTTCATTCCCTTTGGAGTCTTTCCAAGAAAGAACATTGGCTCCGTATTTAAGAATGGAAACTGTAGATCCGTTCGTATGAGTGAGATTCACTCTATCTTCAAGTTCTTCAATCGACATGGTTGGGTTTGTGTAAATCCTTGGGTTGAGACACGTTGATATTATGTAGGGTCGGTGGTGTGTATACAAGGAGGCTATTTTTTTTGGGAGGGAGGCATGCCTAAATCTCAGAAAAAATCGTCGGTGAACTTTTAACAATGACAATACACCAAAAGGCATCAAACGTGTACATATCTAATATATTAAAGCCCCAAGTGTTTTCCTGGTATATAATTCGTTTGTTTGTTTCTTTTTTTTTTGGTATTTCTTTCAAAAAAAATAAGCTACAAGTACTAATTTTCAACAAAATTCTTGTATCTTTAGTTAAACTTTTAGTTTAGCTTTTAGTTGATTATTTTTTTCGTTTGGTTTCCAATACCGTTTCGGTTTCTGTTTCAATTTTTTTACTCCTCATTATTCTCCTTTTCTTTATTTTCTTTTTTCACCAATTGTTATCATTTTTACAAACTTTCGCAGTAAAATATTTAATTGCTATCGTATCAAGATTGAAATTTTGCTCAACGATTTACATTGAATCATAAATGGATGTCCAAACTTGGATCTGTATCAATTGAATAACTACATATTGCACTCGTTCATCATCCCTGATAATTTCTCTCTTTCTGTTTCTCTTCATCTATATAATATACAAGTATTCATATATCACTATCTGCTTGTGGCATATCTTGCAGGATGTCTAGATTAATCCCAGATTCAAATTACGTCAATTTTTCCCCCCTTGACAGATGTGTGCGCTATTTTATTCAATGCCTTATAATGGCTATACGTACTTCTTATGTAATCGATTTTTGCCATGTATGGTATTGTTATAAACGATAAAGAGTCTTTTTTATATCAAGTAGTAAAGCCACATTTCACGAAGGTTAGTCGATATTGGCAACTGGTGTTGTAGAGGTATTACTGGAGGTGTAACAAATACGGATATTGATTTATAAAAAATATATATATATAAAAAAAATAAAAAGACAAACAAACAAACAAAAACGGCAAACAGGTTCAAAAATCCATACTATTTACGTTTGTCTCAAATCAAACGAGTAACCAGTTTTCACCGTTTAAACTGATTCTATATCGATTTTGGCTTTTGTCTATGGCACCACACTACTTGGCTACTGCCTTAAACTTCTCAGAATAAACAAAAAAGAAAAAAAAAAAGTAAGAAAAAGAAACAACAATAAAATTAAGTTTAGCAGAACATCCTTACACCAGTAAAATGAATCCATAGTAAACTGTTATCAGATGCAAATACCTTTCATCTGAACAGGAGAATCTCCTACAATTGGCCGTTAAAGTTTCTAAGTCCACAATTTATGTGCGCTTGCAGTACCAGTTCACTTGCAGTGAATGGGTAAAAGCAACTAACATAATCTTTAATAGATCTTAACAGATCATTATGGTGGCCACATTTTCGTCTATAACGGGTATATTAAGTGAATAGTTGTCTAAAACTAATACTATAAAAAAAAAAAATCTATTTAATTAACCGGTCCCCCAACATTCACATCATTCCCCATCAAATTTCATCAAATTTCATTACAAGTCTAACCCTAATAACCAAATGGTATTCTCAATTGTTTAACTAAGCTTTGAATTCACACACGTCATTTGCCCCTATCAATCTGTACTATTCTTCCTAATTAGGCTAATCTGCTCTGTTGTCCACAATCTAAAATTAACATCTGTGTCCTGCACACACATGCTGCATTGTATAGAACCTTGGAGAAAAAAAAATTGTTACAAAGAACCCTCTGGAATTCCTGCAGACTTACGTTTCCTAAACAATTTGCAATTAGTCACAAGATTTATCGTAGTTGGGTTCTGTATAGGGGCTAGTTACTAGCACTTGGCCTTTTCCCGCATTTCTATATAAAATTGTCAAGATCCCAAAATTCCACACTTGTTTAATTATCCAATTTCACCACCACATAATAATTGTCAACCATAGTCATCATAGTTAACTTTTTTTTTAGTCTATTACGTTAAAGCTATTAAAGCAACTAAAATCCGTTTGATCAACGTTCTTGTTACGAAAAAAAAGAGCTACCAAAAACTTCAAAAAAATAAATAACCATATCACCTTATCACCCCACATTCAACTGAATAGATAACGATCTACCAATTTCTGCGCTCTGCACTTTAATCGAACTTTATAAAGAAATATTCCAATGATCAACACTACAAGTGATCTTGAATTTAACGCTTTTGAATTGAAAAATCAATTACTTAATGGTCGTTACCGTTATATTTCACCAATTCAAGATGGCTCATTTGGAAAAGTTGCCCTTGCTTTTGATACAGTTACCAGACAAGAGGTGGCTCTCAAAGCAATGTACCGTCTGAATGTAGAGACAAAGCGTATGGCCAGACACGAAATCCGAATGCTTACTCGATTGGGAAAAGATTGTGTTAACATCTGTCAACTTTTGAATCATTTTGAGACCAAAAACTTCATTGTTTTAGTTTTAGAATATTGTCCTCTGGGAGATTTATATGATTTAATTCATCTGGGTATGAATATATCTGCTGTGGACATGTGGAGTGTGCTGAAACAACTTGTTAACGCTGTTAAATATTGCCATAGTTTAGGAATTTATCATCGTGACATTAAACCAGAGAATGTTTTATTTGATGCATATGGAACTGTGAAACTTTGTGACTGGGGCTTACTGACATGTCAAAGGATGTCTCCACACTTCAATGTAGGGACTGAAAAGTATTTAGCTCCTGAATGTTTTAAAACTGAAGAATTGGAAGAATACGATACCAAATATGCTGATTATTGGTCATTAGGGATTACTCTCTTGACCACTGTTTTTGGAACATCACCTTTCAAGCCTATAGGAGATAAATCTCTTGAGATGGATACTAATTTCAAGAATTTTACTCTTTATGGGAAGTATGAAGTTTTATACGACATTTATCCAACCATGAATCAAAACTGCTTCAAGATATTCATGAACTTATTGAAAACTGGAAGCGTTGATGACGATTTTGAAAGTAAGCAAGCTAAAATTGCTTCACGAAGTGTTGATAAATTTTTGGAAGCTATGGAGGCTAATTGGAAATTCGGACTTACTATTGATGAAGAGTATGAGTTGGAAGAATTACATCAAGTGACAGAAGATTCAGGTATGGATGACAAGAGTTCAGATTTGTTTGCCATGGATCATGAGTCTAATGATGGTTCTTTGACATCACCAACTAGTTATGATGATAGTAGTGATGAGTTGGAGGGTGAATTAGAAGATGAACAAGACGGATTTTCTGATTTCAATAAACTGATGGTGATTCTGATTCCAGAAGATGATAAGTACAAGAATTTTGGATCGCTGATTCCATCGTTGATCGCACTGTCCACAGGAAAGTCTTGGTGCGATATGGATGATGAAGATCCAATGGGTATTTTAGTAGAAGGTATGAAACATCATAATCTTAAAACAATTAATGAAGAAGTTCCTTCGAAGAAATTCGAAGACATGAAAATTAACATTCAATCCAAGGATATTGGAACCAATTTGCATGCCTATTGAGTAGGTTTTATTACGAGCATATATGACACGATAAATTAGTAATTAATGAACAGGGACATGATTAATTAACGAAGTTTATAAAATAATATAACATAAGTTTTTTTTTTTTCCAAGATAAATGTAGATAAAGATATATATAATAGAATTTGATTCAAAGATTGTAGATCTGACAGATCTTGATCAACAAGGCCCTATATTGATTTGATGATATCAATTGTGAACGATTTATAAAATGCAAACTCGATTGCATTATTCGTATTTAGTGAGCAATGAGACAATTATAAAAACCCATCAAATACTCTACGGAAATTGGTATCAATTCGAATAATAGTAATGTAAGAATTAGATAGGTACGTACAACACTTGTAACATCAAAATTGCAACAACCGGTTGGCGGTGAGTCAAATTTCAAACAGCCGTAAACCCGTAGCTCGGGAGTTGTATCTATTCAAAAAGAGAGCGAACACTAGCGGCCCGGTTGCGGTTTCTGTGACTCAACGAGTTAAACGGGAGCGACATCATGCACTGGCGCAAGAAACTTGATTGTCGATGAAAAAAAAAAAAAAAAAAAAAAAAAAAAAAAGATAAATTCAATACAACCAAAAGAAGCAATTGATAAAATAATTGCAGCTGAGGGTCTGGATAGTAGTAGTCATAGGCGATATTACATACTTTGTTGAATTGAGACACTCAAAATTTCAGATCGCAAAAGTGCATGTATAGAAACATGAATAATTTTATCACCCAAATTTTAGTATAACAATATTAAGCGGCTGCCTATGGGTTACAAACATCAAACCATTTAACTACATATCGGCTACAATGTACATGCCATACAGATAATTCTGACTCTAACTGTACAAGTTTCAATAGATCAATTTCAAGACGCCATTAAAAACAGTGCCATTTAATATCAATATCATCTGCCCGTTTCCGGAGGCCGCCCCGGTATGCCCCAGTCCCACGATTAAGCCCACCCCCGCACGACCTCAAATTTTCCACCACGTCGACTGAAAAATTCCCACATATAAATCGGTTAACGATCCTCATATTTTTGAAACTATCAACTAACAAATCAGGTATTTGCAATGTCTATTAGATCTTCTACCATTCGTATGGCCAAATTGGCCGCCCAATCTGCACGTGCCCCAGTCTCCAAGAGAGCTCTTTCCTCTCTTGCCGCTGCTGCTCGTCCAGCTGTTGCTAAGCAATCAGTTGCTATCTCTGCCACCAGAGGGGTCAAGACCATCAATTTTGGTGGTATGGATGAAATTGTCCACGAAAGAGCTGATTGGCCAAGAGAAAAGCTTCTTGAATACTTCAAGAACGACACTTTAGCTTTAATTGGTTACGGTTCCCAAGGTTACGGTCAAGGTTTAAACTTGAGAGACAATGGTTTAAACGTTATCATCGGTGTCCGTAAAGATGGTGCTTCTTGGAAGGCTGCCATTGAAGATGGATGGGTTCCAGGTGAAAACTTGTTTGATGTCAATGAAGCCATTAATAAGGGTACTATTATCATGAACTTGCTTTCCGATGCTGCTCAATCTGAAACTTGGCCAACTATCAAGCCTTTGATCACTGAAGGTAAGACTTTATACTTCTCCCACGGGTTCTCCCCAGTTTTCAAGGACTTGACTCACGTTGAAACCCCAGAAAACGTCGATGTTATCCTTGCTGCTCCAAAGGGATCTGGTAGAACTGTTAGATCTCTTTTCAAAGAAGGTAGAGGTATTAACTCCTCTTATGCTGTCTGGAACGATGTTACTGGTAAGGCTGAAGAAAAAGCTATTGCCTTAGCTGTGGCCATTGGTTCTGGTTACGTTTACCAAACTACTTTTGAAAGAGAAGTCAACTCTGATTTATACGGTGAAAGAGGTTGTCTTATGGGTGGTATCCACGGTATGTTCCTTGCCCAATATGAAGTTTTGAGAGAAAACGGCCACACTCCATCTGAAGCTTTCAATGAAACCGTTGAAGAAGCCACTCAATCTTTATACCCACTTATCGGTAAATACGGTATGGACTACATGTACGATGCTTGTTCCACCACTGCTAGAAGAGGTGCTTTGGACTGGTACCCAAGATTCAAGGATGCCTTGAAACCAGTCTTTACTGAATTATACGAATCCGTCAAGAACGGTTCTGAAACTCAAAGATCTTTAGATTTCAACTCTCAACCTGATTACAGAGAAAGATTGGAAGAAGAATTAGAAGTTATCAGAAATATGGAAATCTGGAAAGTCGGTAAGGAAGTTAGAAAACTTCGTCCAGAAAACCAATAGATTTGGTGTATTTAGTTCTGATATTTAGTCCGAAGGACTGATATTGGTGTTTTATAATAAGGTTAGGTATATATAATTGCATAGGACAATAGTTTGATGAATAAACGTTCTACCATTTGAAAATTTTGTAGCCTACTGGATAATTATTTGCCATGTTTAAACCCAGATAAATGATGCTTAATGCCCATAGCTTAGCAACTTAATTCCCATTGCTTAGCAGCTTGGTGGTTATTGGTTAGTGCTTGGAGATTGTTTCACCTGCACATAATCATAGAAAGCAAAAGATAACTAAGTACAGTCCGTGCGCATTGAGTCTCAAAAAACTCATAATACAAAAAATAAGACAAAAATAAACTGCCAAAAAAAAACCCGGAAAAAATACTGCATAAACAGCAAGTCCCCGTCACGAGGGCTCTAGCCCTAGAAATAGTATCCTCCGCGCAAACAAACATAACCTAAAAAAATTTCATTCTCTCTTTTTCTTAACAATCTCCGAAAAACCATGGCTGTCGGTAAGAATAAGAGACTCTCCAAGGGTAAGAAAGGTTTAAAGAAGAAGGTCGTTGACCCATTCACCAGAAAGGACTGGTTTGACATCAAGGCTCCTTCCACTTTCGAAAACAGAGCCGTTGGTAAGACCTTGATCAACAGATCCACCGGTTTGAAGAACGCCGCTGATGGTTTAAAGGGCCGTGTTGTTGAAGTTTGTCTTGCTGACTTACAAGGTTCTGAAGACCACTCTTACAGAAACGTTAAGTTGAGAGTCGACGAAGTCCAAGGTAAGAACTTACTTACCAACTTCCACGGTATTGACTTCACCACTGACAAGTTGAGATCTCTTGTTAGAAAATGGCAATCTTTAGTCGAAGCTAACGTTACAGTTAAGACTTCCGACGACTACGTTTTAAGAGTTTTCGCCATTGCTTTCACCAAGAGACAACAAAACCAAATTAGAAAGACCACTTACGCTCAAACTTCCAAGTTGAGAGAAATCAGAAAGAAGATGATTGAAATCATGCAAAGAGAAGTTTCCAACTGTACTTTGGCTCAATTGACCTCCAAGTTGATTCCAGAAGTTATTGGTCGTGAAATTGAAAAGTCTACTCAAACCATCTTCCCATTGCAACACGTTCACATTAGAAAAGTCAAGTTATTAAAGCAACCAAAATTCGATCTCGGTGCTTTAATGGCTCTTCACGGTGAAGGTTCCACTGAAGAAAAAGGTAAGAAAGTCTCTGGTGGTTTCAAGGATGTTGTGTTAGAAACTGTTTAAGTTGTGCTATATAGGGCTAGCATGTTGTAATAAATAACGAGCGCGTGTATATCAAGTTGTAGCAATTGCATGACATTCACTTATTTGTTTAAGTATATGGGCTATGAGTTAGCATTTTAACTCTACTAACTCTCTTTCATTTAAATTTTTCAAATTTTTCAAGTTAATTTTGCCAAAATTTCTTGATTTTGAAACCCTCTTGATGTATTTCATGACTAATGGTTGGAAATTTTTCATTCTTGGTATTGTGCTGCTCATTTCGACTAACCACCCATTTTAATATATGATGCTATATATTTGATAACTATATAACTTAGTCATTCGATATAGATCCAAGGTATTTCCAAAGTATTTAGACACTAGTTTTTTTGCGTTCTTAGTTACCTTTTCACTCATTCACATAGTACGGTATTTTCATCCTGCACTGGACCGCGAAAATTTCTAAAATCTTTGTTTGATACTTCATAATCACCATGTTTAGACCCGTTTGTTTAGTCCGTCAGGTGGTTCGATGGAACTCTACAGTAGCCAAAGCAGGTGTCCAGACTGCAAGCAGTACCGGGGCCGGGAACAAGAAGTTTCTTTCGCCAGATCAATACGTGGAACTCAAGAAACAACAAGAAATTGCCGATGCTGAGTATAAAAAAGAGCTTTTACTGGCACCATATGAATATAATCCTCAATGCATCATGAAGGATAAGGTAGACCCCGCCACTGAAAGACCGATTCCTCTTAACGTCGAGCTCTTGAAGTATCGCCCTATACAACTTCCTAAAACCCATGGCCATAAGGTTGCTCTGATCACTTTGACTGGATATGATCGTAGTAGTCTTGATTTTGCTGCTGAGTTTGCTTGCCGTGCAGCATTCTACTTGGGGATCCCAACTGGAGGTCCAACCAACTTGAGAGTCAAGGAAAAACTTTTCACTGTGATCAGATCCCCATTTGCTCAAGCCAAGCTGAAAGAAAATTTCAAGAAGTATACTTATGGACGTAAAATCACCGCTTTTGACGCTGACTCCGAGGTCTTAGATATTTGGTTGACTTTCATCAATAAGCATAAACATGATGGTATCGATTATAAGGCCAACGTTTTAGTCCGTGAAAATGAACAATTTGCTTCAAACTTGTCCCAAATATCTGGTGAAGATTTGTCGTTACCAAAGGCCTATGCCACTTCAGATGATCCTGTGACACAAAAAGTACAAGAATTATTGCAGAGCAAGGAGTTCAAAAAGTATTTCGATGAGAAATAGCATGTAAATAATATATAATTGAAGTTAACTGCGTTAGTTGTAGAGAAGTTATACATGGAAATGGGGGAACAAGAAACAACCCAGAATAATAAAAAATCATGAAAAGGTATGGGAAATTGTTGATGAAGGGGGATGATTTATGGTGGTAGTTTAAAAGTTCGTTCAATCTGGATTCAAATTATCGTCTATTGGGGATCTCATATATTAGCCGTAAATCTCCCAACCTTCTTCTTCTTCTTCTTCTTCTTGTTCATTTTCTCTGGCTTCTTTAAGCTCTAATTCTAATTTTTCTTTACGACGTTCAGCTGCTTTGGAAACGTCAAATCGGCACATCGGGCAAGTCAGGTGCTCTTTCAACCATGGTGTTACACATTCATAATCAAAAATGTGACCTTTCGCCGACAGTCCACGTAAATGCTGTGCGTCACATGGTAGTCTTACAATAAGCGGGTGCTTTGCTTCATTAAAGGGTGTGGTGCAAATGGGACACTCTGAAGCTTCTTTTAATGCGTCTTTCACTTCAACTCGATCCAAGCTTTCCAAAAATTCGTCTGTTACTGGCTTTGCTTGCTCAGTTTGTAATCTATCAAGTAATTCAAAGGCCATTTCCGAATTGTCCTCCGTAATTAGCAATTCTAGAGCTCTAGCAAGCACTTGTTGGCCACTTTGTGGTCCTTGGGCCAAATATGATTCCACAGCTTGGGTCAATGTTCTTGGACCTCGTTCACTCCTTGTGCTCGTGGACACTGTGCTAGAGATATTGTGATCGTCTTGTTGTTAGTATGTTACGTTTTATACACTCAATGGCCCTGCTAAACCTCTATAAATAATTGAAACGGCTCTGTTTTACGTACCTTCGTAGGTAGACATTTGCCTTCTGTTGCAAAAAATAATAATATGTTTTAAAAAAAAATAAAACTAAAAAAACTGTAGTACATGTATAACAAATACATGGTTGAGATCAAACTGTGATAGATGATACAAATTAAGAAAAAGAATATGAAAAAGAGGAAAACAAAAGGAAAACCAAAAGGAAAAACAAAAGGAAAAGGAAAAGGAAAAAAAGATTACAGCAGATGGAGAATGCAAGAGAGTCGGTTTATCGTTACGGAGAATTAGCGTTTATGCTTGGCTACTACGAGATGAATGTGATTTGATCCGTTGTATATCCCAATTTACCCTAATGAAAAGGAGTAATTACCCTAATGAAGAGGAGACCTCTGTGCATGATGCTATTTGTTGCCGATTATGTAAGTGTTTATGTGCGTACCAAGTTATAGAATTTTCAAAACAAGTGTGGCGGAAGATTCAATCTTGATGGTCAAAATATCCCTGTTGTGCACAATGGTTCAAATGCAAAGGAGTCATAGGTGGTTCCCCAGTTGGAGTTTGAACTGGATTCAACACAGGCAGATGTATTCGTTTATATAAAACTCGGTTAAGCAGCAGAGCCATCAGTTTTGGTGGCGTTTGCAGCAGAAGCCAAAACCTAGACGGCAGACCACCCAACAGAACAGGGTCTAAACTCGGCAGATCTGGAACCCGATCTTGATAAATAGGAATACTCTGTGTTGTTGCATTACTCAGAATCATGGGGGTGGAATTACTAGTAGTGTTGGTACTCATGCTCGCATTTATGCTTGCATTCATATTTGCATTGACGTTCGCACCAGATCCAATCCCAGATGTTGGCGCCCTTTTCTGATATAGTTGCGTATGTGATTGACGCAGTACTATGTTATTATAGGGACTCCTTTGTGTATAATTGTTGCCAAAAGAAGTTGTCCTCGGAGGCAGTAAAGTAGTATGGAAACCAGATGTAACCGAAGTACTATTTTTCAAAGGTCCGTCTTGTAACAGCAATAATGAAATAGTCAGCAGCAGTGGAATTATATGTCCATTCATCTCTTTCCCAACTGAGGATGCAAGAAGAGATGGTTCTGGATGCTCATCAGTGAAATGTCTTATATCATCGAGTTGGGCTTGATCTAAACCCTGTTCTTCAAAATAAAATTTGCCCCCTCCATGAGATCCTGCTGCCAAGTGAGACAGAATGGGTTTGGGTTGTTCTTGGAGTGACATATCATCAAAATGATTATCTAATCCACTCATAATGAAATTATAATGGATTTGAAAATCTCTTATACCACAAAGAAGCTTAAACTATTCACCTTTGGTCTCTTAGCTATTAATTGGTGAAATATCGACACAATACGAGTAAAATGAAAAAAAAAAAAAAGGGAACTTAAATATCAAGAAAAATTTTTTTGTGATTTGAAGATAAAAGAGATAAAAGCTTTTAAAGCGTAGTCTGTCTTATCGCAACTGCATAAAGAACAATTCCAATGGAGTAGCGAAAGCTTAGGGTTCAAGATATATGAAGAGATAGAGTATAAAATAGCATAGATTTTTTAAACACGAGTTTATGCAAATGTAAAGGTATATAGAGATGTATTGGCCTAGTTTATGATGCTTGTAGGCGAACTGTTGACTGATTATTCATTGCTATCTGTGATTTTTACTCTTGTTTCTATATATTCCTGTTTTCGTTCTTATGCTTAGAATCTTGATTAAATTTGCTATTATTTTTATATAATCAGTTTTTTTTTTTTTATGCATTTGCAGTTTTATTGTGTTTTATTCTGTTTATTTTTTTGTTCATAGTTATTATTTGCAATATTCTCTGTACAGTGGCTGATACTTCAACGCCAAGCAACATGTACGTGTAATATATATAACGTCATATTTATTATTAGGATGTTGTATATAACGGTGAAAACAATTTGGAATTTGGTTCTAAAGTTGATCTGAATTAGAAAGATGCGGAAAACATTATGACACCGTGTTTGTTCTGATTTAATACAATAGATCTTAATAAAAGCGCAATATATCTGCCTATCTGGCTGCACATTCTCAATCTAGATAAGGTCATATATCGGGTAATTTCATGAATGCAGGATACCTAAAAATTCAAGATACAAACTACTAACAATGCACAAACAGACCTTTCCTTGTATGCAAGATCACTATTATTATTATATTATATATATAGTTTTTTCATATATTTTTTTTGCTAAAATAAATTTAGCTTTGCTCCCAATCTAACACTTTTTCTACTGTTTTTCAAACCAACTTAGGATATTTTTAGTAACTATATCATTGCGTTCATAGTTTAAAGCAATAGCCCATGTAAATAATTTTTTTGCCTTGAATGTAAACTCACCCGAATCTTATACTGGTGCTCGGAGTTAAATTAAATGGTACTTCTCTGTCTAATATGATGCTGTCTTTGAGATAAAGTATACTCACCACAATTTCTCTCTTATGAACTCTGTTCTTCTATTCGAGTACCACGCTTCACGTCATTATTTTTGTTCAGCTTGTGATTTGTATTAATACAAAGTTTAGGTTAATAATATACTTTTCTCACCTTAATTTAGAAAATTAGCAAACGTGAAATTCCCCACTTGTATCATTGATGTTTTCTGTAATTTCATATACAAAGCTAGTAATCTTTTTACGTGGGGAAGAAAGCTTTACATCATAAAATTTTTTTTTTTTTTTTTGGATTGAAAAATTGTTCTTATCCTACACACCTCTAATCATATTAAGTCCTTGTGCGTAAAAATATCTCTACGGTATGTAAGGTTCAATAACAGCATTTATTTTTTTATCTTTTGTATTCATTCATTTGATTATTTATATTTGTTACTTCAAATTTAGCTACGCTTCCAAGTTTATGTGGGGTAATTTATACAAGACAAAACTTTTTTTTAGAAATTATCAAGAAATCATCCTATCACAAATTTACTAATGTAAAGGTATTAATTTATATATAACTCTAAAGCTTAATCATATGGATCCCGTGGATCTATTTTAAATACTTTATCTGGGTTCAAAATCTTTTTGGGGTCAAGAGCAAATTTGATTTTTCTCATTAAATCAATAGCATTTTCTCCTAGTTCCATTTGCAAAAAGCCTCTTTTCCCATTACCGATTCCATGCTCACCCAGTGAGGTGCCTTCATTCAGTAATCCCAACTCCATCATCTTATTGACAACTTGTTCGCATTTTTCAAAATCTTCAGGCTTGTAAAAAATATCTGCATGGAAATTCCCATCTCCCACATGCCCCACAATGATATATTGGAGACCCAGTTCTATAATCATTTGATGTACTTTATCCAAAACGGGCAGTAGTTTGGAAATGGGGACTGCTATGTCTGTTACCCAAAGTCTTACATCTTCATGAATTTCATTTTTGCCATAATCTAAAATCAGGAAAAAAATATTTTTTCTTGCCGAAAATAGTTCATTTCCTTCTGCTTCATCTTTAGCAACCATTATTGCCTTTGCCTTATTATTGTACGCAATTTTTGATAATTCTTCAGAATATTCTGCAACTACTTTTTCGTTTAGACCGCCCAATTTAAAAAATAATGTGGGGACTTCCGCCCAAGGTTTTGAAAAATATCCCAGGTAATTTAAACAATGCATAGAATTTCCATCAAGTAGTTCAATGGCTCCTGGTTTCACCCCCAGTTGAAATAATTGAGTTACAGTATTTGTCGCATCTTTAATAGATTCAAATTGAGTAACTACAACCGTTTCATGCCGAGGTATGACATGTAATTTTACAGTTACCTCAGTCACTATGCCAAGAGTACCTTCACTCCCAATAAATAACAGTGTAAGGTTATACCCAGCGGATGATTTCCGAGGTCTTTGCTTGGTTTTCACTATTGTACCATCTGCTAATACTGCCTTTACAGAGATAACGTTATTGATCATAGCACCATAATTTGTCGCATTTATCCCCAGCGCGTTTGTCGCAACCATCCCACCTATTTTGGCCAGAGGTCCACAATCACAACCCATTAAAAGCCCATACCCGTCCAATTGCTCATTCAAATTCATCCAATTGACTCCACATTGTACCACGGCATCTTGATCTTGATGATTAATTTCCAAAACTTTATCCATTCTCAGCGTATCTACCACTACTCCTCTTCTTGTAGAATAAAAATGTCCTTCTAATGATGTTCCAGCACCAAAAGGTACCACTGGTATTGCATGCGTATGGCACAATTTTAATACTTGTGCCACTTCTTCAGTTGATGTGGGATATATCACATAAAGTGGTACATCACCATCTTTTGACGCATGGGTAGAAAATACACTATTTGAGTGCGAACTAATGTCAACTTCGGTACAAGAAATGTCTATTTGGGGTGCTAATGTCCGAAGCTCCTCAATTGCCTTTTTAATTTCTCTGGCACTTGCATATTGAGGTGGACTAATTTTTCCTAGCGCTGTAGTGGACGTTAGTGGAAATAAGTCAGCTGGTGGGTTCGCTAATATAGTTTTTCGTCCAATATATACCCCACCAAATCCTGCTACACCTATACCTGCTACTAACATTAGATACTTGGACAGCTTTGATTTCCTGTTTACAGACGTCCATATTTGGGCCAATTTGGAATAAGTTCTTAGTCCAAAGACGTTTCTCACCATTACTGTGATCTGTAATTGTAAACAACTCTCACTAAAAAATTTATGTCAATTTTGTATTTTAAATGTGGAGGAGTATTGACAATTTATTTGTTGACTCACGTGTAATGATTCACAAAAAATATTCTCGTACTTGATAAGGATTACGATAAACACAATATTGCTGTTTTCGCAAATAGCTAGTGAAAGGACTGGAATAAAATTTTAAAAAAAATAAACATGCGACACGAGCAGGGTTCGAACCTACGCGGGAAATCCCAATGGCACCTGCAACCACCGCCTTAACCACTCGGCCATCGTATCTAATGCTATAATAGATTACCTTGTTCAGCAAACATGATAACAAGGAGTAAACATCAAAATTGAAGAAAAAATAAACAAAATATTTAACGAAGTGTGGTAATGAAGTAAGTAAAATAAATTTCCAGAAAAAAAACAAGTTGAAAAAATTGAAAGCAAAAAAATAAGCGACACGAGCAGGGTTCGAACCTACGCGGGAAATCCCAATGGCACCTGCAACCACCGCCTTAACCACTCGGCCATCGTATCCGCTATTGATAATTTATTCAAAATAAAAAGAGGAAACAAAGATGCATATAGAGCCGTTGCTGAAGCATTTTAAGAATCCACTCGTATACTCGTATTTAAATTTAAAGTTGATATGTCTCAAACCAAACTTTATCTAGCTAGTTTCAGGCAGACAGCTGAGCATTTAGTTATTGGGATTAGTAGAGAGGTTGGTAAAAAAAACAACGTTGCTTTAAATATTGGGTACGTCGACGTGGAAACGGCATTGTTATTCAGAACTCTTCTACATGGTCATTGACTATTTTTTTTTTTCCTAATTTTATTTATATTATTATTTATATTAGTTATTTTTAAGTATTTTTATATTGATGTTTTATGTAAAAAAACAAAAACTTCCTAAAATATATTACACTGATTTTGCTAGTTGCTAATCATATAGCTCGCCATGATTTCTAGTCTTTAGTTTCTAAAAATTTCCCTTTCGTTATATCATTAAATAAAAATCTTGTTTTCTATCCTCATACGGCTCACAAGTTAAAGCGTCTGTATAATCTATATCTAATAAAGAATGAGGATTGGAAGTATCTTGTACTCCAATAAAGACAGCATTTCCTATTAAATCCACCGTGCTTGTATATTTCGATTCTTCTTTCATCATATTATCTTGAAGAGATTTACTGATTTTCTCTTGTTCTATCTTTTCCATCTCTAATTGATTATGATCACTAAATGCAAATTCAGGGGCAGTGGACTCTAAATATTTTAATATCAACAGAATGTCACTCAGCCTAGGTAAAGTTTTCCCATGCAATGCTTCTTCTTCAAGTACTATCAGCAGCAGATGCAGATCCAAGGAATCAATCCCACTAAAATATGAAGTTGGGCTATATGTGGTATACGGACTATCTAAAAGCAGATCCAAAGTTTCTTCACTAGCGGTGGATGTAGAATCATTGAGCAAGCATGGTTTATTCAAAGTATCCTCCAATACGAGTACAGGAGGGGTCGGATTCAGTTGTGCCCCTAAAGGGATACCTAGGTTTGTTGCCAGAGTATAAAAAACGGTATGGCGTTTTGATTTATTTATTTGTGGTAAAGAGGCTCTAGTCCTAAGTACAGGCGTATTGGAGTTTGAAGTGGAATTGGAGCTCCCCCTTAAGATGTTCTCTTTCTCCTTGTCCAAACCTCGCTGCACTTTAACACTATTTGTGTATTTGTCTAAGCCGGCGGTATATTGTTGATGTAAATTAGTTGACAGCACCAGATGGGAAAGCGGTCTTGGTTTTTTATCTTTTTTACTCCGAAGAACATCAAGAAACAGTCTTCTATCATTGTTTACACTAAACAGACTCAGGCTCTTTAACATTATGATGAATTGTCTAGGAGAAGGAAGATGAGTTGACGTTAAAGTAACAAACACCACAGCCCGAAATAGCAAAAAAAAAAAAAAAAACTTTTATAATTTAAGAATCTAAATGTATATATAAGTAAAAAATTAAAACAATAAGTAGATATTGTGCTTTTTACTTGTGATATAACTAATAGTTACAAATTGTTGCATAAATGGACTATACTAGGTAATCTTCTAGAGAAGAAATAACATTCACAGCATAAAAAATAGGTAATTTTACAAAATTAAAAATGGCCGCATAAAGGCGCGATTGTTTACGATCCTTTTTCACTCCTTGCAGGGGTTAGATTTGCCATAGCTGGTCGTAAGTTTAGATGAAAAAATAAATAAATAAATAAATAAAAATGAATTACAGCAAGTTAGTGGATGAAAAGGAGACATTTATGTGCCATGAGATCGATCAATTACATTTTGCTTCATTCAAAGCCATAGGTAACTTGATTAGTAGAAAATGCTCAACTAAAAGAAAAGTAAAGTATCATTATAAACATACTTGTATGTCGGTTACTAAAGTAGTGCTCAATTGGAAGTACTTGCTTGATGTAAGGTTTGTTCAGATTATACTGCTGGTAATTGAGCATATGTTTTTGCTTATTTCCTCTTTATATATTTGTTTGTCTTAAGTATTTTCAATGCCAATTAAATGGGCTAATTTTCCTTTTTTGATTGTCTTGTCATGCAAAGAATTGGCCCATATCGACTAATATCGACTTTTTCATGCTGATTCAGAAATGAAGAAAAAAAAGAAAATAAATTTATTTCAAGTAATCTGTTTGGATGATCAATCTTAAATAAAGCCGAGCAAGACTTTCTAATATAATTAAAGTGTTTGTATTGCAAAACCTTGGTCAACAATAGAGGGTGTTTACTCATAACCATTCACAAACGACGATGAAATAGTTACTTCACTATAAATATTTTAAGAAAAAAAATTAAAAAAAATAATTTACCTATATTTGGGCTAGTTGTAAATAAGCAAAATTTTAAAAGTCGAGTTTGATATATTGATCGCAATTACGATTTTGAGCGTATATAAGAAGTACGTTTGGAATTCCATATAAGGAATATGGTACGTGAAATTTATATGCAAATTTATGATCGGTTTGTGCGTCATTAAATTAGCTCTTCGTGTTTTAAATTTTGATATTTTAGCCTCCATTAGTTGAATTCTTCATACCTTAACTCATTCTTCTTCTACAACTTTGATAATAATAAACTTGGTATGTATGGTTTGAAATTGTTATATCCGTTCTTTGTTTTCAAATATCCGTTGAAACATGAGCAATTAAACAATGTGTTAAAATGTGGGATTCATCTGCAATGAATTTTTTACAGCATGCCGTGTTATTTTCTTTTTGTGTTTGTTCTATATTGTATTGTGTATGCTGTTCTTTTTTTTTTTCTGTTTATGCTTAAATTTTTGTTTTTACTCTAGTATTATGCTGGTTTTCCATTTATCCAATGTCACACCGCGTAAATTTCTTCACAATTTGATGGCGTTTCAGCAATCCTTTTCAGAAAATTTGCAAATTAGTATTTTACATAATCATAAACGGGATAATTTCAGGTAACGTCAATGATAAAAGTTTTAAACATAATACGCATGAAATTTCGATTTTAATGAAATTCTTATACTTTGTATTTATAGAAATTTTACAATTAATTAGATAATTTTATATAGTCGTGGAGCAATGGTAAACGTTGCATCCGGTATATACTCTATGTTTCTGTATGCAATTTGATTAGTTGTCTAGATGATGCTAAATAATATATATAAATATATTTGTTTTTTTTTTTTAATTTTTAATTTTAATCGACTTCTTTGAATTTATCTTAATATGATGAAATCGTTTTTTTTTTTTTTTTTTTTTTTTTTTTTTTTTTTTTTTTTTTTTTTTTTTTTTTTTTTTTTTTTTTTTTTTTTTTTTTTTTTTTTTTTTTTTTTTTTTTTTTTTTTTTTTTTTTTTTTTTTTTTT